>JARQOD010000001.1:246282021-246409492 GCA_033576555.1 Oophaga sylvatica
AAAGGGGTTATAAGAGTAAGGTCTCATTTTCATTTTTCACAGTGTAAATTTATAGAAAATGTTGATTGCATTTCTTTTGTTACTTTAATATCAATTTTCAGGTAGTTTTTGTCACTTTCTCTTTTTATGTATATGGCTTGTTTCAATATTCAGCTGTTGCCCTTGGATACAGGAGGCAGCATAACTCATAATTCCCCTTCACTGTCAGACATGGAGCTTGACAATTTGGTAACATGAAACCTGCAGAATTCTACATGGAAGTATATATGTAAATGTAGGAGAAACCATCATGTTACTCAAAATTAATGTAAAAATTCAAGAGAATTGCAAAGTTTATCAACATTTCCTGTAGAGTCTAACATTGCAAAGTTTTAAATAGTTGTTGAGAAGTTGTGTTTTCCTTAATATTGAGTGTATCATACAGCAATATAATAGAGCCATCTTGAAGCCAGTGCCAAATGTTCCTGACCATGGCTTTAATCCCTCTTCCTACAGGGAAACATTTACATGTATGGGGGAATTGGGAAACATAGCCGTTGACTGAACGCCCATTCGCCAGTAAGCCATCTTTGGTGAAGGTGGCCATACACGCATCTACTAACCGCACCCCAAAAACCGATGCTTTCTTAGTATCCTGTCCATTCCTGGCTACAGCGGTGACCTCAGTTGTGATAACACATTACTGCTATAGCCAGTGTTGACCGTGACGTTGTCATTACTGTAGCCATGTGAACAGAGGCTAGTGGAAACCGGGGATGCTTTTGTAATAGAAGCTCCAGGGGATTTGAACGCTGTATTACTCCTTTTGTGCTTTCAGACCAATATAAGCTGTTTCTAAAGAAAAATCTGAATGTGTTGGATAACTATTAAGCAATCTGTCACCATAATATTCTATGCTACTGTTGCAAGCCTAGTATATTTAAAGGATGATATATTAACCCAAACAATAAAAGAAAAAGTATATATATATTCTACCTATTGAGTAATAGGAGTGACCCGCCCTCATCAATGTCTTTTTCATTTAAAAATATATTTTGTAAGAAAATATTAATATATTTTTTTACATATATTTCCTTTAAAGAATCCAATAAAAATGATTACTTTTGTTAGACTATGCAAAACAAAATAAAACAAAAATCAGTGTCTAGGTGTTGCTGGTACATACCTGTTATGCTGCCTTTGCTAGTCTTTTGATCCCTTCTCTGGACATTTACCTAATGTGTCAAGTGGCAGAAAGAGAAGACCCTTTTTTTGGTTTGTTTAAGGATTGTTATTCGATCGCTTGACCAATAGAGAGAGTCAGTTCCCTGCTCAAGGTGAAGAAGATCTACTCCATGTATTGAGCTACTGGCATGTGTGACCACTAGTCCCGGGCACATGAGGTGGTCTTAATAGGAAAAACTAAAACAGCCATAATATCATATCTGGGAATGGAGATTTCTTTTTGACTGATTCCCAAGTGATAAATATATCTGTTTTGTCTGCTCTAATAAAGAAAATGAATTATTTGTGTGACTACCCCTACAAGCCAGGAATGGGCAAAGTGTTGTGCACTTTAGAAGCCAAGGAGGCACTTTCTGTAATTCTTTTTCCATTTATGCTGAATGTGATGAACTTACTGTAAGTTTAGAACAGGAGAGAATTTCTGCTATTTTATATCTTTCTTCTCAGTATTCAGAATGTAAATTATTGGCTAAATTCAAGGCATAAGTGTTTGAAGCCAGCCAAAGGTCCTAATTCTAAGTGAAGCCCAAATCGAGAGGCTTTCGACGTTATTATAAGAGATCCGGCTGGCTACTTTTCAGCTGTAAGATGCCAAGAGTTTAAAGCCTCATGGTATTATTTTTAACCGAATATTTGGAAATTGTCACTAATGTGTATGCACTTACTATATTCATCGGCTGAAGAACAAATGAATATTGTGCTCTTTTACTGTGAGTGCCATCTATCCGTATGGGTCTGGTCTTTAGAAGCTTCTATGCTTGGTATGATTCATTTTTTTGGAAGAGAAATCTTAAACGGAAAAAGACTTGTCACGAAATTGAAAGCAGTGACAGCAACAAACAGACCCAAGTGACTAACAGGGTCCGTTCTTTTTCCGTCATGTATTTATTTTACTAAAAAAATAGCCCAACATGCAGCACTACCTTTTCTTCTGACTTATTTTTTATTAGAACCCCTAACATAGCAACAAATGTGAATATGAAGCCTACTATGACCTAGTGTTGATACCGGATCTTCTACATTGTTGATGTTTTCATGTTGGAAGTCGTGCTTTGTAGATGGGCTATTGCTGTACCTTTACATTGGCGTGCTGGTCAGTCCAAGATAGGTTCCCTACGGTGTGAAGTTTTCTTTATTTAAAAGTAATGGCTTTTAGGGAGTTTGATTATACCGGTTTCTAGATTTCAATATTTTATCAATTTTGTCTTTTTCTTGAAATCTGCTTTTAGTGGGAATTGTTTATTCGGTGCCATGATACAAACCTCGCAAACCCCATAATAGTGGTGTCCAACAAGTGCCATTGGTGTCCATCATGTGACTGATTCTTCATTTCCATCATTTTTGTTTTGTGAAATGGGCTGCAGAGAAAAGGGAGAAATCATGGAACCCCCTGGTGCAATATCTTCAAGATGAGTTTGTAAGCCAAGGTTGGTTGAGATCCACTTCAGAACTGATCACCTTAGAAGGTTGGGCAGGGGGCAGCATATGGTATAGATCCGAGTGCATGAGAAACTGCTGAGGAACGCTTGTGATGTCTGGACACTCACGCAAAATGCTTAAATAAAGTCTAAATGGAAATGTTGAGCTTTGGGCGCTACTGGTTGAGGAAGTTAAGATTGAATGAAGAGTGGATTCAAAAGGATGTAGAATAAGAATTTTACTGTTAAAAAGCATGACGCCTGACGAAGACACTGGTCCAATGCTGAAACGCGTTGCATGGGCTCTTTTCCTCCCGTTTCATCTCTTTTTATTTTTTACCTTTGAGTAACTTTTTAACAATAAAATACTCATTAATTCGTCATCTTGTTGGATCCACTTTTCATTCCATCAGGGCTTCCTCAACCCTTGAGTTCCCAAAGCTCAGTATTTTCCTCCAGACTTTATTTTAATCATTTCTGCTGTTATGATGGAGCACTAGAATAGAATAAACTAAATAGATGTAACTAGATCCAAAGAAACAGTCGTGGTCTTTTTCCAGTAGCTTCAACAGTGAGGAAAACTTAATGTCAACAGGCCTAAGGTGCCTCCAGAGAGACTTGGTAGCCTTAATGGTATCTGTCTCATTAAATTAGACTGTCCAAAAACCTATCTCCATTTTTTTCCCACTTTTTCAACAGGTTTGGTCAACTGCCAGCATTTTGCAATATGCCAGTGATAATTATGCCTTATTTTATTTTATGATCTGAATTACTTAATAGGACAAGGCGTGTAATATATTTGAGCTACTAAAGGTTCACAGGTATAACAGATGCAAAGTTATGTTAAATTCCTCTAAATCGCAACCTATGTACATTTTCCTTTTCATTTCTCCATATAGGATGTGATTTCCAGATGTTTAGGTGTATAGAAAGCAGTGCATTCAATATACACTATTGCTACAGGTTACAATACTTAATCTTCCGCTTCTTGCAAAAAAAAAAAACTGCATAACTAGAGAATATGTAGTCAATCACATGTCTATGCCTCTATTTGGCAATGAAGGGGTTCAGTACAATGTCACCATCAGTGATCGCTCGATATGTTGATGTGCTCCAGTTTAACACTTTATTATAAGGAGCATGCAGCGCTGTCTCCTCGCCAGTCATATCTTGTTCTGTCACACCTGTCCTGAAACTGAATTATTCGGCAGGGTAATGTGAAGCCTCCCCCACCCAGCATCATACGCTTTCCGTTGTTTATTGAGTTACGTTGCACCATACTTCAGATGCGACAGACATTTAATAATGTTGAAGTCTCAGCTCTGCAGGGGCTAAAAAGATCCCAGCAGGCTTGTTAACTTCTACTTCGAATATTATGGGAATACTTTTTTTCCCCTCGTCCTAGACTTCTACTTAATTTATTTCATGGCTATAAAAAGCTCCGCTATGGTTCCAGTGTTTTGCATTTTTGCAATTTGTTCTGTGCCGTATTTCTCCAGTGAATGACACACAAGGTACCACTTGAAAACCATTCCAAGCTATCAAATGCTGAGCGACACTCTGCTAGATATATATATATATATTATATATATAATATATATATATTTTCTTAATTATTTAATTACAAATGAAGTACATTTTAACCAATAGATATTGAAATAATAATAAGTTCCACAATAGGATGTGCTAAAAAAAATGTCCTGTGCTGAGATAATCTTATAAATCTTCCCCTGCTGTGTACTGTGTAATGGCTGTGTCTGACCATGCAGAGCTGCTCCAGCTCCTGGCCTGTGAGTGGACAGCCAAAACAGTATGAGCTTGCAGCTGCAATATTGCGACGTCTGTTTACCCGAATTCCTGCACTGGTTAAAACTGCTTCACCATAATACTAAACAGTGCAGGTTTTCTTCAGCTCTGGCAATGCTAGGGTTAATCACTTGTTCTCCTGGAGCTCTCCATCATGGATTACTTCATCTGTTCTGTGATGAACATTCCCCTCTGGTATATGTTCTTACCTCTGGCATTTGTGAATTGCCAGTGATAGTTCATTATGCCTGGTTTGGAGTTGTTCAATGTTTGGAGTTGGCGTTTGGAGAGTTATTCTGGCTATTTCTGCATTGACTTTGTTTGCGTATTTATTCTCATCCTCTCCTATTTGGTTTCACCTACCTTACCCTTCACTGTGTTCCACTCTGTTGTTTGGTGAGTGTATTTTGTATGGTTGCAGTTTTCATGTATCCCTGTTTGTCTTCCCTTCTTTGTCTGGTTAGTGTAATCATATCCACTTTGGCTTCACACCATCCTGGGTGGGGGAAGGAACAGATGAGGGTAAGTCAGAAGCATAGCAAGGCACTTGAGCATGGCGTCTCCACCTTCCAGGGTAATCCGGGCGACAGGGATAACTAGGGCGCCCCCTAGCGTGAAATCCTTCAACAAAACCGTGACATACAGTCATTACACAGTGCACAGCGGAGGCACATTTATAAGATTATCTCAGCATAGGAACATTGTTTAGCACATCTAATTGTGGAACTTATTGTTCCAAGATGTATGAATTAAAAAGTACTTTGTTGGAAACCCCCTTTAAGATGTAAGTGTTCCTGATGTCCCCTTCATGGTTTTGTCCCTTCATAGCATGTTCTCTTAGTGAAGATGTGTTGCACCACATCTTCACTTAGATGGCTAACAGAGGGTTGTCCATATCAGTACAACCCTTTAATTACGCTTGCAGCCTCCGGGAATTTCTGATTTATTAGGTTGATTAGTACTTCATCATTATAACTATGGATTAGTGTCATAGAATTGATTATGGCTTTGCCTAGTAGTATTTCTCAAAAATGTAGATTATTCATTTAAGAAAACTTACCATGTATTTTATTTTTTGTATTGCTTCCATACATTGTTTTATTTTATTATGGAGATACTGGATGCCCTTATTGCGTCACACATTAACTAGAAAATTGCTAAGTAAAAAAATTTGATGAAGACTGTCAGATTATCTTTCAGTTTTTCTGTCAGATTATCTTTAAGTTTCCTGCTAATATTTTTAGTTTTGGATGAAATTATACTTAGATTGTCTAGCGGGATTTTTTTTACCTGTAGATGGATACATCTCGTTAGGAGGAAATCTTCTCCATCTTGTAGCAAGCTCTCTTTAAAAGTTAAGAAACCTTTCAAAACCAAAAGATAGACAAGGAGGAGGAGTGAGCATGCTTGTTTAGCTGCACCTTCTCTTTCTTTGTCTGCTCTAAATGGGATGTGGGGACACATCTATGCTTTTTATTTCTATTCATTTATTTTGATCTACAGTAGGATGCCAATGGTAGCTGAAGTAACTATAATGTTATCTTTTTGGTTTCCGTCTTATTGGTTGTATTACCTTGACAAAATACTTCATGCAATATACCATGCTATTTTGTACACCATTTATGGTGAAATCTGCGACGAGACTCCAATTCTAGCCAGCAATGCAAATGTGGACATTGATTGTCATCCACAGAACTGTGAACTGCAATGGCTTACACAACATTATCAAAATAAATCTGCCCACTTTGGAAAAAGAAAAGTTACTTATGTTGTATATTTTGATAAATTTTAACCTCGGGCAAGATTTATTAAAAAAAATATGACCGCATTTATTTTTTCATTCATGCACCTGTAATAAGGTGGCACGGGGTAGTAGTCGTGGGCGAGTTCACTAGGTCACAGTCAGTGAGCACCCAGCCTAGACCAACCTTGTACATGGAAAGACAAGTGAAGTCCCAGTCCTGCGGTACAGTCAGTTACCGTCATCACTTCAGTTGTAGAGGATCAGGTCTCAGGAAACACCACAAGCCACAGTTGTGTTCCAACTGTAAAACATTACTGAACATGGTGCAAATAAGCAAAGTTTCCTGTACTTTCCCTGCAGCTTCTGTATGTGGCACGCCACCGGCTTCTATCCTTGTCCCGAACCCTGTATTTTTCCTGGAGTTGATTCCACTGAGCCAGTGCCCGTCCACGCTGCCCGTCCACCTGGGGCAGCTTTTATCCCTTTGACCGGAAAATCCTCTGTACTCATTACGGTGCATGTCCTGCCCTGGGCAATCCTGCCCGGGCTCTGCTGCTTATACAGGAAGTTCTTTCCCTAAGTCCCTGGGGCTTTGCACCATCCCCCTTTTAACTCCTCCCAACTGTTTAACCCTTGGCTGACTAAACCTGCTCCGGCTCCGCTCCCACCCTCCCATTCTGTATACATGGCTCCGCTCCTACCCTCCCATCCTTGTATGCATGGTTACGCTCCCACCCTCCCATCCTGTATACATGGCTCCGCTCCCACCCTCCCATCCTGTATGCATGGCTCCGCTCCCACCTCCATCCTGTAACATGCTCCCCTGTCCTATCACTGTTATCCACTGATCATGCTCCGCTCCACCCTCCCATCCTTGTATGCATGGTTCCGCTCCCACCCTCCCATCCTGTATACATGGCTCCGCTCCCACCCTCCCATCCTGTATACATGTGCTCCGCTCCCACTCATCCTCTCCCATCCTGTAACATGGCTCCGCTCCCACCCTCCCATCCTGTATACATGGCTCACCTGTCCCATCCTGTATACATGGCTCCCGGTCCCATCCTGTATACATGGCTCCGCTCCCACATCCTGTATACATGGCTCCGCTCCCACCCTCCCATTCTGTATATGTGGCTCCGCTACCACCCTCCCATCCTTGTACCTCTCACCCCCCTATCCTGATATGTATGGTCCCCCTCACCCTATTAAACTGCACACATACATAAAAAAAAACATTTATACTCACCCTTCTTCCCTGTGCTCCATCACTGTCCCGTTCTGCCGGAGGCCAGGGGATGAGTGTGGCGCCGGAGTACGCGCATGCCCATACCGTGCTGTCTGGCGCCATATTGCTGAAGATACACTGCAAATGTGTCTTCATGCGTGCGCGGTTCTGACGCGCACTTCTGCCCTGGTCTCCGGCGAGAAGAGAAGCGCCGCGGCAACGCTCCTACCGGTCAGGTAAGTATGGTGCCGGAGATCGCGGTATGCATACAGGGTCTACATGTACCGCGATCTCCAGTGCCATGCACACTCCTTGTGACCGCTGGATGCCTTCTTCTGTCTGGAGCCATATAAAGGCTTCAGACAGAGCCGCTGACCTCCATGCGGCAGGAGATGACCTGCGCTACCGTCAACGATAGCGGTGGCGTGCGTGGTTGAAATCCTGCGCCAATTCGCGGCCAGACTGTGCCTGTCGCTGATTGGTCGCGTCCGGCTGGGCGGACAAATCAGCGATGCAGGATTTCCGTTACAGACAGACATCTAGTTAGACAATTGTATATTAGATATGCAACTTATAGGTGTTGGCTGCACTACCCAATTGATTCATGTGCATCTTTGGCATCCTTCTCGTGACAATCTTCACACGTACCGGTGACACTTACGCACGTACACCCATTCAAATCTAAGGGTCTGCACACATGTCAGCGTGTTTCCACAGACCATGTATCTTTGTTCAAAACAAGTTGACATTTCTGTTTCTTTCTGGTAGCACTGTCTGCAATTCATCCGGTACACGTGCGCACTTATGACGCACAGATGACATCTGTGTGTTATATGTGTGACACGTACCGGCATCTGGGAAAAGCAGTACAGTTAGCTCTGTTCCCAGGCGCCGGGTGCAGAATCGAACTCTCCTCATTGTCCCTAGTCTCCCTACGATCAGCACGACCAGGCGACGCTGATGAGAGTTGGATTCAGCACTCGACGCCTGGAAACAGCGCTAACTGTACTGCTTTCTGTCTGGAGAGTTGGGAAATTCCATATACACTGCTCAAAAAAATAAAGGAAACATTCAAATAACACATCCTAGATCTAAATGAATGAAATATTCTCATTGAATACTTTGTTCTGTACAAAGTTGAATGTGCTGTCAACATAATCACACAAAAATCATCAATGGAAATCAAATTTTTGAACCAACGGAGGCCTGGATTTGGAGAGACCCCCAAAATGAAAGTGGAAACAAGTCAAAATGAAAATCAAAACAAGACAAAATAAAAGTGGAAACAAGTCAAAATGATGCTCAGTATTGTGTGTGGCCTCCACAGGCCTATATGACCTCCCTACAACGCCTGGGCATGCTCCTGATGAGGTTGTGGATGTTCTCCTGAGGGATCTCCTCTCAGACCTGGACTAAAGCATTCGTCAACTCCTGGACAGTCTGTGGTGCAATGTGACGTTTGTGGATGGAGCGAGACATGCTGTCCCAGATGTGCTCAATGGGATTCAGGTCTGGGGAATTGACAGGCCAGTCCATAGTTTCAATGCCTTCATATTGCAGGAACTGCTAACACACTCCAGCCACATGAGGTCTGGCATTGTCCTGCATTAGGAGGAACCCAGGGCCAACCGCACCAGCATATGGTCTTACAAGGGGTCTGAGGATCTCATCTCGGTATCTAATGGCAGTCAGGCTACCTCTGGCGAGCACATGGAGGGCTGTGTGGCCCTCCAAAAAAATGCCACCCCACACCATTCCTGACCCACTGCCAAACTGGTCATGCTGAAGGACGTTGCAGGCAGCAGGTTCACACTCAGCACATGTGACAGTCGTGACAGAATCTGGAGACGCCGTGGAGAGCGATCTGCCTGCAACATCCTTCAGAATGACCGTTTGGCAGTGGGTCAGTAATGGTGTGGGGTGGCAATTCTTTGGAGGGCCACACAGCCCTCCATGTCCTCGCCAGAGGTAGCCTGACAGCCATTAGGTACCAAGATGAGACCTTCAGACCCCTTGTGAGACCATATGGTGGTGCGGTTGGCCCTGGGTTCCTCCTAATGCAGGACAATGCCAGACCTCATGGGGCTGGAGTGTGTTAGCAGTTCCTGCAATATGAAGGCATTGAAACTATGGACTGGCCTGTCAATTCCCCAGACCTGAATCCCATTGAGCACATCTGGGACAGCATGTCTCGCTCCATCCACAAACGTCACATTGCACCACAGACTGTCCAGGAGTTGACGAATGCTTTAGTCCAGGTCTGAGAGGAGATCCCTCAGGAGAACATCCACAACCTCATCAGGAGCATGCCCAGGGTTGTAGGGAGGTCATATAGGCCTGTGGAGGCCACACACAATACTGAGCATCATTTTGACTTGTTTCCACTTTTATTTTGTCTTGTTTTGATTTTCATTTTGACTTGTTTCCACTTTCATTTTGGGGGTCTCTCCAAATCCAGGCCTCCATTGGTTCAAAAATTTGATTTCCATTGATGATTTTTGTGTGATTATGTTGACAGCACATTCAACTTTGTACAGAACGAAGTATTCAATGAGAATATTTCATTCATTTAGATCTAGGATGTGTTATTTGAGTGTTCCTTTTATTTTTTTGAACAGTGTATATACTAGATGGTTTACCTTTCCCACTGATATCGAGGAGTTCAGCTGGCTTGAATGTGTATGGAAGCATGAAAGGGGTTATCCACTACTAGGACAACCGCTTCTCATTCCTCATGTTTGGCCTCATTAAAATAAAAGCACTCATACTTTTTTCCCGTGCCGGCACCGTTCCAGCGGTATTTGGCGCCTGCTTCCCTGGGTTCACTTGAGGTTGTTATGTCTTGCCACCCCCTAAGCTCATTGAGCTCTGGCGTCACTGTCCCCGCCTTCAGACGTATTGAACATCAACAAGAAGTCAGGCATGGGCTGCTTTCTGACTTCCTCCTGATGTTCGATTTGTCTGAAGGCAACGACAGTGACGCCAATGCTGATTGGGCGCATGGTTGACGTGCCGTAACAACCTCACGTGAGTCCTGGGAGAGCGAGAGTCGACGCCACTGGAACAGCTGTAGCATCGGAGGTGAGTATAAGTGTTTTTATGTTAATGGGCCCAAACATGAGGAATGAGAAGAAGTAGTGGATAAGAATTCAACTGTAAAATCCAGTTGTTGAAAAACTTTACATCGACTTTTGTGGGAAAACAAAGTTGTGCTTCATATTGCCTTGCAGCTTGAGCCAGAAAAAAAAGGCAATAAGCAAAAAAAAAGAAATAGATAAATAAAAAACTCCCCATTGGGTCTAGAAATAGTTACAATTATGCAGTGTTGTATTTCTAATACGTTTAAGAAATATCTCAAATCCCTGCACTAAGCAAGATATATTCAGTGCGAGCAATTCTCCATAATTCCGCAACTTGGTAATGTCTGGGAATGTGATAGGCCATCCATTATTAATCCTGTGACACTTGTTTGCCATGCATTTGTAAGAATGTCCTCTGAGTGGTGACAAATAATAGGACGCCCAGCTCCACGCTTTACACGGACACATGCCCTGCATTCGCTCTGTGTCTGAGAATCTGCTGCTGTTTGCACAGTAATGGTGGGCCACACACAGCTGCTCAGCCCCTCACAGCTCCAGCTATGTAGGAGGTCTCGCCTCTGTGTAGCCACAGGCCATGCTTCAGAAACCAAAGTGCAAATCCTTCTGGCTGATCCATCTCCCACTGACACAAGGCGAGCAGCAGGATTTCTACTGCTACATTTCCGTAACCGTGTGAATTTTACCCACCAGACTGCGAGCTGGTATCTGCTAATATGTTTTTATTGCGTAGCTGCGTAGTCCCTGCGCTGTAACATATCACCGGCAGAGCATTACCACTGCTCCACTTTCCCCCGTAGACAATTAAACACACATGTATGAAAAATAACGGTTCATTATGTGGTTTCGGCAGATATGAGGAGAGCGTTCCTTATGTGCAACGTCTGCGTCTTACAGAAATCAATTTTTAGTGGGGTGAAGGAGAAATGAGCATTATTTATGATTAACACTAGTTCAGGCAACAAATCAATGTAAACCTATCACACTGAGCCATTATATATAAAGTTATTAGAGGGTTATTCCCATAGCAGTATAATAGCGGAGGGTACGACCTATGGAAACCGCACCAGCCATGAGAACGGAGGTACGGGTCCCTACAGTGCATTCCCTGCACCGACTTGTTTCTGGCCACCGGCTGAGCAGGGAATACGTGATGGTGCTCTAATATGTGTAGACTGTTCAGGGGATATAGCTCTGGGATTGCCGTCTTGGGTAAACGGAGTGGCATAGAAACAGTTCAATCACAGACAGCAGTCCTGGTATAAACTGGCCGCAACCAGTTTTATTAAAGTCCACAGCAACAAAACATAAACCAAATCATAAACAAAAGTCCTAAGCCTGGCAGGCTGCTAACTAAACACAGTTAGTTCCCTCACTACTGTGAACTAGGCTCTAGCAGCCTGGCCACAACAACACAAATTTGTAATTACCAGAGTTGGGCTTGCAGGAGACTCCAACAGCGTCTGAAGTCAGATCCAGACTGAGAGCGCTGTCTGTGTAACTCAGCCACCTACTTCTGGCTGCTTGATTAGACAGCTGAGTGCAGTCAGGGTTGGGCTGCAAACCTGTATTGGATGGGGAATGGAGTGAACGTCGTACTGCCATCCTACCTTCTCTCCTATATTCCTTATGCGACCCAGCTAAGAAACCTGGGCGAGATATACACCCCGTCCAGTACGCACCCCTTCACTGTCTCACATATGATAGAAGGTAAATGATGGCTTATGCTAGCGATTGCTGACATATTTGTTGGAGCACATGTTTTGTGGGCTTCACCTGGCCTAAAGATTGCTCCTTTTTATGACATAGTATAATAATTGAGTAAGCCTACAAAGAAGCACAATATGCAACTTTTTGGGCTTCCGAAAATTGCAAGTTTTGTGCTATCTCTGTCAACTTGCTGATGACCTCTGGGACATCCAGATATTTCATGAACAGCTTGTAGAGCCCAGTCTTCAGTGCAGCAGTGGTGCGTATGTTTGGCCTCCGCTCTACTCATCGTCAATGGGACTGCCGGAGAAAGCAGAGTACAATCCTTATATATCTCTGACAGCCCCATTGACAACAAATGGAGAAGATGTCGAACAGACGCACTTCTGCTGTAATCAGGATGGGGCTCGGCATGCCCTCCTTTTGAAGGAGTCCATAGAGTAAAAAAAAATGCCGCCTTGATTTCAGTGGCTGGAAGCCTTTTCCTGATCATGTCCTGTTCACACAGCTGAATTAGAAGCGAGTGATAGTTTTATAGTTTTATCATTTCTATAACAAATGAAAAAACTGAAGTAACAACTGATGAAAACTCATTTCAATGGAAAACGTTCCATAAGCTTCATTGGTAAAAAAAAAAAAAACACCAAAAACATTTCTTTGTTCCATTCAGTTTTTTTTACATGAAAGCATAAGTAAGCTGCACCATTTTTCCATTATGAGAAAACTGAGATGGAAGTGAGATGAGCATTTTAACCACCCGACTGAATTGAACCATTACATTTCAAGTCTCTGCTTCTAAAATAAAATGCAAAATTGCTAGTGTGAACCCAGCCTAAGTCCGGGATCACACTAGCGAGAAACTCGTACGATTCTAGTGCGAGTCTCTCGCATCAACATCCGACGCTGCCGCCAGCACTCGGACCAGAGCGGGCGGATGCATGTATTTCTATGCAGCCGCATTCTCCGGTCCGAGTGCCGGCGGCAGCGCAGGATGTTGATGCGAGAGACTCGCACTAGAATCGTACGAGTTTCTCGCTAGTGTGATCCCGGCCTAAAGAGATTCCGCATGGTTATTGCATCCTTTTTGCGAAAAAATATCAGTTCAGTTTATTCAGCAGAACTAGGTAGATATGGAGTTTCAATATTCCTCTTGATAGATTAGGAGAGTGTGAACAGGGAATTACAAAAGATTTCATTACACAGCGTTTAATCCCTTAATGCAAAACTATGATTACCAAGCCTTGCGTGCAGGCTCGGACTGGCCCATAGGGTAATAGGGAAATCCCACTGTGGGCTCCTGTGCATGTCTGGGCTCCCAAATAGAGATGGGCGGAAAACTGGATGTTCGGGTCTGGCGGGTTCAGCCGAACAGTTGAAAAAAAGTCTGGGTTTGGGTACCAGAACAGTACCCGAACATTCAGTATCTGCCACGTGACAGCTTGGCAAACACTGCTTTTGATCAGCGTTAAAATCATTATTGTCGGTTAGGCCGGAGTCACACTGGCGACAAAATCGGACGACTTCAAAGCGATGAAATATCGCATTGCAGTCGGACCTATGTTAATCTATGGAGCAGCTCCCAGTATCAGATTTTTTTGTGGTCCGTTTTAAACGTGCGAGTGCAATCGCAGCATGCTGCGATTGTCACCGATTGTGGGTCGACTATCGCCAATGCAAGTATATGGGTGCGATGAAAAATCGGATTACAAACGGACCGCACGTGTGACTTGCGATTAAATCGCACCGGTGTCCTTTAGAAAAGCGGCAATTCATCCCCGGCTACACTGTAAAATCACACTGACAGCTTTAATAAAGAATAGAATCAATACATATACACACATAGAATATATATATATATATATATATATATAATATATATATATGTCATTGTGACATATATATACATATATTTATAGTTCATAAACTTCTACATACTGTAATAGCCGCTAATTCAATTGCTGGCTTTTGTGAAATTACAGAACCCGACATGAAATGACACATGGTTTACATACAGTTAACCATGTCATTTCATGTATTTTGATATATGGTTTTCACTGACAATTACATGAGTGTATGTGTGTGAAATTTCACACATGTAGGGGTTAATTAAATGTGTAAATTCTTGAAAAAAAATGCATGGGCTCCCGCTGTATTTTCTCCACCAGACAGACAAAGCAAGCGAGTGGAGGCAAATAATAATAGCCCAGGGAGGGTGCATTTATTTTGTGCCCCCCCCCCTGGCTACTAACATCTGCCCCCAGACACCCAGAAAAGGCAAATCTATAATTAAATTCGCCCTTTCTGGCACTTTGCCCGTCTATTCCCATTGCCCTGTAGCGGTGGCGAATGGGTTAATAATGGGTTAAAGCCACCTTGCAATTGAAAGGTGACTTTAAGCCAGGTTAATAATTGAGAGTTGTCAATTTGACAACTCTCAATTATTAATCCTATCGTATGAAAGGAAAAAAAACACATACACATTAATTATTAATCCTTTTAATGAAATAAAGACACAGTTTATGAATGTCGCTCTGAGTGGTGACAAATAATGGGACGCCCAGCTCCAGTACACAGACACATGCCCTGCACTCGCTCTGTGTCTGAGAATCTGCTGCTGTTTGCACAGTAATGGTGGGCCACACACAGCTGCTCAGCCCCTCACAGCTCCAGCTATGTAGGAGGTCTCTCCTCTGTGTAGCCACAGGCCATGCTTTAGAAACCAAAGTGCAAATCCTTCTGGCTGATCCATCTCCCACTGACACAAGGCGAGCAGCAGGATTTTTACTGCTACATTTCCGTAACCGTGTGAATTTTACCCACCAGACTGCGAGCTGGTATCTGCTAATATGTTTTTATTGCGTAGCTGCGTAGTCCCTGCGCTGTAACATATCTCCGGCAGAGCATTAACTCTGCTCCACTTTCCCCGGTCTACAATTAAACACATGTGTGAAAAATAACGGTTCATTATGTGGTTTCGGCAGATATAAGGAGAGCGTCCATTACACATACACATTAATTATTAATCCTTTTAATGAAATAAAGACACAGTTTTGGACCATATTTTATTGCTCAGCTGTAATCCCCTGAATGAATCAGTTCATCTCCCGGCGACAGGAGAGGAAGTGATTAGTGTGTGAAGCTTAATTGATTGCTTCCCACTTTCACTTCAGGTCAGGTCAGGGTGACCTGACCTGAAGTGAAAGTGGGAAGAAATCAATTAAGCTTCACACATTAATCACTTCCTCTCCTTTCGCCGGGAGAGGAACTTATTCATTGAGGGGGTAACAGCTCAGCAGGCAGCATTAGCTGCCTGCTAGCTGTAACCTGTTAACCCTTTCTGATGGATTACAGCGTGGGACCTGACTGTGCATCGGATAGGTAAGAATCATTTTGCTTTTTTATTTTATTTTTATTACAGGAAATGGTTTTAGCAGGAAAATAAAAGATGGTCAAAAACTGTTTACTTATTTCATTAAAATGATTTTTTATTAAAGTGTGTGTGTTTGATTTTTCTTTCATACAATAGGATTAATAATTGATAGTTGTCTAATTGACAGCTCTCAATTATTAACCTGGCTTAAAGTCACCTTTCAATTGCAAGGTGGCTTTAACCCCTTATTAACCCATTCGCCACCGCTACAGGGCAATGGGAATAGACGGGCAAAGTGCCAGAAAGGGCTAATCTAATTATAGATTTGCCTTTTCTGGGGTGTCTGGGGACAGATATTAGTAGGCAGGGGGGGGCACAAAATTAATGCACCCTCCCTGGGCTATTATTATTTGCCCCCACTCACTTGCTTTGTCTGTCTGGTGGAGAAAATACGGCGGGAGCACACGCATTTTTTTTCAACGAATTTACACATTTAATTAACCCCTACATGTCTGCAATTTTGCACACATACACTCATGTAATTGTAAGTTAAAACCATATATCAAACTACATGAAATGACATGGTTAACTGTATGTAAACCATGTGTCATTTCATGTCGGGTCTGTAGTTTCACAAAAGCCGGCAATTGAATTAGCGGATATTACAGTATGTAGAAGTGTATGAACTATAAATATTTGTATATATATATGTCACAATGACATGTGTATATATATATTATATATATATACATATATATATATATATATGTGTGTGTTCTATGTGTATATATCTATTCTTTCTTTTGTGATTTAAATACTATTCATTTGGATCCATTATATGTCGGTTTTGCAAGCCTGCGAGAAAATCTCGCAAGTCGGATGTAAATCGGATGTTACAACTACGGTCAGATGCAACTAAATCACATCTTTCCAGGAAAATCGGATGCCAGACGGATGACTGTTCATGTCATTTTGCTGCGATAATCGACCGACTAAAACGGTCCGATTTTTTGTCGTTGTGTGTGACTCCGGCCTTAGAGAGCTATGGTTCCCACACTGTCAAATGACATTGTGAGCCTGCAGCTGTGATCGGAGGTATGAAGTTTAACTCCAGTCACTGGCATTGGCTGATGGAACTACAGTCATGACCAAAAGTTTTGAGAATGACACAAATATTATATTTTCACATGATCTGCTGCCCTCTGGTTTTTATGTGTGTTTGACAGATGTTTTTATCACAGACAGAAATATAATAATTGCAAACATATGAGTAACAAAAGCTTATATTGACATTTAGAATGAGTTAATGCAGCAAGTCAATATTTGCATTGTTGACCCTTCTTCTTCAGGACCTCTGCAATTCTCCCTGGCATGCTCTCAATCAACTTCTGGACCAAATCCTGACTGATAGCAGTCCATTCTTGCACAATCAATGCTTTCATTTTGTCAGAATTTTTAGGTTTTTGTTTGTCCACCCGTCTCTTGATGATTGACCACAAGTTCTCAATGGGATTAATATCTGGGGAGTTTCCAGGCCATGGACCCAAAATCTCTATGTTTTGTTCCCTGAGCCATTTAGTTATCACCTTTGCTTTATGGCAAGGTGCTCCATCATGCTGGAAAAGGCATTGTTGATTGCCAAACTGCTCTTGGAGGGTTGGGAGAAGTTGCTCTTGGAGGACATTCTGGTACCATTCTTTATTGATGGCTGTGTTTTTAGGCAAGACTGTGAGAGAGCCGATTCCCTTGGCTGAGAAGCAACCCCACACATGAATGGTTTCAGGATGCTTAACAGTTGGCATGAGACAAGACTGGTGGTAGCGCTCACCTTGTCTTCTCTGAATGAGGCGTTTTCCTGATGTCCCAAACAATCGAAAAGGGGATTCATCAGAGAAAATAACTTTACCCAAGTCCTCAGCAGTCCACTGCCTGTACCTTTTGCAGAATATCAGTCTGTCCATGATGTTTTTTCTGGAGAGAAGTGGCTTCTTTGCTGCCTTCATTGAGACCAGTCCTTGCTCCAAGAGTCTCCGCCTCACAGTGCGTGCAGATGCACTCACACCTGCCTGCTGCCATTCCTGAGCAAGCTCTGCACTGCTGGTAGCCCGATTCCGCAACTGAAACACTTTTAAGAGACGGTCCTGTCGCTTGCTGGTCTTTCTTGGGCGCCCTGAAGCCTTTTTGGCAACAATGGAACCTCTCTCCTTGAAGTTCTTGATGATGCGATAGATTGTTGACTGAGGTGCAATCTTTCTAGCTGCGATACTCTTCCCTGTTAGGCCATTTTTGTGCATTGCAATGATGACTGCACGTGTTTCTTTAGAGATAACCATGGTTAACAGAAGAGAAACAATGATGCCAAGCACCAGCCTCCTTTTAAAGTGTCCAGTGGTGTCATTCTTACTTAATCATGACAGATTGATCTCCAGCCATGTCCTCATCAACACCCACACCTGTGTTAATGGAGCAATCACTGAAAAGAGGTTAGCTGGTCCTTTTAAGTCAGGTCTGCAATGATGTTGAAATGTGTTTTGGGGGATAAAGTTCATTTTCTAGCCAAATATTGACTTTGCAAGTAATTGCTGTTAAGCTGATCACTCTTTATAACATTCTGGAGTATATGCAAATTGCCATTAGAAAAAGTGAAGCAGTAGACTTTGTAAAAATTAATATTTGTGTCATTCTCAAAACTTTTGGCCATGACTGTACTTCTCCCATCAGCCTATTCCTGCTGCCGCTAATAACAGCGACAGCACGCGGCCACTGATGGGAGTATTCATCAACCGGCACCTGCGCTTTAAATAAATAATTAAAATAACAGCATGGGTTCCCTTGTGTTTATGATGACCAGCCAGGCAAAACTGACAGCTGGTTATCAAGAATAGAGGGGTCCCCACGCTCTGTTTTTAAAATTACTTAAATAATTTAAAAAAAACGACATGGGGTACCTATCACGGGTGTGTCAGGGTTGACTGACACTTAGGGTATGTTTCCATGGTCAGTATTTGCTGCGGATTGGACGCTGCGTACAGTTTGGCTTACAGTAAAAAACTGACCATGTGAACGTGGCCTACCTGTGTATATCTGCACATTCCAGAGATATTCTTTCCTACAAGTGTTTTCTAGTAATACTTTTCACGTACGATACGTCACTTAACAGAGAACCATATGGCGGCCACATGTAGTCCCTGTTGGGGAATCTGTGCGCCCCTGTAACAACTTCTGCTCTAAATCCGCTGCAGGGAATAGCGCCCTTTCCGTGCGGTCTGTAGTCTGTCACACGTCCTGGTAGCGCTCCAGACTGCAGGCTGTTGTGTGCGCTGACAGCTATAGGCATGATTGTAAAACACTGCAGGATCTGGAATTCTCCCCGGTTGGCGGCTGTGGTGCCGTATTCCCAGATTTCCCTACAGATGTGTTATTCTCAGTGAAGCCTTGTTTCTGTGCATCCTCACGTTCATCGTCATCACCTCGTGTCTTTCGCAGTGAGGGGAATGGCAGTGCAGAGCTCCACAGCCTTTGCTTCCCTTTGTCTGGTCATGTGCTGCATCTCCTCTTTACAGGCGGCTCAGGCCAAAGGGCTGAGATCTCATTTCTCCAGCGTATTCCGGTTGTGCCCTGGGGCGTCCTCTCTCTGGGACACGTCTGGAACAGCTCCAGCGGGAGCCTCCTAATGGGCATCATTAGAATATTCTCCGCGCTTCTAGATCGTTGTCTTTTTCTTCGCGGTGTATTTGTGTCTCCTTCCTTTTCTGCCACATTCCCTGTATTCACTTACAAGTTTGCTGTTGGAGAATACATTTTAGAAACGTCAATTCTTTCCATGCCTTTTTCAATCATGTTTTTATTATCACCCGTCACGCTTTTTTTTTTTTGTGGGGGCTCTTCTTATAAAACGCATTTAAAAGTTGAAGTTGCTTTTGGGAGCTATAAATACTGCGGACCCTCAGGGTAACAGTAAAGGCTGAATGTTTAACGGGAGCGTTGAGAACTATTAAGGAGGTTGCATTTTCTTAACACTTACGCCAGAAATAACTAATGTAGATATAGTTGTGTTTGCCTTTTTGATCATCTATTACAATATATGATGAAAAAGTGCTGATAATACCATTGCATAATATTGATAAAAACGACTAGAAACTCTTTCTGGAATTTACTACTAACTACAGTCATTTTATTAGAATGCAGCGTCATATTGTGCAGAATATTAGAAGATGCGGAAACTCGCATACAGCCATGTACACACTATCAGTATTTGGTCAGTATTTTACCTCAGTATTTATAAGCCAAAACCAGGAGAGGAACAATCAGAGGCAAAGTATAATAGAAACACGTCACCACTTCTGTATTTATCACCTGCTCCTGGTTTTGGCTTACAAATACTGAGGTAAAATACTGACCAAATACTGACTGTGTGAACGTGGCCTTAAAGTGGTTTTCCAGGATATTTATTTATAGCCTTCCTTTGCTTAAAGATAAGAAAATGGGCCATAATTACCCCTATAACTTCTCCGCTGCCCACGCTTTTTGGTGTCATAGCTACAGCGGTGACTTTATGCCTACATGACGTGATTTCTTCTGCAAATCACTGAGCTAAACAGTTTCATTCTAACTACATAGGCATGACTGCTGAACCCAGGGATTGGCTGCAGCGGGCACATCTTATGGTTGTGAAATCATCATAAGGTCTCATTCAGAAGTCCGTGTTGGACATGCATGTTCTCTCTGTGGTTTTCATGGATAGAACACATACCCATTATAATCTACGCTGCTATTCACAGGTCTATGTTTTTTGCGCATCATGTGTCCATGCAAACATCACTGAGACATATTTTTTTTCTGGCAGCAAAGATGAAACGTTCCAATAAAATCTATGGGTCCATCAAAAACACGGACAGCACAGGGATGACATCCATGTGCCGTTAGTGTGCTGTTTGTATTTAACATGGCAAAGGATAGAAAAAACTTTAAAAATTAATTTATCAATCCGTGAAAGTAATTGATGACACACTGACCAAAACACTGAGCAAACACTGATGACATACTGAGCAAACACTGATGATGACACACTGAGCAAACACTGATGACATACTCAGCAAACACTGATGACACACTGACCAAACACTAATGATACACTGACCAAACACTGATGACACACTGACCAAACACTGATGACACACTGAACAAACATTGATGACACACTGAGCAAACCTGATGACTCAGTAAACCAAACACTTGATGACACACTGCACAAACACTGATGACACACTGAGCAAACATGATGACACACTGAGTAAAACAGTGATAACACTGAGAAACCACTGATGATACACTGACAAACACTGATGACACATTGAGACAACTGAGACACACTGAGCAAACACTCATGACACACTGAGAAACACTGATGACCAGTGAGCAAACACTGATGACACACTGAGCAAACACTGATGACGCACTGAGAAAACACTGATGACTCATGAAGCAAACACTGATGACACACTGAGCAAACACTGATGACACACTGACCAAACATTGATGACTCATGAGCAAACACGTATGACACACAGAGCAAAACACTGATTACACATGAGCAAACACTGATGACACAACTGATAAACACTGATGACACACTGAGCAAACACTGATTACACATGGAGCAATCACTGATGACACACTGAGTAAACACTGATGACACACTGATAACACACTGAGCAAACATTGATGACATACTGAACAAATACTGATGACACAGAGCAAAACATTGATGACACACTGATCAAACATTGATGACACTGATCAAACATTGATGACACACTGATCAAACATTGATGACACAATGATCAAACATTGATGACACACTGATCAAACATTGATGACACACTGACCAAACAGTGATGACACACTGAGCAAAACACTATGACACACTGAGCAAACATTGACATACTGAACAAACACTGATAACACTGACCAAACACTAATGACCACTGACCAAACACTGATGACACACTGACAAACATTGATGACATCTGACCAAACACTGATGACACACTGAGCAAACACTGATGACACACTGAGCAAATACTGATGACGCAGAGAAACACTGATGACATACTGAGCAAACACTGATGACACACTGAGTAAACATTGATGACACACTGACCAAACACTATGACATACTGACAACATTGATGACACACTGAGCAAACACTGATTACATACTGAGCAAATACTGATGACGCAGAGCAAACACTGATGACATACTGAGCAAACATTGATGACACTTTGAGTAAACATTGATGACACACTGACCAAACACTAATGACATACTGAGTAAACATTGATGACACACTGACCAAACACTAATGACATACTGAGTAAACATGATGACACACTGACCAAACACTGATGATACACTGAGCAAAACACTGATGCCACACTGAGCAAACACTGATGACACACTGAACAAAACTGATGAACACGAGCAAACATTGATGACACACTGAGCAATCATTGATGACACGCTGACCAAACATGATTACACACTGACCAAACACTGATGACACACTGACCAAAACACTGATGACACACTGAGTAAACATAATGCACACTGACCAAACACTGATGATATACTGAGCAAACACTGATGACACACGAGCAAATACTGATGACCAGAGCAAACACTACGACACACTGAGCTAATCATTGATGACACACTGGCCAAACATTGATGATAAACTGACACAAACCTGGTGACACACTGACCAAAACTGATGAACACTGATGAACACACTGACCAAACACTGATGACACACTGACCAAACATGATGATACACTGATGACACACTGAACCAAACACTGATGACACACTGACCAAACATTGATATAACTGAGCAAATGCTGATGACACACTGACCAAACACTGATGACACCAGTTCAATTTTTTTTTGGCGTATATGAAAAACACTGATGCCTGAATCCTGCCTTACAGTGCGTTACACTGAGCCAACAGAGGTGGAGAGGCAGGGGGTAAGGATGATTTTTTTTGTTTTTCAACATACAACTCTGTTATGGCGCTGAGTTGAACTGACCATAATACGGCACCCACAGAAATATCTATAGTGCTATCATATGTCAGACTCCTCACATGCTGGACACCAGCCGTGTACAATGTGCCCCATTTATTATAATGACGTCCATCTGGTTTTAATTACGGTGTCTGGCACTTTTCTGGATGAAATAGTTCAATATGCGGTATTACAACAGAGAGTGCAACAGTTGGTCCGAACAAAGCCTCCAGTGCAGATGTGAACTGTCCCTAAAAATTTACAATCTGATTGCAGTCAACTGACGCAAAACAAAGCTAGTGTCAAGTTGTTGCAGTGGAAAGGATTGATTTTTCATATTGTTTTTTCATCAATACGTTTGAAAACTTAGCTTAAAGGGCACTTTACTAGACAACCCTTCTTGATCAAAATGTTTGGCCCCCATAAATTAATAAAGCCATTCCCGTGGCACTCGCTTCCCGTTCTCCTGTGCAGTTTTGTGATATGTGAGCCCTGTGCCCAATCAGCGCTGGCATCACTGTCTCTGCCTTCGGACAAATCAAACATGAGGAGGAAGTCCGGGCTGCAGCTGATCTCTCACTTCCTCTTCCTGCTCAATTCAACAGGAGCGGGGACAGTGACGCCAGTGCTGATTGAGCGCCGGCGTCACGTGTCACAACTACACAAGAGTGAGTGACGACCACCGCTGGAACGTCGCCGGCACGAAAAAGGGGAGTATAGGCATTATTATTTTATCGGACCAGGCAAAGGGTTTTGACAAGAAGTTGTCCAATTAGAGGACAGCTTTTAAGAGGTTGTCCTTGGTGAACTTCTGTAGGCGCAGTTTATCACTGGAATGGGCCTCACCAGAAATGTTGAGCGGTCAGTCGGACTGGAGAACATTTCCGATGCAACTTTCTAATAAATCGGCAGTCAGGCATTACCACGTCTTGTCACGCTCACTTTGGTGCATCTGGCTTGGACTTGCATGAAAATGCCTAAAGTCCAATTAGTTTCGCGCAAACCCTGAGTTCAAAGTGTTTTAGGCTAAAAATCCATCACATCCATTGGGGCCTTAAGCCACATGCACACGTTCAGTATTTTACATCAGTATTTTACCTCAGTATTTGTAAAACCAAATCAGGAGTGGAACAATTAGAAGAAAAATATAATAAAAACATGTGCACCATTTCTGAATTGCTCACCCTCTCCAGGTTTTGGCTTACAGATACTGAGGTAAAAAAACCTCACCAAATACTGAAAGTATGAACGCGGCTTTATTGCTCTTTAAGCTTATCCCAAATAATGGATTGTGTTACACCACGCTCACATGTTCAGTATTTGGTCAGTATTTTACCTCAGTATTTGTAAGCCAAACCCAGGAGTGGGTGATAAATGCAGAAGTGGTGACCTGTTTCTATTATACTTTTCTTCCAATTGTTCCACTTCTGGTTTTGGCTTACAAATACTGATGTGCTGTGTTTGCGTGGGTTTGCTCCGGGTTCTCCCTCCTCTCCTCCGATACTCCAAAGACATACTGATAGGGGATTTCGATTGGTCGCATACTGTAGTTCCACGCACAGCAGATGTCCATCAGCGCTTCTGTGCCGTGAATTAGTCAGAGAAACTTCCACCCCTTTGTTCTTGGGACTAACATCGACATAGATTATAATGCTTTTTTACATTCTAATGTTATATCCTTAATAGAAATTGGCGAATTTGTTCGGATTTTGGCCCCGAATCTGATTTTGACATATTCAGGCCATATTCGGACACTATTCATGCCGAATGTAAGTCTTATGATCGATTCGGAACATATTCGTTAATTTTTACTCCTATTGACTCTAATGACGTTCGGCTGTGTTTGACGAATATTGCAAAAACAATATTCAAATCCGATCGTATTCCGAACCGAATCCAAACAAATTCGCTCATCTCAAATCCTTCAATTCGATGTTCTTTGCCAAAAATTACCTTTTGGATGTGATTGAAATGTAAAAAACCATAGAATATACTGGTATTTTTTGCTTTACAAAGGTTTCTAGCTCTTCAATATTGAGTATTGAAATTTTTCTGATTAGTTATATTAGAAAGTTGCTTATTTTCACATGTATTATTGATATACGTTTGGTATTGGTTAAGTTTTAGGGTATGTTTCCACGTGGCGTATTACATCCGGATAAGCTGCGGATTGAACTCTGCATACAGCCGCAGCATTTAATCCGGAGCGTCCAGATGTTACAGCATAGTGGAGGGGATTTGAAGAAATCCCATCTCCACTATGCATGCTAAAACGCGGGTGACACACCCACGAAACCGGACATGCGGCGCGTCTTTTTAGAACACATCATGTCTGTTTATCTTGCGGAGACGCTCTGCAAGGTAAATGACCCGGTCTATGTAGCGATGTGATGATTCTGCACGTGTTCAATGAACACATCCGGAATCACCGCGCGTACAGAAGGGGGCGGGGCTTTGGGCAGAGCGGGTTTCCGATCCGTCAAAAGCGCCGACAATACGGCCCGTGGAAACAGACCCTTAAGCTTTAAAAAGCTGGATTGGTATTATAAATTGCAACTGTCACTTCCCCTTTTAGACAATTTAATTGAACTTACTCTTTCGTACATGACCTTGCTATTTATTATATGGAAACTAAGCCACATAAATGATTGAAGACACTGGTCTACCTTTACATTCCATGATTATTTTTCTTCATGGCACATAGGTGATTGTTTCTATAACTGTTGATTTTCATTAGCTACAGTGTCTAAGGTGATTCAGCATGGCTGCTTATGGGTGAGTCTCACCTGCATTGATCTGGAGAGGAGAAGGTTTTATTCATGACTGTACACGAACATCCCGCTTTAAGCAATGCATTTGTGTAGATCACCAATATACTATATTTTAAATATTCCGATTTTCTCCTTTAATGGATGCTTGGTTGTACCCAACTAAATATGCTGGGTCATCTACGACCACATAAATATAGTCTGCTTTCCACTTTATAATGCTGTGCAAGTCAATCACATATAATCCAGGAAGAGCCCTTCCTAGTGATTAGGACAAAAACCCATTCTAGGTATATGGTACTGAGTTAGTTTTCTAATAAAAATCTCCGACTCAATGCACTGGATTCCAAATCAACCATACACGTCATTGAAAGAGTTGAGCGAAACAGGTCGGTCAGATTCAAAAGTCGCCGACTTTCGCCAAAGTCGGGTTTCGCTAGCTGAAACCTAACCATAGCATGAGATCGGCCGTGCAGTAGTCGAAACGAGCACCAAAGTCAAATTTCCCAGAATGCTTTCAGGCGCCTTTTTTCAGCCAATGAGCAAGGACGTACACTGTGGGCAACGAGAATGACATGGGCAGCGTCCATCACCTTCTTAGAGAAGGGCATTGCAGTGATTGGCTTGCTTTGGGGGCGTCATAGTGTCTAAAAAAGCCCTGACCGCCGACCGTCATTTTACTTCTGCCAATCTTAACAGTAGGGAGAGGTTGCTGACGCTGTTTATCAGTAGGTAGAGAGTTAGGGCTGGAAAGAGAAGTTCTTATGTGCTTGTGCTGATAGCAATTGTGCTGTTCAGTGTGCAGTGACAGGGGGATTTTCTTGTGTGCAGCAGCGCTGGTTATTAGGCTGCCTGATAGCTGTATTGCTATGTGTACACTGCTGTGCAGACTGCTTTTTACACAGCACTAATACTTTTATCATTTTTTTCTGCACAGTTACCGAGCGGTCATTTTTTCCCACACCGTATAGAGCTGTACGCTCCTCACGCACTACTGTGAAACCGGCGGGTATCACTGACAAATACATGCTGACTATCTGGGGTGTGACTCCGGAAATATATACAGAGATTTAAATTTTCCCCTACACGTATACAGCTGTATGCTTCTGTTACAGTACCATATATCTACTCTTTGTATTACGGTCAAATCCATACTGAGAGAGCATTTGGTGTGACTCCGGAAATATATACGGAGATTTAAATTTTCCCCCTACACTGTATACAGCTGTACGCTTCTGATACAGTACCATATATCTGCTGGTATTTTTGGTGCATTTTCCCAAACATGAGGAAGTATGGTGGAAGAGCCACGGACGTGGGTGGGGGGGCCAGCTGGTACTGATGGTGGTGGTGGTGGTGCATCTGCTGGTAGTGCCAAAAGCACAATAGCACCTAATGCAGGAGGTGTTGAGCCTGCGTCATCGTCTGGCTCCAGAAGGCGTGGAAGACTCCCATTTCTGGAGTAGGTACACTGGTTTTAAAGCCGGAGCATCAGGAACAGGTTTTGGCTTACATTGCCGAAACAGCCTCCAGCTCTATTGCCTCCTCTTCTGAAGTTTCAAAAAATACAAGCACTGAGTCGTCAGTGCAGGCTCCTGGTCAGGAACGACACCTTTCCTGGTGTCGTTCACCCCCACCACAAGTGAAGGATGCGGCAGACCACACTTCAGATTACTCCCTGGAGCTCTTTCACATACCATACCTGGGTTATCAAGTCAAATCCTCAATTCCCCAGTCCAACATGAATATAACATGGAGTGCACTGATGCACAACCAGTGCTATATGATTCTGCTGGTACATTCACCCAGAGCACTGCATTGCCCTCGCAGTCTACTGAGCCAGATTCTGACCCTGATGAAACTCAGGTGCCCCTTCCCGCATACTGTACTACCTTACACGGTGACACAGAGGAAGGTGCAGATGAAATTGAAGAGGAGGTGATGGATGACCCAATTGTTGACCTGGATTGGCATCCATTGGGGGAAGAGGGTGCCGCTGGCAATAGCTCAGAAGAGGGGAGGATCCGCAGCAGGCATCGACATTGCAGCTGCGGTTATCTGGCAGGCCCGTAGCAGTCCAAAAACGTGTTCAAAAAAGAAAAAGAGTTGCAGGACAGCTTGGCCAGACTGTCAAATTAGCACACCGTGCAAGCCCTGAAAGTTTATCCCATTGTAGGAAGAGTGCAGTGTTGGCACTTTTTTGACCAAAATCCTATTGATGAGGCAAAGGTTATCTGTAAGAAGTGCGGAAGAAACCTTTAGCCGAGGGAAAAATCTCCGAAAATTGAATACCAGTTGCATGCTTAGACATTTAACACCATGCACTTGCAAGCGTGGACGGACTACAAAACCTCACTGGCTTTGAACGTCTACATTGCCAAACTGATCTCATTAGAGATGATGCCCTTCTGTTTGGTTGAAAGCGCAGCGTTCCGAGAGCACATGGCATATGCTGTCCCACACTATGACCTACCAGTCGGCACTTCTTTTCTAGAAAAGCCATCCCTGCCCTCCACCTGTATGTGAAAGACCGCATTGTCCATGCACTCAAACAATCATGAGTGGAAAGGTGCACCTCACAACAGATGCATGGGCCAGTAGGCATGGCCAGGGCCGTTACGTGTCCATCACTGCGCACTGGGTTAATGTGGTGGATGCAGAGTCCACAGGGGACAGCGGCGGTGGGACAGTGCTGCCTAGCCCACGGTATAGGCAACAGTTGGCTGTAGGCGTTCGACCCACCTCCTCTAGAAGCGAAAACTCGTCGACAGAGTGCAGTCACAAGAGCACTCCATCCGCAGCTGCCAGTGTTGCACACGAGGTGTCCCACTATCGAACAGCTAGTGGTAAGCGTCTGCAGGCTGTTTTAAAGATGATGTCTTTGGGCTACAACAAACACCGCGAGGTACTGGCCGACTATTTGCAGTGAGAAACTGAGTCATGGCTGGGCAGTCTACATCTTGAGCCAGGCAAGGTAGTCAGTGATAACGGCCGTAATTTTGTGGCGGCTATAGCCCTGGCAAAACTCAGACACATACCTTGCCTGGCTCACACCTTGAACCTGGTGGTACAGTGCTTCATAAATAATTATCCGGAGTTACCAGCCCTGCTCCATAAGGTGCGAAGACTGTGCCTCACACATCTGTCGCTCGCCCGTAGACTTCAGTCGTATGCAGAGGCTGCAGCGATCGCTCCACCTCCCCAAGCACCGCCTAATCATAGACGTTGCAACAAGGTGGAACTCCACCATGCACATAGTTGAGAGGCTGTGAGAACAGAGGCATGCTGTAATGCATTTGTGGGAGGATACACAGGCAGGCAGTTTGAGGGCAGACATGGAGTTGTCGGTGTGCAGTGGTCAAAGCTGAAAGACCTCTGTAAAGTCCTTCAGTGTTTTGAGGAATGCACACGGCTGGTAAGCGCAGACGACGCCATCATAAGCATGAGCACCCCACTTATGTGTCTGCTCATGCAAACTTTGACACACATTAAGGATCAGTCGTCTGCAGCTGAGGAGGAGGAGGGAAGCCTTGATGACAGTCAACCATTGTCTGCTCAGGGAACTGTCCTGGATGAGGTGGAGGAAGAAGAGGAGGAGGGGATGATTATTTTGGGGAGGAGGATGCTTCTCAGGGGGCAAGAGAAAATGTTGGCTTGCCAAGGTCAGGTACAGGGTTTGTGCATGACTGGAGGGATGTGGATTTGGCAGAAAGTGCTCCTCCACCCACCACTGCAGTGCATCATTGACACCTGGAACATTGGCCCACATGTGTGATTATGTCTTGCGGATTCTAAAAAGGGACCCCCACATTGCCAAAATTATGAAGGATGACGACTGCTGGTTGGGCCAGCATCCTCGATCCACGCTATAAAGGCAAATTGCAGAACATCTTTGCCACAGGAGAACCTAGAGCTAATATTGGTGAACAAACAAGCAACTCTGGTAAACCATTTGTTAGAGGCATTCCCAGCACACAGCAGTGGTGCAGGTTCTACCATGAGCCGTACTGTGCAACATGAAGAAGTGTTTGTGGTGCACACAGCCAAAGTGGCGTTTGGAGACAGGGGTTTCATGACCATGTTGTGGACTGATTTCTCGAGTGACACTCACAGACTGTTAATACTGAATCGATTGCAACAGCCAGGAGACAGCATTGTCAACTATGGTTCAAAATTACCTCTCCTCCCCTATCGATGTTCTCCCTCACAGTTCATTCCCTTTTGACTACTGGGTCTGTAAACTGGACATCTGGCCAGAATTGGCACAATATGCCTTACAGGAGCTCGCTTATCCTGCTGGTAGTGTGCTATCAGAAAGAGTCTTCAGCGCTGCTGGATCAATCCTGACAGAAAGAAGGACCCAGCTGTCGACGCAAAATGTAGGTGATCTCACCTTCATTAAAATGAACCATGCCTGTGTTTCAAAGGATTTTGTACCACCTTCCCCTGATGACACATAGGTTGCCAGCAAAATGGCTTGCTTGTCCTCCTCTTCCTCCGACTTCTCCAATTCCTCCATTTGCAGCTGCTGAACGTCCAGCCTACACCTCAATATATGCCAGTTTTTCCACCTACCTAACTGGGCTGTACCCCCTCCCCAGGGCCAGCTTCAGCACCTGGTGCACCCAGGCAAGTGCCGGGGCCCTGAGCAGGTGGGGGGCCCACTCGTGGGCGACGGCACTGGCACAAGGCCCCTCATAGTACGCCGGTGTCTCTGACGGTGGGGGGGCCCACTCGCCATCCGAGACACCAGCGTACTATGAGGGGCCCTGTGCCAGTGCCGTCGCCCACGAGTGGGCACCCCATGCTTGCTCAGGGCCGCAGCACTTGCAATACTTACCTCCCCCTGCTCCACCATTGTGACGTCTTCCGCGTTTCCTGACAGTGACATTCAGGTCAGAGAGCGCGATGACGTCACGTCTGTGCGCCCCCTGCCTGAACAGTCACAGTGCAGAGAACTGGAAGATGGCGATGCTGAGGATTCCAGAGTACAGCAGTGCCCAGCGAGGAGAGGTATTTCAATTTTTTTTAATGTTTGGAGCATATTATGGGGAGCATTATACACTGGAGAATTATATATGGGCCCATCATACACTGGAGCATTATAAATGGGGCCCATCATACACTGGAGCATCATATACCGGGCCCATTATACACTGGAGCATTATATGGGGCCCATTATATATGGAGCGTTATATAGGCCCATCATACAATAAAGCATCATCCATGGGGCCCATCATATACTGGAGCATTATGTGGAGCTCATCATATACTGTATGGAGCATTATATGGGACCAAATTATGTATGGAGCAATATATGGGGCTCATTATTCTGTATGGCGCACTATGTGGTGCCCATAATACTGTATGGAGGAATATACTGTCCGGTTTTTGAGCTATTGTAGAATTTACAATAGATATCACTCATGTAATGTAAGAAGTGAAGTATTTGGCATTGTACTATACCTATATTTCAATGCCGTATCAGAGCATCATGAATTGTGGTATGTGTTAAAGGGGCCCACCGAGACTCTTTTGCCCGTGGCCCATGAAAACCTGGAGCCAGCCCTGCCCCCCCACAACTTTAGCCAAATAACCCCCAGTTTTCAATGCATTACTATTATTCTAAAGTAAATTAAGGTTGACAAGCTTAAGTAATAAGAATTGATGTCGTTGGCATTGAAATGGGCACTGTAGGTGTGTTTACTGTCCTCCACTCACTGGCGACTTTTATTCCCCATTGACTTGCATTGGGGTCGGATTTTCGTCTCCGATTCGACCTTTTCCATTAGTCGGCCGACTTCGTTCGACTCGACTTTTGGGAAAGTCGGGTGGTCCGAAATCCGACTCGACCCTCCCGGAGCTAAAGTCGCTCATCTCTAGTCATTGTTTGACATTGGTGAAAACTGAAATGTAAAATACTGAAACAAGGAGTGTTTAGTAATTAATGGATGTCTTCTGTCTAGGACCTCTAGGGGAGGCCTAACTCTCTGGAGAAACCCGACACATCTGTGCATTGCATGGGCAGCCATAGATTTCAGTGGGAACTTGCTGTGGGGTTCTTGCTGGATCATTGCTGCTGAATGTCTCAAGCTGTGTCTCTGTCTCAGTTTTCAGTAGTTGAGAATTGTTTGTAATATGGGATTATTGTCTAACGTGCTGAATTTTGGGTGATTATGGTTTAAATACTTTCACAAGTTATGATAGTCACATCCCTGGACAAAGCATAGAAGCGATGAAGTGGATCTTATATCTCTGTGACCATTTCAGTTAGGGTGTTGGTTTATTATGTTTGCACTGTGTGTTAAACAGGACTATTGTCTAGATCTTACCCCCTTGATTTCCACCCAGTGTTTTCAGGAAATACTTGACATTAATCACTTTTGGTCTTCTTTCTCTCATCTATTTATGATTTACATAGGTGAATACTATGGTGTTTTTTGTCAATATATTCTATTATTTCTAAACATCTTTTTGATGATTACTTTGTATCTCCATTCATACTGCAGCCACACACACAAATGATACACCATTTGAAAGGTAAATTTGCCCCTTCAGCAAGAAAATAGCCAAACAAACCACACATCCACGATTTGATCACAAAATAATGTTTAAACATTAATTTTCATAAACCTGCAGTAAGGAAAAATGACATGCAGGTGGCACCACAGTACCCCAAAGCACACTACCACAAAGCTGCTTACAGACATCACAAAGAAATCCAAACATTTGCCTTGGGGTCTTTCCAGCTTGCTCAATGCTTGCCCAGCCTATTTCAGGCACATTGGAGGATTCCACACTTCACTGCAGGTGAGTCACATATGCAGACACATTTGTAAGCATGCACTGCTTTTGCGCTGATTACTTCGCCCCACACACACAAATGATACACCATTTGAAAGGTAAACTTGCCCCCTTCAGCAATAAAAAAAGAGCCAAACAAACCACACATTCACGATTTTATCACTAAATACAGTTTAAACATTTATTTTCATAAACCTGCAGAAAGACACAATGACCTGCAGGTCGCACCTCAACCGGAAGACATTTTTTGGCCTCTGCTTATCAAACCAATTTATTGTATTACCAAGCTAAATATATAAATACCTGTCTGTGTTCATCATCTCATCAAATACATTTACATTTGACCAGCTTGCTTTTTCTGAAATTGCCTGCGCCCCCGACGACCAATGTGCGAAAATCTCGTACGGGCCAAGCTAGTACATTTTTTATTCTGGAGTTGCTAATTTCCAATGTCCTCCTTTTTCATATCTAGATTCTGATTTTATCTCCACTTACTTTTACTTACCTGTTAACACTTGCAATGTTTCATTGTACTTTTTGAATAAAGATTGTATTTTTGCAATTGTATCTTTCAGTATATTTAAATTTTGTTGTCTTTCGGTTATGTGTTGTGGTTTTATACTGGATGTGTTTCTCTTACAATATGGACTTTTATAGGAGCAATATGGGAGTATTCAGTGTCATCATTTTATAGATCTGTTTTGGCCTAACAATTTGGACACTGTTTGGCCAAAGTGAAAGTTTCTATTTAAGACTTTTGAAGCTTAGCACTATCCATAGGTTTGCTTTTTGAGAGTAAGAAATCTGTTCCTTTGCTGTTGAAAATCAGTGCATATTTGTATATTTTTACCATAGGTTTATGCAAACATAAGAGTTTTCATCAGCTTCACTTTCACGCGTTGATTGTAATTACATAGTAGGAGTGATCTCCACTGACATCACACAGTTATAGGTTTCCGCATTGTTGTGACAAGTAGTAGCATCTTATTAGCGACATGGTGACATCTCATCAGTGACAGCATGAAAGTATCCCTTCCTTTAGAGATCCTTACAAATGGATGTTTTCGAAAATTAACCAATCTTGTGAATTTTGTCATAATTAGTAATAGACTGAGTTAAATGGGAAATAACAGTATCTGTGCTTGTATATCTGTGTATAAAGTGGAGATGACTCACAAGCTTCATATCTTATGGTGTTCCATCTTTATCAATAGCAACATGTAGTACTATCAGAAAAGTCTACTTTTATATACAGTATGCTATTTTTTTTGCGGTCAGTGACTTCCAAAAGGGAAGAATCAGACGGCCATATAAATCAGATGGGGATCAGACCGCAGTGTTCAGAATGGCCGGAGGCTCTTGCTGACCCACGAATAACAGCATGTATGTCTATGCAGCTGTCCCGCTCGGATTGGGAGAGCTGCCAGTCAGTCCGAGCATTGCGTTGTGATCCCCGTCCAAGTTGTACGGCTGTCTGATTCTTTCCTAAGTGCTAGTGTTTTTTTATTCTTAGACAGGACATGGACCCATAGAGTTTTAATGATCCATAGTCGCCTCAGTTTTTTTTTTTTGGATCTTTGTCTACACTCCATCATGTCCTATTGTCATCCATTTTTCAGGTCAGATTTGGTCATGAAAGTCTGTAAGGTTTCTGTGTAAAACAGATGACACAAAACATACTCTGTACCTAATCGTCCCTCTGAGTTTAATGTTTTTATCACTGATACATTGTTAAAAGTCAATGGATATAAAGAGTTCAGACAGTCTAACTGCATCAGTGAAAGAAAGGATGCAAAAACCCCCAAAAACGAGGATGACATCTGAGGAAAAACTCAGTCCGTAGTACCACTCAAATGTGTCAGTGTAGCCTTAGGGTGCATTCGCATTGCGTTCTGTGTCCCCGTCGGAGCATACATCCAAAATCCCCCATAAAACGGGGTCCAGAAACATGCACCGACAGGGCCAATAGACTGTAAAGGTGATGACGCAGTGAACGTGCTTTCTGCTGTGTATCATTTTCGGGAGTGTACGCCTACAGGAGGCGGACACTCAGACGTAGTAGAGTGCGTCTGAGTGTCCCCCTACTCTGAGTGTCCGCCTCCTGTATGCGTACACTCCTGAAAAAAGTGCACTGCAGAGCTCACCTTTGCGCTGCTGTCACCATTACAGTTTGTGGCCCATCGGTGCATGCGTCCGGATCCTGTTTTGCGGGAGATTTCAGACATATACCCCGACGGGGACGCAGAACGCAATGTGAAATCGCAATTATACATATATGTTCATTACCCAAACCTACTCATCAGAAAATCATCCCTGACGAAGAGCCAGTTCACGACTTTACAAAAACAATATCTCTGAATGATCTTTTTAAATGTTAAAATATATTTTTGTATACAAGGCAATGTTAAAGAAGAAGTCTCATACATTTTTTATTTCGTAATCCCTCCTAATTATGTATATGAATGTGTGTAAGTGTATTAAAATTCTTACCGATCACCATCCTCTTGAGTGTCCAGTGCCGCTTTGGTCCAACATGATCACTCTATTCAGAATTTTGCCAGCCAGCACAGTGTCTACTGCGTGGAGCAGTAGCTGCTTTACCAGAATGAGACTAAGGCTAAGTGCACACGTTCAGGAATACTTGCGTTTTTTTCACGTTTTTTCCTCGATTTTCCGCGGTAAAAACGCGAAAAAAACGCAAGCATTAAGCATCCTATACATGTTAATTGATTCCGCATGTTTTGGCCACATGTTGCGTTTTTTTTCCGCGAAAAAAACGCTTCGCGGAAAAAATAGCAACATGTTCATTAATTTTGCGGAATGTAAGCGGTTCATGTGCGGTGGTACCCAGGCCTGGAGGAGAGGAGACTCTCCTCCAGGCCCTGGGTACCATATTCCTGGTAAAACAATAATTAAAATAATAAATAATGATATTCCCACCTTCCGGCGGCCCCCGCAGCCTTCCCGCCTTCAGCGACGCTCCCGGCAACTCCCGGTCCCAAGAGTCCTTTGCGAGAATCACCCAGATGGCATAGCGGTCTCGCGTGATGCTACGTCATCGGTGTGATTTGTCGCAATGCATCCTTGGGACTGGGAGTTGCCGGGAGCGTCGCTGAAGGCGGGAAGGCTGCGGGGGCCGCCGGAAGGTGAGAATATCATTATTTATTATTTTTTTTATTATTTTTACATTAGATCTTTTTACTATTGATGCGGCATAGGCGGCATCAATAGTAAAAAGTTGGTCACACGTGTCAAACACTATGTGTGACTCGTGTGACCAACCTGTCAATCAGTTTTCCAAGCGATGCTACAGATCGCTAGGAAAACGCTAGCATTCTGCAAGCTAATTACGCTTGCAAAACGCTATTATTCTGGCGGGAATACGCATACAAAAAACGTGCGTATTTCCCGTGGGAGAAGTGCGGGATTGCCGCGGAAATTTCCGCGGCAATTCCGCAACGTGTGAACTTAGCCTTAGACCTAGAAAAAGAATCTATAGACTTACATCTAGAAAACGACTTGCTGTCCACTTATAAACCCCTGTTTTCTTGTTACATGTGCCTTAAGAGGACAAGTGACATTCCAAACCCAGGGAAAACTTCAGTTGGTAAGCATTTTAATACCTTCTGGTCTTTGTGACATGAAATCAGAGGTTTATGTGTTAGCTGGCAAAACTCCAAAGCGTTCATGTTGGACCGCAGTGTTGCTGGAAACTCAAGAAGATGGTGATCGGTAAGTATTTTAACACACTTACACACCATTACATAGATAATTGGGATAGACTATGGAAAATCATTTTTGATGAGACTTCTTTTTTAAAGGGAATCTGTCACCAAGCTTTTGCTATGTAATCTGAGAGTACCATAGTATAGGAGCAGAGACCCTGATTACAGCGATGTATCACTTACTGGGCTGTGTTTTCCTGTTTCAATACAATTAGTGTTTTATCATCAGGCGATTATCACTAGAGAACAACTGTCCTCACATGTCCTAGTCCAACCACTCGCCTAGCACTGATTAACAGCTCTTTGTCACTATACAATGTACACAAAGCTATGGTTTGGTATGGGTAGGGTTATATACAGCTCCATAAAACTGTGATTCTATCATAACTGCTACAACCAGTAAACTGATACATCGATGGAATCAGAGTTTTCTGTCACTATATCATGCTTGCTGTCAGATTACATAGCACAAATCTGCTGATAGATTCCCTTTAGGGCTCTTTCTCATCTGCGTATAAATCGGATGAGTGCAATCCGCTCACAGGTAAGAACTTATTGCCGGTTCTCACACTACACAGTAACTTCTCACGCTGCGAGTGGTAACATCAGTAAGGTTACTGCAGATCAGCGGCTGTGAACTGCGATAACCTTACTAATGTCATCGCTCGTCACAGCAGCCGAGTTCTCGCTCTACTCAGTGTGAGATCCGGCAGTTGCTGCAGCTCCAGTCTATGGAGCTGCGTTCTCTGAACGGGGCTCCATAGATTGTACGAAGAAAACGGGGATCGTAGTGAGACCTCCATGAGGACTTTGGCTGACCCTGTGGATTATTTTTTTATGGTAATAAATGTGTAAAAGAGGGTAATTATCTGGGAGTGATTTTTTACAAATAAAGGAATTTTATGTGTGTGTGCTTCATTCTTTTGACTATGGGGTTAGTAATGTGGGTATCTGATATACACTTCTCCATTACTAACCCCTTGGCTTGATGTTAGCGGAATTTATACAGCTGACATCAACCCCAAAACCATTCCCTCGATTGCCAACGCACCAGGGCAGTCGGGAAGAGCTGAAGCTAAGCTTCAAAATTGGCGCATCTAATCAATGCTCCATTTCTGGGACATCTGAAAGCTGGCCCTATGAGGCTGGGAAGGGGCCATTATCCATGGCCCTTCACAGCCTTTTAATATCAGCCCACATCTGTCTGTTTAGCCTTTGCTGGTAATTAAAAATAGTGGGACCCCATGTCATTTTTTAGGGTCCCCCCGTTTTAATAACCAGTGAACGCTAAGCTGACAGCTGTGAGCTAATATTAATAGCCTTGGAAGTGCCATGGTTATAGGCCCTTCCCAAACTATTAAGACCAGTTCACAGCTGTCTACTTTCCTTTAGCTAGTTATTAAAAATAAGGGGGACCCTACCTACTTGTTTTTTTATCTTCAAACTCTTCTAGTCCCTTTAAAAGCAGACCTGTCACTTGATGAAGAAGAAAGCTGCACAGTCTCCCTTTAAAGTAATAAGTTCATGTTTACTGCTGAGAGAAAATACATTTTTTACCCAATTTTGGGTAACTCTCCCAGGTTTATATGCACTGGCTTAGAATTTTCAAAACCTACATGATGGGTGTGCATAATAAATTACCGTATATACCCATGTATAAGCCAAGATTTTCAGCCCATTTTTTAGGGCTGAAAGTCCCCCTCTCGGCTTATAGGCGGGTCATATACAGGGGTCGGCGGGGAGGGGGAGCGGGGGTGTCGGATCATACTCACCCCTCCGCCGGCGCGGTCTCTGCAGCCCCCTGCTTCTCCCACGATCTCCGGCTCCTTCCTGCAGCGGTCACATGGCACCGCTCATTAAAGTCATGAATATGCACATATTCATGACTTTAATGAGCGGTACCACTTGACCGCTGCAGGACTGAAGCGCTGCGGAGAGCGTCGGGAGAAGAGGAGAGGCTGCAGGGACGCGCGGTGGAGGGGTGAGTATAGCGATATTTACCTGTCCCGTTCCACGCTGCGTCCTCGTCTGACTCCTCTGGCTGTGAATGATCAGCAGAGGGCGCGATGACGTCATTAGTGAGCGCCGCGCCCTCTGCCAGATCATTCACTGCTGAGGACCCGGAAGAGGACGCAGCGCAGCGGTGCAGAGAGGACAGGTAAATATCTCAGGTGCCGGGGTCCTGAGCGAGCGGTGACACCGGCACCTGTCCCCCATAGCGCGCCAGTGTCACTGCCTGCTCAGGACACCGGCACCTGGCCCCCAGCGACGAGAGGTGAGTATGTCATTTTTTTTTGGCAGCAGCAGCATATGAGGTCTATACTATGGGGCAAATGGGGCATAATTGTGCAGCATATGGGGGCATAATATGGAGCATATGGGGGCATAAGCTGTGGAACATATGGGGGCATAAGCTGTGGAACATATGGGGGCATAAACTGTGGAACATATGGGGCATAATCTGGAGCATAACGGGGCATAATATGGAGCATATGGACGCATAAGCTGTGGAACATATGGGGCATAATCTGGAGCATATGGGGGCATAATATGGAGCATATGGGGGCATAAGCTGTGGAACATATGGGGCATAATCTGGAGCATATGGGGGCATAATATGGAGCATATGGGGGCATAAGCTGTGGAACATATGGGGCATAATCTGGAGCATATGGGGGCATAATCTCTGAAGCATATGGAGGCATAATCTGTGGAGCATATTGGGCATAATCTGTGCAGCATATGGGGGCATAATCTGTGGAGCATCATATGGGGCATAATCATTTTTCACCCTAGGCTTATACGCGAGTCAATAAGTTTTCCCAGTTTTTTGTGGCAAAATTAGGGGGGTCGGCTTATACACGGGTCGTCTTATACATGAGTATATACGGTAGGTTTTATGTTTTGGATTTCACAGCACATAGAAACATGTCACCACTTCTGCATTTTTCACCCACCCAAGGTTTTGGCTTACATATATTTATGCTAAAAGCTCACCAAATACTCAATGTGCACATAGATTAAAAGATGTGTTGGAAGTGTTGTCAGAGATTTTCTGGCATTTTTATGAGTTGAACCACTCAAAAAACATCAGAAAAGATGAAGTGTGAACATACCCTAAGGCTACGTTCCAGTGATGAGTTTTTGGTGAGTTTTTGATGTTGCAGATTTTCTGCACCAATTAAGTAAAACATGTTACTTTCATTTTTTCTAAAATACGCAGCATAAAAAACTCACCTAAAACTCATCATGGCTGAACTGCAATTTCTTACTCAATGGGTGGCTGATGTGCTGCTAGGCATGTGCCAGTGAAAGGAGGATTGATGGTGAATCAAAGGGTAGAACCTCCAAGATCACAAAGTGCTAGAATATCTAATCAAAAACTTGTCCACAATGCACAATTGGTTGTAGATGTTTCGAACTGTAATTTTCCAAATTAAAAGTGTAACAGTTAAATGGTTTTTCCAGAACTATTTTTTTTACTTTGCAGTAACACTGCCCAAGTGTAAAAATAATGAAATGAGGTTTATTTATTTTACTCACTGATATATCACCATTAATTCCACCACAGCGCTTTATAGACATCCTCATCATCACAGTCTAAATAGGTTAACCCACCTTTTGCCGGGACAATGCTTCCTCTCTGCCGCTGCCCTCAATGTTTGTTGACAGGCTGCAGCTGTGACATCACAACTACAATGCATGTGACCAGGGCATCGAGTCACAGGGCTCAACTGTCATGCCGATGTAGGTGGCATGAGACCACTGAGCTCAGTGATTGTCAACATAGACCGAGGGCAACAGCTGAGGGCATAACTGGACCTGCAAGGGTTCCGTTAACTTAATTTTGTTTTGTTTTTCTTAAAAAAGGGAAGATTCTAAAGTAAAAAATATAATCCTAATTAACCCTTTCTAAATGGGCTTTCTGAGATCAGAAAAATTGGGCCAAAAGGAGATCATGCTATCAAATATGAAGACACATTACTCACCTAATAAAACACCTTTATGAGAAACTCAACTCATAAATTCAGGCTTGGGTCTGTACCTAAATGATTTTTTACCCATGATGATTTATCTTTTTCTTAGTGCCTTTAAAAGTTGTGTAGACAATCTGGTATCATTTAATTTTGGGGAATTTTCTTTGAATTTATGGAAAACAAAACAGGCAGACATCAACGTAACATCATGTGCACCAAAATTATTTTCATCGCACGCTCACAAAATGAAATTAAAGTTGAATATAGCACTTAACTGATGCACCACATGGACAGATGTCCATGTAATACTTTAATGTCTAAAGTCTGTGACAGTGAGAGCGCTCTATGTTGGCATCTCTAATCTGACTCGGGAGCACAGAGCGGTGGACGTCCTTCTGTGACATCCATATGCTGTAATTAGGCATGTGGATAGGGGTTAGCTGTATGAGACAACCCTTCAGTTTTTATAGCATACTTTCTAACCGGTGTACTCATTAGCACGTTTTTCTTACTCTGTTAGATACATAAACTAAAATTGTGTTATGTTAGTGTAAGGCCAACTTTAACGCCAACTTATCCCACCGCACTTACAATTAAGTGGGTACATCTGCAAGCAATATCTGACATTGCAGGGTAGCAGAGTACAAACTAATTCAACAATTGAAATGATGACTGAGGGACGTGCCCGCATTCTTGCAATCTATAAGGAAACATAGGTGACACAAAATGTACAAAGTACTTGTACTGTATGGCTCAACCATCTTTTGTGATAAATACGGGTATTCTTGTAAAACTCCATGAACTAGTCACCAACCAGTGTACAGATATGAAGTATTACTGAGTGCATGGAATATGGGAGATCCAGATGAAAGAAGAAAACCTGGAGGAGTGATGTATGAAGGGAGACCTGAAAGACAAAAAACTACTAAGGGGATGTGATAGGCCAGCCTAAAATAATGTGTTGTTAGAGAACAGTTAAAGTTGTGGACACTGAAAAATAGTCAGATTGCCAAGGATAGTGCAATCCACAGAGCTAGTGCAGCACGAGAATCCCATTGGAGATAGGACTGGGGTTGTGGGGGATCGGATTATAGGATGTATTAATCATAGATAGTAGAACATGGAGCACTGCTAGGGTGGTAGTCAGAGATGACTGAGAATATGCAAGACTGCAGCAGTGTGGATAGATTTTTGGATGTGATTGATAAGTTTATATTGTACTCTGAAGCGGATTGGCAACCTATGCAATGACTGGAACAGGGTGGAGGCATCAGTGTAGCGACTGAGTAGAAATGAGCTTTGCAACTGCATCTAGGATAGATTGGAGGTGACTTTATCAAAGTAAGAGGTAGTGTTTTAGTATTTTCCGTAGTGAGACAAGACGGAGTGAATGATTGGATATAGAGAATGAAGGAAAGATCTGAGTCACATACAACCTAAGCACAGCAGGTTTACCTGGTTATGGTGAAAATTACGGTAGTACCATGGTTGTTCAGCCTAAGGCTATGTGCACACAATGCTTTTTTGATGCGTTTTCGCGGCGGAAATGGTCCAAAAATGCAATGGAATCCTTATGCAAGGGAATTCAATGACAATCCTGAAGTATTGTGCACATGATCAGTAAATTTCCGTTTGTATTTGCAGTGCGTTTTTTCTGCAGCATGTCAATTCTTTTTGCGTTTCTGCAGCGTTTCCGCACCCATTGACTTCAATTGAGTCAGTCAAATCCACAGCAAAAACGCAGATTTAAAAATGATTGATGATTTGCTGAGTTTTTGTTATGCCTTTTACCGTCTTTCTATGGTGTTTCCCACGCTGTCATCTGTGTGACAGCGTGGGAAACACCGGTGCGGTGGTTCTTATCGGCTGTAACGCTACCGCCGGTAAGACCATCGGTCAGAGCGCTGCGGGTCATGCTGGCTGATGTCAACATGACCCCACAGCTGTGACTGCGACCTGCGGTAATGCTACCGCCGACCGTCGGTCACAGCGCTGTGGGATCATGCTAGCAGATGTCAGCGTGATCCCGCAGCTGTGACTGCCACCCACGGTAACGTTTCTGCAGACTGTTGGTCAGAGCCCTGCGGGATCATGCTGTGAGATAGCGTGATCCCACAGCTGTGACTGTGACCCGCAGGCGTTGGCTGATGAGACTACTGCTCCCATCGGGCTATGCCTGCTGTCACAGATAACAGTGACAGCAGGTGCCGCTGAGAGGACGTGTAGTATCATCAGCCGCTGCCTGTTCTCACAGTTAAAAAAAAAATAAAAGTAAAATTACATACATATTCATATAGAACTAAAAATCCCACCAAATCCCCGACACCCTCGTCTCCTAGAAATAATCTAAAATGATAAACCAACATATACTCAACTGTCAACCATAGTCCAGGTAATCCCAAGTGTCCCACAGTTATCGGGAGATATGACTGCTCTACCCGGCCGCCGATACACTGACAAGAGGTAATCGCTCCCGCAGTGTATCACTGAGCTGCCGTGAGAGTTCACCAGAGTTCATCAGCTCTGGTGCTCTCACTTACGGCACCGCTGCGTGAGAACCTTCCCACGCAGCAGTCGTGCAGTAAGGGAGATGACCAGTGCTGATCAACTGATGAACTCCAGTGAGCTCCCTCACGGCAGCTCAGTGATACACTGCGGAAGCGATTACCTCCTGCCAGTGTATCACCAGCTGTCTTTGAGAGCAGTCACATCACTGACAGGATCATCATGGACATTATGGATAATCTTCTCGGCAGACAGGTGAGGAATATTTGTGGTTTATTATTTTATTTTTGTTGCAGGAAATGTTGACTTCGGTGGATTAGGCGTTCAGTAAGTATGGTTTAATTAAGATTATTAAAGGAGTCTGTGTCATTATTTCAAATAAAGGACTTTATTCTGGCTGTCTGTGTTTTTATACAATATCACTATGGGGTTACTAATAGATAGGTGTCTTATAGATGCCTCTCCATTATTAACGTGTGAGCTTAATGTCACCTGACAATACAAAGGTGACATCAACCCACAAATATGAACCCTACTTGCCACCGCTACAGGGCAAGTGGGAAGAGCGAGGCTGAGCGCCAGATTTGGCGCATCTTTTCTGAAGCAGCTGAGAGCTGATGTTTTTAGTGTGAGAGGGGCCTATATCCATGGCCCCTTCCTAAGCTTTTACTATCAGCCTGCAGCTGTCTGCATAGCCTTTGCTGGTTATTAATTTTAGGGGGACCCCACATAATTTTTTTTGTGGTCCCCCATTTTAATAGCCAGTGAAATCTAAGTATACAGCTGTGAGCTGATATTAATAGCCTGGGAAGCTCCATGGGTGTTACCCCCTACCCAGGCTATAAACATGTGCCCCCATCCGTTGGCTTTCCCTCTGCTGGTTATTAAAATTACTCGGGAGCCTACGCCATTTTTTTTCTTTAAAATTAACAGTTGGTGTCTGGTTACAGCCTATGTATGTTCGTTCTGTTAACGCTCCTACATAGGCTGGTGACAATGTTTATGTAGGTTTGTGTGTGTTTGTTTGTGTTTACTTATAGGCTAAGTAATGAGGGTGTCGGGCTGACACCTTTTCATTACTAAAGGGTATGCCACACTAAACAACATCGCTAACGGGATCGCTAAAAAACGTCACTATTTAGCGATCCCGTTAGCGATGTTGTTGTGTGCGGCATCTGTCAGCGACGAGCTCCCTGCTGAGATCCTGCTGTGATCTCGCTCGTCGCTGGAATCGTTCCGGACCCTATTTTATCGTCGGCGCTCCCGCTGGGTAAGTATTATTGCTGTGTGGCACCTTTTATTTAGCGATTTAGCGGTATTTTGTACCGCTAAAGTCGTTAAGGAGATCGATAACCGCGATAGCGTCCTAACGACATCGCTAAATAAAGCCGCTACTAGCGATATTAAAACGATCCCGCTAGCGATCGCAATTAGTATGCGTCTTTATCGTGATCGCTAGCGGGATAGTTTAGTGTGGCAGTACCTTAAGCCTAGAGCTACCTGTCAATGACAGCTGCTGCCCTAATCCCATTACCCTGATGCCACACTGCATCAGCATGAAAAAGGTGGTGTTGAGCCGAGAAATTACATCACAAAACTTTTTTTTTTAAATATCTTTATTTCGCTCAAAAAAGCCTTTACTGCTTTACAAAAACGCAGAAAAAAACGCAGAAAAAAAACTCACCAAAGCGATTTTCCTGCCAAGAGATGCAGAAACGTTGCAGAAATTTCTGCAAGCAAATACTCAACGTGCGCATATAGCCTCAGGGTACAAGTTTTCAGTCACTTTACGTTACTACAGACTTGGTAATCCTCATATTGTGTGCACTGCGTGCTATGAGAATTCTCCAGTACTGGTGCTTCGAGCAGCTGGTGCATAACCGCAAGGATACGATTTGGATACATGTGGTCACGTGCTGACTAGACATACATGGCCTTGCTCAATGCAGCGGTATTGAGCAAGCCGGACACGTCTAGCTGAATGTGGCCAAAAGTTTGCAGATCGCATACAGGGCATGATGTAGGAGACAGGAGACACACAATCACTGGTGTTTTATAATAGAGCGGGACTGTCTTGATAATAGACTCTTAGACCTACAGTTATGGCCAAAAGTTTTGAGAATGACACAAATATTAATTTTTACAAAGTCTACTGCTTCACTTTTTCTAATGGCAATTTGCATATACTCCAGAATGTTATAAAGAGTGATCAGCTTAACAGCAATTACTTGCAAAGTCAATATTTGGCTAGAAAATGAACTTCATCCCCCAAAACACATTTCAACATCATTGCAGCTCTGCCTTAAAAAGACCAGCTAACTCTTTTCAGTGATTGCTCCATTAACACAGGTGTGGGTGTTGATGAGGACATGGCTGGAGATCAATCTGTCATGATTAAGTAAGAATGAACCACTGGACACTTTAAAAGGAGGCTGGTGCTTGGCATCAGTTTCTCTTCTGTTAACCATGGTTATCTCTAATGAAATACGTGCAGTCATCATTGCAATGCACAAAAATGGCCTAACAGGAAGAGTATCGCAGCTAGAAAGATTACACCTCAGTCAACAATCTATCGCATCATCAAGAACTTCAAGTAGAGAGGTTCCATTGTTGCCAAAAAGGCTTCAGGGCGCCCAAGAAAGACCAGCAAGCGCCAGGACCGTCTCTTAAAGGTGTTTCAGCTGCGGGATCGGGCTACCAGCAGTGCAGAGCTTGCTCAGGAATGGCAGCAGGCAGGTGTGAGTGCATCTGCACGCACTGTGAGGCGGAGACTCTTGGAGCAAGGCCTGGTCTCGAGGGCAGCAAAGAAGCCACTTCTCTCCAGAAAAAACATCATGGACAGACTGATATTCTGCAAAAGGTACAGGCAGTGGACTGCTGAGGACTTGGGTAAAGTTATTTTCTCTGATGAATCCCCTTTTCGATTGTTTGGGACATCAGGAAAACGCCTCATTCGGAGAAGACAAGGTGAGCGCTACCACCAGTCTTGTCTCATGCCAACTGTTAAGCATCCTGAAACCACTCATTTGTGGGGTTGCTTCTCAGCCAAGGGAATCGGCTCTCTCACAGTCTTGCCTAAAAACACAGCCATGAATAAAGAATGGTACCAGAATGTCCTCCAAGAGCAACTTCTCCCAACCCTCCAAGAGCAGTTTGGCGACCAACAATGCCTTTTCCAGCATGATGGAGCACCTTGCCATAAAGCAAAGGTGATAACTAAATGGCTCAGGGAATAAAACATAGAGATTTTGGGTCCATGGCCTGGAAACTCCCCAGATCTTAATCCCATTGAGAACTTGTGGTCAATCATCAAGAGATGGGTGGACAAACAAAAACCTAAAAATTCTGACAAAATGAAAGCATTGATTGTGCAAGAATGGACTGCTATCAGTCAGGATTTGGTCCAGAAGTTGATTGAGAGCATGCCAGGGAGAATTGCAGAGGTCCTGAAGAAGAAGGGTCAACACTGCAAATATTGACTTGCTGCATTAACTCATTCTAACTGTCAATATAAGCTTTTGTTACTCATATGTTTGCAATTATTATATTTCTGTCTGTGATAAAAACATCTGTCAAACACACATAAAAACCAGAGGGCAGCAGATCATGTGAAAATATAATGTTTTTGTCATTCTCAAAACTTTTGGCCATGACTGTACTTGGCTGTGCTTCTGTTCCTTGGCCCAACATTTTCTGCATTGTTAAGGTGACCCAAGCTGCAGTCTATTAGCTATCTATTTAGGAATGATGCTGAAAATAAGTTGTATCCCCCTTTTAGTGCTATTTGTACTGTATATAGATACAGTAAGTAAAAAAATATCATGCTTCTTTGTATGATGAAGAGGTATTGTTTCAATAAGCAATTGGGAGAAAGTGGTTTCTCACGGAGGCAGCATATGGTGCACATGGACACATAGGGACTCCTTGTTGCAGCTAACAATTTACATTATTATATACAACCCCATTTTTTTATTAAATATTCATCCTTTCGTTCCTGAGCTTAGTATCTTTGCATATTCTTATTAGCTTTTTGTCAGAAATCTTCGGCATTGTATATATGGCTGTGATGTTGCAGCATTACTCACGACCCATGGAAGCTGGTCTAGCTGTGTTTCATTTTGTAACCACCACTTTACTATGTAACCTAAGCTCCTGAAAATGACAGTGCTGACAATGGGATCTGATTGGTTACCGTGGGCAAATCTTCCACATATTATCATTTTAAGAGCACGGCGGACCTGTTTAGTATCCTGTCGTCAGAACTATATTTGTCTTTGTGCTTAGAAAAATTGTCATTTCATACATATCTACCCAGCAATGTTTATATTGCTTATGAAAGATGATATCAGTATTAATTCTAAAAAGGGGTGTTTGATTATGAGATTTGTCCAGTAAGACCTCTATACGTTTATTGCTTAGCATTTGTATTTTTTATTTAGTTGATAGTCCCACGTCTTCATGCCACAGTAAACTAATTGCTTTTATAGAATGATTGGTATATTACAATACTTGGCATAGAAACCAGTGCAAAACTACACCTCAAACTAATAGAGTAATCAGCAGAAGTTACAAAAATAGCTGTCCCCTAATATAAGGGTTTATCAGAATAAATCCCCTTCAGTTAGAGCGTTCCAATGATGAGATACAAGGAAGTTTTTATCGCTGTTGTTTGATAGCTGTAAGCAAGGGTGGACATACTATTGGTGCAACCTGGGCAGCTGCATAGGGGCCCAAGAGATAAGGGGGCCCACTAACAGGGCCAAAGCAGGTTGTATTGTGCATTATAATGAACTATTTGACTGCCAAGGGCCTCCATATATTGTTCTTGCACAGGGGCCCTCTTGTGTCTGGCTGTTATCTACATGTAGACTTGGGAACATTTATGATTTTCCCATAATCGATACTTTTATGTACGGTAAATTATCGGTTGCGGTCTGGCAATTCCTATTAAAAAATTATCAGGGTAGGTGATAAAATGCCTAACTGATAAGGATCTGACTCGTTGGCCTTGAGTCCATTCTGTAAATGTCATGGTAGTACACATGGGACCAAATTTTCATTCAAAAGTGTTGGGTATTCTAGTATAGCTCTTGTCTAACTATGGCATTATTTATATACGGTAAATGGAGCCTTGGATTGGCTAAAGAGTAACCAGACCGTCACCCAACAGCTTATGTCAAATTGTGGTCCTGACATAACAGAAGCTGTTGAGGGGTGGGATGTATTAGGTAGCAGGTTATCAGGTAGTACTCGAGGTTGACTTGTCAGAAGCAGTTAAAATGGATAAGTCTTTGGCTCTTACCAACTTTGACTGGGATCAATTGGTGATGGTTAAACAACTGAACTGGAGCATCTTCAAAAAGACAGAACTTGTGGGGTGTCCGGGTGTGAATTGATTAGTACTTACTAACTGGCACCACTGGTTTCATATTCATGGGCTCATTATTTCACATCAGGAATTTTGTGAGAAAAGATTCAGTATAACCTATGTCTTAGTCATTTAACCTCTGCTATTTCTGGGACTTTCGATCCAATGGACGGTCCTATCAGAGACTGACAGTTATTACTGTATACATACTTACATGTAGACAGCTGTCAGTCACTGATCGTAACCGCCCACTGGACCGAAAACCCCAGAAAGAGCAGAGGTTAAATGAGGAAAGCACAGGTTATACTAAATATTTTCTCATAAACCTACATATCAATCTGCTCAACTCCCCCTGCTTTATAATATGGGGTCTGCAGATTAGACTGCCTTTTCATGGTGACAGGTTGTCTTTAATATTAGCTGTGATAGATGGTTTCAGACCTGGACCATAAAGCAGAAAAAAAGCATTGTGTAATTAAAGGGGTATTCTCACGTTGTCTTTGGAGCAGTTGAGGGCAATGCGTTCCTTTTACGGTTCCCTTACTTCCTGGCAGGGCGGGCCCTTCTCCTTGAGTGACAGCTCTGGTGAGTAGCACTGCAGTATTAGTAGCTGCTGTAGCACATACAGCTAGCAGTGTTTTGTTCTGAGTCGGCACTGTTATTGCTGTACATACAAAAACAGATCTATTTAATATACTTCACGCGAGACATGGTATATAGCATATGGTTGTATGAGATTAGAGACGTGGCTACTTGGTACCATGAACAGTGACATTCTTGTGGATGTGTCTGAGCTGCAATACCAGGCACAAGCAAATGGACAAGAGTGGCGCTATTTAGGCCGCTGTCTCTAATCCCATACAACTCCTTTAAAAAAAATGTAAAATATATAGGATAATAAATAAGATTTTACAATAATGTATTTCAAATTATTTTTTTTACTACGGGTTATTTAAAATGTCTCTTATTATGTATGCATTTCTAAGGTAGGTGTAATGTATGCGCTATACGGTATCTGTATATATCTGGTCCGGGAGACTGGAGCAGGTGCATAAATGCAATCAAGCACAGACTACTGGGAGACAAGAGCTTGTGCCATAAATATTGCTGATGGGAGCAGAGCATGTCACATAAATATAAGTGTACAGCCATTAAGGTGGTATAGTGCAGCCCTAGCTGTCTTCAAGGGTGCGGTGTGCTCCTCTGTGGTAAATCCATCTGTGACCAGACATCCAGCCTGAGACCTGACATAACAGCACAGCCCACACTCCCTGACTTATGCTCAGCTGGAAGCTCCTTAAATCAAATTCTTCCAAACGCAGTCGTCACCTCTGACCCTTTTAACGCCAGTAGCTGAATTGAAAATCAACCCTACTCCCCAGTCAGTTTTCTACCTTATAATTGCGTATGTGTGCATTGTGCCGATATGCAGCATACGTCGGGGTGGGGGTGGGAGCGTACACTCTATCAGGGGAGGTTAGAATTTATTTATTGGGGGTAGGGCGAGGTCGGGAGGACAGATTAGGGATCATCTATATTGGTTTTTAGTATTTATATAAAATGAATATTTCTGTAAAATATGTTCTCCTGAGTAGCAATTTAATATCAGGCTAAAACAGAATAGGTAAATAGTTTCCGAGGCATAAAGTAGAGAAAAGACGTAAAAAGCAAAAAAAAAATACATATCTTCTAAAACGTCCAATTTGGAGTCTTTAAAAAAAAAAATAAACACTGCACCCTTAATAACTCCTCATCATAATTCATGATCAATATCACCGGAGTAATACGCAATCCTCCGCTGGTCTCGTGCAAGGTTTTTAATTTTGGAGAAAAGCTGGTTACGTCTGTCAAGCCTGTGAAGGTCAATTCCGCTCAGGTTTTCCGCGCATAATATATTCATTGACCCTGCTTCACGGCATTGCTTCTTAGTGGGAGTCATGGCTGCAGGTTTCATGTGTTATCTCTCGAGGGAGCAGAGCCGCATTTGCACCTGCGTGAGCAGCGAAGGCAGCCTCAGACAATGGCGATCTGCCAGGATCCCTAACGCCCCCCTCCCCCGCTTTCATTTCCCAGGGAATCTGTCTTCCCTGTCACTCAGGATAATGATTCCCTGCAAGCATAACCGAGATCCAGAAATTCACCGTAATCTCATCAATAGCTTGATTCCCCAGCTGGGTCTCTTGAATTTATACCGCTTGAAAGGAAATGGCCAACACGTAGCAGCTAATGTGCTAGTGCTCAGTCTGGCAGCAAGATTTCTTCTACGGATAACCTCTTCCATTTTGGCGAGAAAATACGAGAAATATTGGTCAGCACATTGTTCTCCTCGTCCTCCACGTCCCTCATTCAAAGGTTCTTATTTTATTGAATAGAAGCAAAATCAATAAAATGCAATTTTCAGCTATCTGTTTTATCACATTAAGGAAGAAGAGAAATAATGTCATATTAGCCCAGTCTTTACCCCAGAGAGACAAAGACCTGCACAGTAATTTCGGAAAATCTTACACAGTTGCCATCTAAATGTACTGCTTTTTACTTCTAAACGCCGCTTTATTTCCCTTTTCCAGGAACCTTCAATACAAACCTTAATGGTTATTCCTTAAGGATTTGCTTCTCAGTTAATATCTATATTTTTTATCTCCTTTTATAGGAAAAATTCTAAAATATTTTAAATAAAAAGGATACACATAAAATTGTATTCCTTAGTTTTTTAGGATTTAACGCTACCTGTCGTCCTGTAGAAAATACTGATCTTAATTGATTGCTTTGTCATTATTGCGGTCGGTCGTTTCATTTTCCGTAAAGGAAAAAAAATGGCATCGTCCGGCAGAAGAGATGATAGATGACAGACTAATGGGTCATTTGCTTACATTTTTTTAAATAAAATATTGATTTCTAAAGGGCAGTGGCACAATTAGCTGCTATGTTTATGTGACTTGACGTCTCATGGGACATGGACAAGAAGGGACAACGGACGAATCTCTGCAGCCATGCTGTGTCTGGTATAGAAGTCAAATGTTATATTATCACACTTTTAAGACCTAGAAATTAAATAGTGTTTAAATTAGACTTTTAATAATATATCTTTGGGGTCAATACCGTGATTTTCTCTGTTTACAGTTTTCTGAATTTCCTGTATTCTATCGCATTACAATAGAGGTAAATTTCTACAGGGAAGAGTTCTTTACAGTTAGAGCAGTGAGACTGGAAAGCCCTATCACAAGAGCTAGTAATATACTATTGATATAGCAGATACTATAACAACGTTTAAAAAAGAGCAAATGGTAATGTAGGTTATAATAATCCAATGATCGTGAATGTATACCTGGTGGAGAAAGTTTGGTCTATGTCTTCTTTTTCAACCTATGTAACTATGATAACATTTTTGCTGCCTGCATTTACAAGTAGGGGGCATTTAAAGGAGTTTTTCAGTTTTGTGAATCCCCCTTTCCCTGGCTGCAGTTTCTTTTAAAAAACAAACTTTGCTTTCCTCACCCTCCTCGAGTCCAGCATTGAGTCTTCACTGTTCCCAGCATCTGTTATTGTCTGTAGTACTTACGTCACAGCAACCAAAAATGTTGGAGAAAAGTGGGGAGCAGCATCTTATAGTCCGTATTTACCTTATAGTCTGGGGAGCGGTTCACAGGAAGAAAGAGTCGGCGGCTGTGGCTAACAGGTAATCCCGCTATTGAAGAAAATTAATATTCAGTGCTCCCCCACCCATTGTCCCTCCCACCTCTATGCACTGCAGCCGGCACCAAGAGGTGGTTGGGACTGTGGGCATGTGGAGCAGTGAATATTCATTCTCTTTAATAGCGGGCACACTTGTTGGCCGCATGCTGCCGACTCCTGCAGCGGCAGGTCGATCACGTGTCCGCTGTTAAGGAAAATTAATTTTCACTGCTCCTCACCCCCATAGTCCTGGGCCTGACGAGCAGTGAATATTCCGGCAGCTGATATTGTTGTGTGGAAGGGCATGGCAGTGACATCATTCGCTGCTTACAAGCTGAAGTCAGCTGCTGGCATCAGAACAGGATCTGGCGCAGTGAGGGAGCAGAGGGAAGGTGAGTAGAATCCTTTTTTTTTCTGAGTGTGCTGTGTGATGGGGGCCATATATGCTTGGATGGGGGGCCATGTATACCAGGTTGAGGGTGATATATACCAGGATGGGGGGCCATGTATGCCAAGTGTTTACCTTGACGGGGGGCATATACAGTACAGACCAAAAGTTTGGACACACCTTCTGATTTAAAGATTTTTCTGTATATTCATGACTATGAAAATTGTAAATTCACACTGAAGGCATCAAAACTATGAATTAACACATGTGGAATTATATACTTAACAAAAAAGTGTATAACAACTGAAATAATGTCTTATATTCTAGGTTCTTCAAAGTAGCCACCTTTTGCTTTGATTACTGCTTTGCACACTCTTGGCATTCTCTTGATGAGCTTCAAGAGGTAGTCACCGGAAATGGTTTTCACTTCACAGGTGTGCCCTGTCAGGTTTAATAAGTGGGATTTCTGGCCTTATAAATGGGGTTGGGACCATCAGTTGTGTTGTGCAGAAGTCTGGTGGATACACAGCTGATAGTCCTACTGAATAGACTGTCAAATAGATTGTAAAAAATAAATTTATTATGCAAATATCAATAACAAATGGTGATGAACATAATGGACAGAAAAAACAGGCTCAGGGGAAGAAATGGAGTGCAGCGAGTGCACCACAATCAGCCCGATATGAAAAGGAAGTGAGCGACAGACACAGTCCCAATAATAGTATATATCAGGGATCATAGTGGCCAGATAATGATCACCAATAAAGATTATTATACAAAAATAGCACCCATTGTCAGAATAAACAAAGCAGAAAAAGGCTTCAGCATACCCGACTATATGGAAAAATTGCAGTACAAGTCAAAGTACATTAATATATATCAAAGTCACTTATGCCCAGTGTTGCCTATAACAACCATAAATCAGGTGCCATATATACAGATACAGAGAACAAATATTCGGTGCAATGGGTATTTACAGTATTAGGCTGACAGGATATAAGAAGTGACTTACAACATGAAGTAATAAGACTCAATAGTCTGTAAGCATATAGTCACAGAGCCTAATAATAGTATAGGCATATCCTATACATAGTGGATCTTGTGTATATACACGCTGATGGACCAAGCAGCCATAATACCTGATGATGAAAGGAAGCAGGGACTGTGCAGCGGTCAACTCCCAGGCCTGGGAGTTGGTGATTGGTATTGGTGATCATTATGGTGATTGTATTGGTGATCATTATCTGGCCACTGTGATCCCTGATATATACTATTATTGGGACTGTGTCTGTCGCTCACTCCCTTTTCATATCGGGCTGATTGGGGTGCACTCGTTGCACTCCATTTCTTCCCTGAGCCTGTTTTTTCTGTCCATTATGTTCATCACCATTTGTTATTGATATTTGCATAATAAATTTATTTTTTACAATCTATTGGACGTTTTTGATCGCATTTTTTGAGGTTTCTCGCGCTTGTCAATATGTGTGCGATCGTCCCATTTATTCATGGTATCTACCGTATATACTCATGTATAAGCCGACCCGTGTATAAGCCCCTAATTTTGCCACAAAAAACTGGGAAAACTTATTGACTCGCGTATAAGCCGGGTGTTATAACCGCCGTCCTGCTCTATGCTGCCCCGTCCTGCTCCTTGCTCCCCCATTCTCCTCTGTGCTCCCCCCTCCTGCTCCGTCCTCTGCTGTGCTCCCCCCTTCCTGCTCCGTCCTCCTATGCCCCCCGTCCTGCTCCGTGCTCCTCTGTGCTCTCCATCCTCTCCCCATCCTGCTCCGTGCTCATTGTCCTCCTCCATGCTTCCCCGTCCTCCGTTCTCCCCTCGGTCCTGCTCCGTGCTCATTGTCCTCTTCCATGATTCCCCCGTCCTCCGTTCTCCCCCCATCCTGCTCCGTGCTCATTGTCCTCCTCCATTCTTCCCCATCCTCCGTTCTCCCCCCGTCCTGCTCCGTGCTCATTGTCCTCCTCCATGCTTCCCCCGTCCTCCATTCTCCCCCCCATCCTGCTCCATGCTCCTTGTCCTCCTCCATCATACTCACCCTCCCTGTGCCATCGCTGAACGTCCTGGCTATCCTGCGTTGTACCCGGCTTCCTGCAGCTCTCCTGTGCTGAGCGGTGACGTAATACCGTTTATTAAGGCCATGAATATGGAGGCCACGCCTATGGGAGTGGCGTCGCATCCATATTACATGACCTTAATGAGCGGTATTACGTCACCGCTCAGCACAGGAGAGCTGCAGGAAGTCGGGTACAACGCAGGATTGCAGGGACGTTCAGCGATGGCACGGGGAGGGTGAGTATGATGTCCCAGCCACCGGCTCCTGCCATGACACCCCCCCCCGCTGGTTTCTGCCAATGACTCGTGTATAAGCCGAGGGGGCATTTTCAGCACAAAAAAAGGTGCTGAAAATCTCGGCTTATACACGAGTATATACGGTATATCAGCATATATTAAATATATTACGTTTTCTTACTTTAAAATGTATACTTCTATGCTGATCCTGCTATTTAGCGGTTGTATTTACTACTGAATAGACTGTTAGAATGTGTATTATGGCAAGAAAAAAGCAGCTAAGTAAAGAAAAACGAGTGGCCATCATTACTTTAAGAAATGAGGGTCAGTCAGTCTGAAAAATTGGGAAAACTTTGAAAGTGTCCCCAAGTGCAGTTGCAAACACCATCAAGCGCTACAAAGAAAATAGCTCACAGGAGGACCGCCCCAGTAAAGGAAGACCAAGAGTCACCTCTGCTTCTGAGGATAAGTTTATCCGAGTCACCAGGCTCAGAAATCTCAGGTTTACAGCAGGTCAGATTAGAGACCAGGTCAATGCCACACAGAGTTCTAGCAGCAGACACATCTCTACAATAACTGTTAAGAGGAGACTTTGTGCAGCAGGCCTTCATGGTAAAATAGCTGCTAGAAAACCACTGCTAAGGACAGGCAACAAGCAGAAGAGACTTGTTTGGGCTAAAGAACACAATTAATGGACATTAGACCAGTTAAAATCTGTGCTTTGGTCTGATGAGTCCAAATTTGAGATTTTGGTTCCAACCACGGTGTCTTTGTGCGACTCACAAATGGTGAACGAATGGACTCTACATGCCTGGTTCCCACCATGAAGCATGGAGGAGGAGGTTTGATGGTGTAGGAGTACTTTGCTGGTGACACTGTTGGGGATTTATTCAAAATTGAAGGCATACTGAAGCAGCATGGCTACCACAGCATCTTACAGCGGCATGCTATTTCATCTGGTTTGCGTTTAGTTAGACCATCATTTATTTTTCAACAGGACAATGACCCCAAACACACCTCCAGGCTGTGTAAGGGCTATTTGACCAAGAAGGAGAGTGATGGGTGCTACGCCAGATGACCTGGCCTCCACAGTCACCAGACCTGAACCCAATCGAGATGGTTTGGTGTGAGCTGGACCGCAGAGTGAAGGCAAAAAGGCCAACAAGTGCTAAGCATCTCTGGGAATTCCTTCAAGATTGTTGGAAGACCATTTCTGGTGACTACCTCTTGAAACTCATCAAGAGAATGCCAAGAGTGTGCAAAGCAGTCATCAAAGCAAAAGGTGGCTACTTTGGAGAACCTAGAATATGACATATTTTCAGTTGTTTCAAAGTTTTTCGTTAAGTATATAATTCCACATGTGGTAATTCATAGTTTTGATGCCTTCTGTGTGAATGTACAATTTTCATAGTCATGAAAATACAGAAAAATCTTTAAATGAGAAGGTGTGTCCAAACTTTTGGTCTGTAGTGTATATATCAAAATGGGGGCCATATATACCAGGATGGGGTTGTATATCAGGATGGGGGGCCATGTATACCTGGATAGGGTCACATATACCAGGATGGGGTTCATATATACCTTCATGGGGAGATTAGTACAGAATTGGGGGACTTTACCCCTATAACCATGTCAGTAGCAGATGCCCCTACAATAACAGTGCGTTATGACCACATTTTTTGCTTTTATTTTTTTTCTATTTTCCTCCTCTAAAACCTAGGTGCGTGTTATGGACAGGTGCTTCTTTTAGAACGAAAAATATTAATTAATTTAATAATTAATATTAAAATGTAATCAACTTGCTTAACTGTTCACATTAACAGTAATTTTGGCCAAACTTTTCCATGTCACTGTATGTTTGAAATACTTGAACTTGATAATACTTACCTCTCTAAGGCTGGAGTCACATGACAGTATGAAAAATTGGACAGTTTCTTCCAGAAGAGTGGGACAATTTTCTTCTCACTTGTCATCTTTGTGCAGTCCACATACAATGTGATTTTTACACCAGCAGCTGTTAATCATTTACAGGACCATTTACAGTTTTCTATGTTACAGAGTTGCAATGTATCCATAAAAATCGGATATCATACTGTGGCACCATATGGCATCCAAATTTGTTCTCGCACCCATTGACTTGAATTGGTGAATCTGATCTGATTTCCTGAGAAAAATTGTGCATGCTTCGATTTTTTTTCACACACAGATTTGGTCAGTGAACAAAATCATTCATCTGCACTGCTACATTGAATAACATAGGTCCGAGTTCGGTCTGTTTTTTTTAACAGATAGAATCCCGCAACTAAAATACGGTCATGTGCCGAAGCCTTAAAACAGATATATTAGGTCCCTTTCTGGTATCATAGCATAGAGAGAGAAATTCTCATAGATATATAGGGCATGAATTATTATTGGATTTGCACCTGCTTTGTGTTACCTTTTTTGTGTTCTGCGCTTTTTTTTTGTTTGTGTCATAATCTTTCCAATGGTGCCTTTTTTAAGTCTATTTTGTGGTTTTTATGTTCACCATTGTGGACAGAATTTAGGTTTTTCCCAGTGTATTAGCCTGATGCCTCATTTTTTGAAAAGTAGCAAAATTTGTGGAAAATGTACTCCAGTTTCCTCTGTAGTGATTTTATGAAATCCAGATAATTTGGAGCAATTTTTGTGCATTTTGTGAAATGTGTGACTTTTGCTCTATAAATTTTACCACACGCCAAATGGTGTAAAAAAAAACAGAAAACAAAACATGAATTGCTGGTTTTTGTTCATTCTACCTCCCAAAAATTGGAATAGAAAGTGATCATAAAATGTCATGTACCTGAAAATGGGCACAAAAAAAGTCAACTCGTCTTGCAAAAAACAAGCCATCACATGACTAGCTGTCTAAACATGGGGACACAAAAACTAGTTTTTACAATTTAAAGCGTCTTTTAGTGTGTGACAGCAGCAAACCTAAAAACTTGATATAAATCTGATATCGCTGTAATCGCACCGACCCAAAGAATAAAGTCGTCTAATCACTTATACTGCACGAGGAACGGCGTAAAGAATAAATTAAACCAAATCTTCTCCTGCTGATTTTTTTCATTCTGCCTCCCAATAATCGAAGTTCAGATTTATCCTGCGATCTGCGCTGAGCGCGTACACTGGGGTTTTCATGTAAATCTCTGAAATAGTTGATTGGAACCCCCGGTGGAAGATTCCCAATAAGGAGGCAGATGGAGTCACTGTGGACGCCATAGGGCCTGTGATCCGGCGATGTTCGTCTTTTTAGGTGAGTATAAAAGCGCGGTCAACCACAGTTTTTGGCATTTCTGAAAAGAAGAACAACGCTGAATAGAGGCCAGATGCAGTCCAGAGTGACTCTGCTGCCTCATTATAGTGAATGAATCCCTCGGGGGGGGGGTTTTATCTGAATCACTTCACTCAGAGATTTAGATGCAAATTGTCTCTTCAGAGAGGATGCGGACTAGAACTCTAGTGCCACCTATTGGATGTAGCAAGTCATGTGACAAGGCTTGTTAAAGGGTCGACATTGACTTTTAGGATTGCTACTTCCAATAGGTGGCACTAAAGTTCTAGTCCTCTTCACACAGCTAAACCAGATCTAACATTTTGCACTGACGAGGGGCAGTACCCCGAAACACAGTGTCTGCAAATTGAGATTCTGGTTTGGCTTTTACCCTAAGTCATGTGACAAGGCTCATTAAAAGGTCAAAATTGATTGAATTTTAGGATTGCTACTTCCAATAGATGGCAATAGAGTTCTAGTCCTCTTCCTCTCTAAAGAGACAATTTGCATTGCGGCTTTAAGTTTCCTCATCTCGGCATGCTTAGCATGTCAATCTCCGCAAGGAGAAGCAATACTTCTTGGATAGAGATTTAGATGAAAACCCAGATGTAAGTGCTCAGCGTAGAGCGCAGGATAAATGTGATACCAAACATTATGTAAAATGTTTCCAATAAAAGCTTCAAGTCAGTCCACAAAAAAGCAAGTCCCCACTCAGGTCTGTCATCTGTTAATGGAAATATATGGGAATTCCACGTTACTGGTAGCACAGAGGCTCTGGAAAAGCGAAATGGCTCTTTGCCCCTCAAAAGAAATTCAGCAAATTCTGCACTCCAAATCCAAATGCCTCCTCCGTTCTGAGCCCCAGTATGTCTAAACCACATTTAGCACCCACATGTTTGGCATTTCTGTAGTGATGAAAGCCCACCTAATTTACAGGTGCATGTCTCCAGAAGCATGAGCTGGGCATAATGTACTGGTCACTCAAGTGCAATTTTCACTCAGCAACATCCACTATTGTTTTTTTCTGGAAAACACCCATGGAGTCAAAATCATCACTACACCTGTAGATAAATTCCCAAAGGGGTATAATTTCCAAAATTGGGTCACGAGTAAGGGATTCTGCCTTTCTAGCACTTAGGAGCTCTGTATATGTGTGCTGTTCCATGTAGTTTATGCTCTTCAGTTTTCTATTGTATTATTTTCATTCTGTGTATGATATCTGTTCTTACTTGCTGCTCTGCTGCCACCTACTGGCCTTTTTCCGCATAGCAGTCTGTAATTCTTCAGGGCGTGCCATTCACTTCCAGTTCAGAGGTCACCTTCTTTCCCAGCAGCCATTTCATTTTAGTTTCACTTGCTGTGTGAGAGACACCCTTGAACCGGGCTGAGAAAGGCATCAGTTATCGACCTCTTGCTGCTTACACTTGCAGCCAACCTTGGTGCTGCACCTTGTTTACAGCTGCATTTCTGGAGAAGGTACTGTATTACCGATCATACGCTGTATGTCCAGATTTCCAAATAAACAAGTCTGGACTGCACAATCCCTGGTGTGCATCATCTCTTCGGATGCTGAACAGCATTGGTCTTGTCTGCTCTGCATTGAGGAAACAGAAGGTAGGATCTCTCCCAGCCCCTATTAATCAACCACATTTCCATTTGCCTCATCTGGGGACAGAACAGTCAAATACTGCCTTGAAGCCCGCCAGAATCACCCTTATATCACTATCCACGTGCCCGCGCTCTTCCTGCTCACATACTGCAGCTCTGCTCTGCTAGAAATCTCCTGCAGTGTCACATCAGATAACATTGTGCATAGAGACTCTCTGTATATAATCCCACAAAATGGCTGATGAACATCCCGTGCAGCTCCTTGGTGCCGAAGTACAGCAGGCGCAGCCGGACCCTGAAGATAATGAAGCGCGGGAAGCAGAGCGCGCTCCCACAACAGACCAAGATGCATGACCAGTACGCTCCCTCAAGCCAACGCTATAGGCCCTCGAGAACTAACGTTCCACAAGGGACAAGTACAATGACAACCTGGATACCTTATGGGAGCGAGTCACCTCCCTCATGTCAAGCATCCAACAGCACAAAGATGATGCACTGAGTTTACAGGACGCTATAAGATGGCTAAGTGAATAATCATGTGCACAGCCGTATAGGAGTATCTGAGTAGGTTCCCACACCATATAAATATAGCAAATAAACTCAGAACTCAACTTCAGTAGAGTGATGATTTTTAATCGTGTCCACAGTAATAACAGAAACGTTTCGGTCCTGAACTTGGACCTTCATCAGTCACATGGACTACTGTGAGTAGGTGGACCCAGCAAAAAGAGGGGCTATGCCCGGAATATCAGGTTTAAATTCTGTTCGATATAGGTGATCAAATATGGCAGCGGTTACCTGGGGGGTCCCGGTGGAGCAAAAATGTGCCTGCGGTGGACGCGGTATCCGCCGCTAGTCACATGCACGGACTAGCGGCGGATACCGCGTCCACCGCAGGCACATTTTTGCTCCACCGGGACCCCCCAGGTAACCGCTGCCATATTTGATCACCTATATCGAACAGAATTTAAACCTGATATTCCGGGCATAGCCCCTCTTTTTGCTGGGTCCACCTACTCACAGTAGTCCATGTGACTGATGAAGGTCCAAGTTCAGGACCGAAACGTTTCTGTTATTACTGTGGACACGATTAAAAATCATCACTCTACTGAAGTTGAGTTCTGAGTTTATTTGCTATAAGATGGCTAGACATGGCTCACAGAAGATACAAGAGACTGTCCACAAGGTACGCTGCCTTCCTAAAAGACTCTAATATCGAAGAAGCCTTATCAGAGTTAAGCAAAGCAGATTCCACAAACAAAGAAGGGGACGCCATCATACAAGACGCCAAAGATAAAGAGGAGCTCCGTATCGTTCATCTGCAAGAAGCTAGATCTCACAGGTCAAGCTCATAAAAAACACTCTGCTCAGTCATACAAATCATCTTGCTCAAGAACTTCAGGCCTCGGTGACTGAATTCTAGAGGCCCGTTTAAACTCAGAGTAATCCACACTAAGACGTTCCTTCACAGAAAAGAAAGCAGAAGCCTGTGGCAGAAGTAAAGAAAGCAGAGGCAGACGCAGAAGTAAAGAGAGCAGAAGCATAGGCTTGGGCAAAGATTTTTCAAACAGAAATTGAGGAAGAAATCCCGCTAGCCAAAGAAAAAATACTTGAGCAAGCTTTGAAGCAAAACCTCGACCCAACTTGCCTACAACCGCTGGAAGAAGACAACCCAGCTGTTCGTACCCGTGACTACGTGCAGAAACAGATTCCTGAGGCGCATACCTTCTCCAGTGACGTTCAACCCAACATTGCTGAAACGTCCAAGTCAGCCCAACTCACCATGCCAGTGTCACCCACAGCATCTGCAGAGACCCAAGACCAATGCCATGATGTGTTCCCTCAGGAGCAGTCATCACCGCAAGACGACCACAAAGCACACTCCAGCCTGGCTCCACAGTTCAAGCAGCAGTCACCAGAATATCCCGAGGTTAAACCACAGCACAATCCTGCAGCGACATCATTTTACCCAGGAACAATTCACGCCACACAGCTTATACGCCCGAGGGGCACCACAAGCTAGTACGGTAACAAGGCGTGAAAGATCAGACTTGTCTGAGTTTGCCAAGTTCATGGTGAGCAGAGAGCTAATCAACACCAGAAATTCGACTGCTGTACTGAGAACTAGAGAGCCTGGAAAGCAACCTTCAAGGCCGCCTTTGCTGACCACAACTTATCCGCGGAGCAGGAGCTCGACCTCATGGTCAAATGGTTGGGTCCAGAATCCACAAACCGTATCAAGAGTCTTAGGACAGTCTATTGGGACAAGCTGAAGCAGGTCTCGCTGCTGCCTGGCAAAGACTCGAAAAAACCTATGGCAGTACTGAAGCCATAGAAAAGTCCCTATTCAATAGACTGCAGAACATTCCAAGGATCAATCTTAAGGAAGCCCACAAGTTTCTGGACTTAAGTGATCTGATTATGAAGCTGGAACTTGCAAAAAGAGACCATCGTATATCTGAACTGTGCTATCTGGACACTGCCCATTGGGTGAACCCAATCGTCTCAAAGCTACCACACAGTCTGCAAGAGAAGTGGGCAGTGTGCGTCTCCAGGTACAAAAGGTCACATGATGTCACCTTTCCTCCATTCATTCAGTTCTCAAGTTGATCGACGAACAGGCCCAAATGAGTGATGACCCTAGCCTTCGACTTCCTAGAGTCTAACACTACAACTTCAGCAACTCTGTTATCATGATATGAAAGTGTCACACATAGATGCAAGGACGTGAGGAACAGTGTAAGCGTCAGACTAACCTGCCACCACCCGCAGTACCTGCTGATAAACAGTAAACTATTCCATTGGATAAATCAATCGTGAGTGTCCCATTCCACAAAAAACACATTCATTGAACAAATGTAAAGGCTTAAGGTTCAAAACCATGCAGGAGAGCAAGAAAATCCTCAGTGAACATGGGGTATTTTTCAAGTGCTGCACTTCATTAGAACACATGGCCAAGGACTGTAAATCTGCCATTAAATGTGAAGAGTGTCATAGTGACAAACACCCATCAGCCTTGCATCTAACCTCAGCCACCAGCGATCCATCAGTCGCAGTTAACTCTAGTCCAGTTACAAGTCATAGCGGGGAGCCACAGAATCATGCCGAGTCAACCACGGCTGTCTCCTGCTCATGCTCAGAGGTTTGTGGGTGCTAAATGCCGTGCCAGGATATGCCTAATCAGAGTTTATCCAGAAGGGCAGCCAGAGAAGGCAGTAAAAATGTATGCCATCATTGACGATGAGAGCAATCAATCCCTAGTTGGACCTAAGTTCTTTGAAGCCCTTGGAATCAAGGGACCAGCAACGCCCTACACTCTGAACACTTGCTCGGGCCGCATAGAGACTAGGACAGAAGGGTACAAATTTTCATCACTTCTCCTATCAACAGAGACATAGAAAAACCCCTTCCTACACTAATCGATTGCGATCAAATACCTGACTAAAGGGACGAGATCCCTACCTCTGAAGCTGTGTTCCACCATCTGCACTTAAGGCACCTAGCCAGCATTATCCTACCTATGGACACAGATGCTGAAATCCTACTTCTACTCGGCATAGACAATTTAAGGCTACATAAGGTCTGCCAACAGTATATTGGCCCTGACTATACCCCCTAGTACCTACACCCAGAGACTCGCCTTGGGGTGGGTAGTCATAGGAAATGTATGCTTGGACCGAACAGGAGTCGATTCCTTTAAGACCTATGTACGTCAGGATGGACGCACTACTTTCTGCAAACCATGCCCTCATCATTACGAGGAGAAAGAGAATCCTCCAGAGCCCGTACAGCTGAGTGATATCATCCCATCTCCCTATGTGGACGACTTGGGAAGATCGGTGTTTCATACCACTGAGGATGACAACAAAGTTGCCCCGTCAATGCAAGACAAGGAATTTGTCAAAATAATGGTCCCTTAAGGATGAGACTAATTACTGTGTTTTTCCCTTACTCTTCCGAGCTACCAGGGTAAGGCTCCTGAACAGTCGTGAACAAGCCTTGTCCAGATTCAATTCTCTCCAGCGCACACTAAACAACAAACTGGAGATGAAAGAACACATTGTCACCTTCATGGGAAAAATATTCCATAATAACCATGGGGAGCCAGCGCCTCCCTTAAAGGAAAACGAGGAATGTTGGTACCTACCTTCATTCGGAGAATATCACACGCGAAAACCTAACCAAATTAGAGTTGTCATTGACTCAAGCGCCAAACATCAAGGCATATCTCTCAACGATGTTGTCCTCACGGGTCCTAATCTGACAAACAACTTAGTAGAAGTGTTGATGAGGTTCAGGAAAGAGCCCGTTGCCATCACTGCCAACATAGAACAGATAGATGTTCCACTGCTTCATAGTCAGAGAGGACCACAGGAATTTCCTCAGGTTTTTGTGGCACAAAGACAACGACTCCGACAAAGAGATGGAGTATCCATGAGGGTGCACGTATACGGGAACTGTCCTTTGCCCTCGTTGAAGTTATTATTGCATGCATGTTTGGTTTCATTTTCTAGGTTGTTGGACTGTAATTAATTAATTAATTCTTAAGGGCGTGCCTTTCACTTCCGGTTCAGAGGTCACCTTCTCTCCCAGCAGCCATTTCATTTTAGTTTCACTTGCTGTCTGAGAAACACCCTTCAACCGGGCTGAGGAAGGCATCAGTTTTCGACCTCTTGCTGCTCACACTTGCAGCCAAACTTGGTGCTGCACCTTGTTTACACTTGCATTTCTGGAGAAGTTACTGTATTACCGATCATACGCTGTATATCCAGATTTCCAAATAAACAAGTCTGGACTGCACAATCCCTAGTGTGCATCATCTCTCCGGATGCTGAACAGCATCGGTCCTGTCTGCTCTGCATTGAGGAAACAAGGTAGCATCTCTCCCAGCCCCATTAATCAACCACATTTCCATTCGCCTCATCTGTGGACAGAACAATATGGAGTCCGCAAACTATTCTAGGAAAATCTGTGCTCCAGGAGTCAAATAGTCTCACCGTGTGGCTAAGCAGTACTGTACAGTCATGGCCAAAAGTTTTGAGAATGACACAAATATTAATTTTTACAAAGTCTACTGCTTCACTTTTTCTAATGGCAATTTGCATATACTCCAGAATGTTATAAAGAGTGATCAGCTTAACAGCAATTACTTGCAAAGTCAATATTTGGCTAGAAAATGAACTTTATCCCCCAAAACACATTTCAACATCATTGCAGCCCTGCCTTAAAAGGACCAGCTAACCTCTTTTCAGTGATTGCTCCATTAACACAGGTGTGGGTGTTGATGAGGACATGGCTGGAGATCAATCTGTCATGATTAAGTAAGAATGACACCACTGGACACTTTAAAAGGAGCCTTGTGCTTGGCATCATTGTTTCTCTTCTGTTAACTAAAGAAACACGTGCAGTCATCATTGCAATGCACAAAAATGGCCTAACAGGGAAGAGTATCGCAGCTAGAAAGATTGCACCTGAGTCAACAATCTATCGCATCATCAAGAACTTCAAGGAGAGAGGTTCCATTGTTGCCAAAAATGCTCCAGGGCGCCCAAGAAAGACCAGCAAGTGCCAGGACGTCTCTTAAAAGTGTTTCAGCTGCGGGATCGGGCTACCAGCAGTGCAGAGCTTGCTCAGGAATGGCAGCAGGCAGGTGTGAGTACATCTGCACGCACTGTGAGGCGGAGACTCTTGGAGCAAGGCCTGGTCTCAAGGAGGGCAGCAAAGAAGCCACTTCTCTCCAGAAAAAACATCATGGACAGACTGATATTCTGCAAAATGTACAGGCAGTGGACTGCTGAGGACTGGGGTAAAGTTATTTTCTCTGATGAATCCCCTTTTCGATTGTTTGGGACATCAGGAAAACGCCTCATTCGGAGAAGACAAGGTGAGCGCTACCACCAGTCTTGTCTCATGCCAACTGTTAAGCATCCTGAAACCATTCATGTGTGGGGTTGCTTCTCAGCCAAGGGAATCGGCTCTCTCACAGTCTTGCCTAAAAACACAGCCATGAATAAAGAATGGTACCAGAATGTCCTCCAAGAGCAACTTCTCCCAACCCTCCAAGAGCAGTTTGGCGACCAACAATGCCTTTTCCAGCATGATGGAGCACCTTGCCATAAAGCAAAGGTGATAACTAAATGGCTCAGGGAACAAAACATAGAGATTTTGGGTCCATGGCCTGGAAACTCCCCAGATCTTAATCCCATTGAGAACTTGTGGTCAATCATCAAGAGACGGGTGGACAAACAAAACCTAAAAATTCTGACAAAATGAAAGCATTGATTGTGCAAGAATGGACTGCTATCAGTCAGGATTTGGTCCAGAAGTTGATTGAGAGCATGCCAGGGAGAATTGCAGAGGTCCTGAAGAAGAAGGGTCAACACTGCAAATATTGACTTGCTGCATTAACTCATTCTAACTGTCAATATAAGCTTTTGTTACTCATATGTTTGCAATTATTATATTTCTGTCTGTGATAAAAACATCTGTCAAACACACATAAAAACCAGAGGGCAGCAGATCATGTGAAAATATAATATTTGTGTCATTCTCAAAACTTTTGGCCATGACTGTACAGCCACATATGAGGTATTTCTACATACAGCAGAAATTGTTGGACAAATATTGGTGCCATTATTACCCATTTCCCAGTATGAAAATGTAAAATTTTGAGCTAACACACAATCTTGGTGGTAAAATATTTAAATTATTTTTTCTTAACTCCCCAATGGTATAAAATTCTGTGACACACCTATGGTGTCAATATGATCACTGCACCCCTAGATTAATTAATTGGGAAGTTTAGTTTTTAAAATGGGTCACTTATGGGTGGTTCTGCTGTTCTGGCACCTCAGGGGCTCTGCCAATGTGACATGACACCCTCAAACCAGCGCACCAAACTGCTTTGTAATTTAGTGCTCCTTCCCATCTGAACTTTGCACTTTTATTGAAAAGTATTTTTTGACCACATATAGGGTATCGGTGAACTCAGGAGAAATTGCACAACAAATTTTGGGGTCCATTTTCTCCTGTTACCCAAATACATAATTTGGGGCTTAAAAACATTTTTGTGGGAAAAATTTTGATTTTTTTTTATTTTCACAGCTCATCGTTATAAACTTCTGTGAAGCACCTGGATTGTTACCACACATCTAGGTTAGTTCCCTCAGTGTTCTAGTTTCCAAAGTGGTGTCACTTGTGGGGGGTTTCCACTGTTTAGGCACATCAGGGGCTCTCCAAATGCAACATGGCATCCTCTAATTGTTCCAGCAAATTTTACATTCAAAAAGTCAAATGGCGCTCCTTCACTTCCAAGCCCTGCCGTGTGCCCAAACAGTGGTTTTCCCCCACATATGGGGTATGAGTGTGCTCAGGAGAAATTGCACAACAAATTGTATGGTCCATTTTCTCCTGTTACCCTTGTGAAAATAAAACAAATTGGGTCTAAAGGAAATTTGTTGTGAAAAAAAGTAAAATGTTTGTTTTTCTTCCAGATTCCAAAAATTCCCGTGACACACCTCAAGGATTAATAAACTTCTTGAATGTGGTTTTGAGCACCTTGAGGGGTGCAGTTTTTAGAATTGTGTCACTTTGGGGCATTTTCTTTCATATAGACCCCTCAAAGTCACTTCAAATATAATGTGGTCCTTTAAAAAAAGTTTTGTAATTTTTTTTAACCGTTATAACTTCCTAATAAAAAAAACTGTTTAAAAAATTGTAAAGTATACATGTGGGAAATGTTATTCAGTAACTATTTTGTGTGACATTACTGTCTGATTTCAGGGCATAAGAATAAAAATTTAGAAAATTTCTAAATGTTCAAAATTTTTGCCAAATTTCTGATTTTTTTACAAATAAACGTAAGTCATTACAAAGAAATTTTAGCACTATCATGAAGTGCAATATGTAAACGTAAGTCATTACAAAGAAATTTTAGCACTATCATGAAGTGCAATATGTTTACAAAAAAAGAATCTCAGAATCAGTGGGATCCATTGAAGTGTTCCAGAGTTATGACCTCATAAAGTGACACTAGTCAGAATTTAAAAAATTGGCCTGGTCAGGAAGGTGAAAACAGGCTTTAGGGTGAAGGGGTTAATTCTTATGTTAAAAATGATTTTTTCTTTAGAAAGCCCGAATTGTGTCTATAACCCTAGTGCGCTTAAAAAAGTGACTAAAGGTGCCACAAAAAAAGTGCACTAGGATGCTGGTCATCTTGAAACCCTCTCCAAAAGAAGAATGGTCCCCTGAAACCATTCCCCATCCCTCCGAGCCAGAAAGTCACAGCGAGAGACAGGGACAAGTAGTCTCCTCCAGCCAAAGCCAGAGGAGACCCAATCTCACCTCCAGCATCTGCCCGAGTTCTCACCCAAGCTAGACACTGGGAGCCTAAGACTTGCTCCCCTCCCGGAAAAGGGGAGCCAACAATACTCTCCTCCCAAAAGAGGAGAGCCAGGGGGTTCAAGGAGGAGCGGAACCTGATGGCCACACACTCCCCCCCTAGACCTGTCAAGAAGGGAACCCGTGAGGGAACCGCATCCTAACAAAAGTCCTAGTGACAAGTGAACACACATGCAAAGGTGTTAAAAATTGCCACGACTCATAGAGACCTGCTTAGAAACTCATACAAAACAAGCTGTCAATCAGCAGTGTGTGGGCGGGTTAGCAGGACTCAGGCTTTCTCTAGGAGACTTGGAAATGATGCAATGGAATCATAGAAAATTAGATCCTAAAGGTCAGCATCTCCTCTGTATAGAGTGGTTTCTTTTCAATGACACCTGTATTATATGCAGCTTTAGTTTCTGCTGCTGTGAAGCAGAGATATAATTATTAATGTTACTTTAGTTGTCTGATGCTGTTACACAATTAAATCCAACTTATGTGCATTTTTTTAGCATGGTATTTTTTTTTATAGATATTTAAAGTTAAAGGGAACTTTTCAGGCCCCCAATGACCCAGAACCACCAGCAGTTGTGTCTACATAGCCAAATACTCTGCCTAACAGTCCCTTTATTACATTACACACAAAAATATATCTTTAGAAAAAGTATTTTTAAGTCCGTTTATGATATGCAAATGAGGCCTTTGACTAGTCGATGGGGTGTTAGTGTTCCCAGACTAGTCGACCCACTTAGCATGGTATCACGCCCTCTGGGTGTGATAACATGACTTACAAACATCGGCATTATCGCCAGCGCTATACTTTCCTCATGCATATGCGCGGCTTCTTTCCCTCACTGCATCGTTCCTCTGAAGCAGGGTGTACACGTATTGCCTTCAGAGAGGCGCGCTGCACAGTATCTGAAGTCTCTTTCCTTCCAATCATGCACAGTGCATTTCTCTGAAGCCAGGACGCTTAGACCCACAGGGGCGTGATAACATGCTATGTGGGCCGACTAGTCTGTATACAGGAGAGAGGAACAAGCAAGCTTCCACAGGATCCAAATGAAAACACCAGTAGGTTAGAGCCCAATCAATGGAAGAGGTGGGTGCACAACAAAGCTGGAAAGCACAGCAAGAAGTCAAGGAAAATTGTAGCACGCCATAAGAAAAAATGAAAGTTTTATTCGGCAATCATGCCATGGTTAAAAACATGTACAAAACCTACATGTACATGTTTTTAACCATGGCTGTTATGTTTCGGTAGCTGAGGAGTGCAGGTAAAAAAGGCAATACACCAGAGAAGTTGGAATCTATGAGATTGCAGTACCCTGACTAACCACCACAACTAGAGGCAGCCGTGGAGCGTTCCTACGTTGGTCCTAGACGCCTCGTCACAGCCTGAGAAACTAACTACACCTAAAGATAGAAATAGGAAAGCTATCTGCCCCGGAGCAGAACCCCAAAGATAATAGAAAGCCCCCAAACATGTAATGGCGGTTAGACAAGATGAAATACTGACACAGAAAGAAAATAGTATGAGCAAACGTTGGGGCCCAAACTAACTAAATAGAAAAGGATAGGAAGGGCACTTACTGCAATCCCAGAAAACCCTGAAAGGCACCAACTCTACTAATTTCAAAAACACCTGAGATCACACGACCTCTACCACCTAAATTAGTTCTCTGGTGTAACAAAATCAAAACAGCAGTCACTGAAAAAACTGGAAAAAGCAAAAGTACAAACATCAGTGGCTGAACAAAACTGAGAGGGCAGAAGCCCCGGAGGGGACCCAGAAGGCCCCCACAGAAGTGCAGGACAAAATGCAAAAATATAGCACAAACACAAAAAGAAGAAAATGTCTTATCTGATAGCAGGAGATGCAGACACGACACAGCAGGCTACAAGGGAAACAGGAATAAAGGATCCAGACCAGAACAATTGATCACCGGCAACCCTGATGGGAAGGTGACTCCCTTATATAAGACCAATCAGTAACACCTGATTCCCAGTCCTCACAATCTTCACTGGACAGACTAGCACCGCTTGTAACCACCAGAGGGAGCCTCTGCTCAGAACTCATCTCAAACCCATTCACAACAGTACCCCCCCTTGAGGAGGGGTCACCGAACCCTCATTTGAGCAACCAGGTCGGTCAGGATGAGTTCTATGATACGCACGGATAAGTCTCCTAGCATGGATGTCCGAAGCAAACACCCAAGAATTTTCTTCCTGACCATAACCTCTTCATTTAACCAAATACTGGAGTTTCCATCTAGAAAAATGAGAATCTAATATTTTCTCAACCACATACTCCAGATTGCCCTCAACCAAAACAGGGTCAGGAGGCACAGCAGCAGGAACCACTGGCTCAACAAACCTCTTCAACAAGGACTTGTGGAACACGTTATGGATCTTAAATGTCCCTGGAAGAAGCAAACGAAAAGAAACAGGATTAATAATCTCCATGATCTTATAAGGTCCAATGAACCTAGGCTTAAATTTAGGAGATGCTACTCTCATAGGAATATTCTTTGAGGACAACCAGACCAAGTCCCCCACTTTAAACCGAGGACCATCAGTCCTATGCCGGTTAGCAAACCGCTGGGCCCTCTCCTGAGAGAGGGACAACCTCTCCACTACCTGGTCCCAAATCTGTTGCATACGCTCCACAACAGAGTCAACACCTGGACAGACAGAAGCCTCCGTCTGTCCTGAAGAAAATCGAGGGTGAAACCCAGAATTACAAAAAAATGGAGACATCAAAGTGGCAGAGCTAGCCCTATTATTAAGAGCAAACTCAGCCAAAGGCAAAAAAGAGACCCAGTCATCCTGATCAGCAGACACAAAGCATCTTAGATAAGTCTTCAATGTCTGGTTTGTTCTCTCAGTTTGACCATTGGTCTGAGGATGAAATGCCGAGGAGAAAGACAATTGAACACCCATTTAGAACAAAAAGTCCTCCAAAATCTGGAAACAAACTGGACTCCTCTGTCAGACACAATGTTCTCAGGAATGCCGTGTAAACGAACCACGTGCTGAAGGAACAACGGCACCAATTCAGAGGAGGAAGGCAACTTAGGTAATGGCACAAGATGTATCATTTTGGAAAACCTATCACAAATTACCCAGATGGTGGTCATTCTCTGAGAAACAGGAAGGTCGGAAATGAAATCCATAGAGATATGGGTCCATGGTCTCTTGGGCACAGGCAATGGCATCAACAAACCACTAGAGCGAGAGCAAGGCTTGGAGCGAGAGCAAGTCCCGCAGGACTGCACAAATTCCCTGACATCACGAGACAAGGTAGGCCACCAAAAGGACCGACTAACCAAGTCTCTGGTACCAAAAATTCCGGGATGCCCAGCCAATGCGGAACAATGAATCTCAGACATCACACTCTTTTTCCACTGGTCCGGGACAAACAATTTTCCAACAGGGCAGCGCTCGGGCCTATCCTCCTGACACCCCTCCAGAGCAAGTCTCAAATTGGGCGAGATGGCGGAAAGAACTACACCCTCTTTCAAAATAACAGAAGGATCAGATAACTCAGGAGAGTCCGCAAGGAAACTCCTCGAGAGGGCATCCGCCTTAACATTCTTAGTGCCAGGAAGAAAGGAAACCACAAAATTAAAACGTGTGAAAAACAAGGCCCACCTGGCCTGTCTAGGATTGAGTCGCTTGGCAGATTCCAGATAGACCAGATTCTTATGGTCCGTAAGGACCACCACCTGATGTTTGGCTCCCTCCAGCCAATGTCTCCACTCTTCAAAAGCCCACTTCATGGCCAATAACTCCCGATTACCCACGTCATAATTACGTTCAGTAGGAGAAAATTTTCGAGAGAAAAAGGACAAGGGTTACTTTTAGAGGTCTCTGGATCTTTTTGGGACAAAACGGCACCTGCCCCAATTTCAGAGCCATCAACCTCCACCTGAAATGGCAGAAAACATCAGGCTGCCGTAGAACAGGAGCAGAAGTGAATCTCTGCTTAAGTTCCTGAAATGCAGAGACTGCCTCAGGAGGCCAATTCACCACATCAGAACCCTTTCTGGTCAAATCAGTTAATGGTTTAACAATAACCGAGAAATTACCAATAAATTTACGATAAAAATTGGCAAAACCCAAAAATCTCTGAAGAGCCTTTAATGAAGTAGGTTGGACCCAATCACAGATGGCCTGAACCTTGACCGGGTCCATTTCAATAACAGATGGGGACAAAATGAATCCCAGAAATGAGATCCTCTGTACGCCAAAAAGACACTTTGATCCCTTCACATACAGAGCATTCTCTCTCAAAATCTGGAAACACAGTTTGAACATGTTTCACATGAGAGTCCCAGTCATTAGAAAAAATCAAGATATCATCCAAATAAACAATCAGAAATTTGTCCACAAAATCCCTGAAAATGTCATTCATGAAGGACTGGAAGACGGAAGGAGCATTAGTGAGCCCAAAGGGCATCACCAGGTACTCAAAATGCCTTCAGGGGTATTGAATGCCGTCTTCCATTCATCCCCGTGCTTAATGCGAATAAGGTTATACGCCCCCCTGAGGTCAAGCTTGGTAAACCAAGTAGCGTTTTTCACCCTGGAAAACAGGTCAGAAATCAAGGGTAACGGGTATTGATATTTCACAGTAATATTGTTCAAGAGACGATAATCAATACACGGCCTTAATGAACCATCCTTTTTGGCCACAAAGAAAAAACCGGCACCTAAGGGTGAAGAGGATGGTCTGATATGACCCTTCACCAATGATTCCTTGATATAAGACCGCATAGCGTCATGTTCAGGTACAGACAAGTTAAAAAGGCGACCTTTAGGGAATTTACTACCCTGCACTAATTCAATAGCGCAGTCATAGCTTCTATGGGGAGGCAAGGATGCAGATTTACTTTCGCTAAACACATCAGAAAAATCAATCAAAAAGTCAGAAACATCCTGAGCCTGGGGGGGAGGCAGAAAAAACAGGAGTGTTGGTATTAACACATTGGCAGCCCCAACTGGTTACAGACACAGATTTCCAATCCAAAACAGGATTATGAGACTGTAACCAAGGAAAACCCAGCACGATAATGTCATGCAGATTATACAGAACCAAAAATTTGCAGCACTCCTGGTGATCAGGTTCAACCCTCATTATCACCTGAGTAGAAAACTGGGGTTTATTCTCAGCCAAAGGGGTAGAATCGATCCCCAGTAGGGGAATAGACTTCTGTAGGGGTATCAAGGGAAATCCACAACGTTTAGCAAAATCATAATCCATCAGGTTAATAGCTGCTCCAGAATCAACAAAGCCTGAGCAGAAAATGAGGACAGAGAGCATATCAGAGTGACAGTTAATAAAAACTTAGTCTGAACACTACCCAAGACAACTGAGCGTGCAAAACGTCTTCCCCGCTTAGGGCAGACTGAAATAGCATGAGAGGCATCACCACAGTAGAAACATAACCCATTGCGCTTTCGAAACTCATGACGCTGTGCCCCAGACACCACTCTATCACACTGCAGGGGTTCAGAAGCTGGTTCACAAGGCAACACCATTCCACGCATACTTCTCCGCTCACGCAAACGTCTGTCAATTTGAATCGCTAATGACATAGAATCATTGAGACCAGAGGGAACAGGGAATCCCACCATAACATCCTTTACATTATCAGACAGACCCTTCCGGAAAAGGGCTGCCAAAGCGTCGTCATTCCATTTGGTCAGGACTGCCCACCTACGGAATCTCTGACAGTATAACTCAGCGTCATCAAGCCCCTGATTTAATGCCAACAAGGCTTTTTCAGCTTGATCAGTGACATTAGGCTCATCGTACAATAACCCCAAGGCCTGAAAAAACGCATCAACATCACTCAAAACAGGATCCCCAGGTATCAGGGAAAAAGCCCAATCCTGAGGATCGCCGCGCAGGAGAGAGATGATAATTTGAACCTGCTGCCTGCGTTCCCTGAGGACTTAGGTTTTAAGGCAAAAAACAATTTACAATTATTTTTGAAATTCTGAAACTTAGCTCGATCCCCTAAAAACAAATCTGGCATGGGAATCCTAGGTTCCACAACAGGCAACCCAGCAAGATAGATAGCAATACTCCGAACCTCAGTGGCAAGCTGATCCACACGGCCAGACAACTGTGCAAACTCCATGAGAGAAAAGATCCTCCCCAGCACCCAGAGATACAGAGGGAAAAAAAAAATGCAACAAACAGAAAAATATCTCTGACAACTCTGACAACCTTTTTTCTTTCACAATATTTTTTCCCTTCTGTGAGTACCATACAATTTTCAATTTTTAGGCCGGTGATACTGTTATGTTTCGGTAGCTGAGGAGTGCAGGTAAAAAAGGCAATACACCAGAGAAGTTGGAATCTATGAGATTGCAGTACCTTGACTAACCACCACAACTAGAGGCAGCCGTGGAGCGTTCCTACGTTGGTCCTAGACGCCTCGTCACAGCCTGAGAAACTAACTACACCTAAAGATAGAAATAGGAAAGCTATCTGCCCCGGAGCAGAACCCCAAAGATAATAGAAAGCCCCCAAACATGTAATGGCGGTTAGACAAGATGAAATACTGACACAGAAAGAAAATAGTATGAGCAAACGTTGGGGCCCAAACTAACTAAATAGAAAAGGATAGGAAGGGCACTTACTGCAATCCCAGAAAACCCTGAAAGGCACCAACTCTACTAATTTCAAAAACACCTGAGATCACACGACCTCTACCACCTAAATTAGTTCTCTGGTGTAACAAAATCAAAACAGCAAGCCACTGAAAAAACTGGAAAAAGCAAAAGTACAAACATCAGTGGCTGAACAAAACTGAGAGGGCAGAAGCCCCCGGAGGGGACCCAGAAGGCCCCCACAGAAGTGCAGGACAAAATGCAAAAATATAGCACAAACACAAAAAGAAGAAAATGTCTTATCTGATAGCAGGAGATGCAGACACGACACAGCAGGCTACAAGGGAAACAGGAATAAAGGATCCAGACCAGAACAATTGATCACCGGCAACCCTGATGGGAAGGTGACTCCCTTATATAAGACAATCAGTAACACCTGATTCCCAGTCCTCACAATCTTCACTGGACAGACTAGCACCGCTTGTAACCACCAGAGGGAGCCTCTGCTCAGAACTCATCTCAAACCCATTCACAACACATGGCATGATCGTCGAATAAAACTTTTTCATTTTTTCTTATGGCGTGCTACAATTTTCCTAGTCTGTGAACACTAATGCCCCATCGACTAGTCCAAGGCTTCATTTACATATCATAAGCAGACTATAGAAATACTTTTTCTAAAGATCTGTTTATGTATATAATGTAATAAAGGGACTGTTAGGCAGGTTCCCTTATAGGTATTCAAACACAAAAAAATGGAGCATATATACCATAATACACAAGTTTATAGATATCAAATGATTTTAATAGTACAAATATTAAAACAGACAAAGATCACAAATATAGTAGTGAATCATAAATACAGAGCTATTTGATACGGGTCAGAGTGCACCAGTGTTACAAAAGGTGCCTCATGGACAATTAACACAAGCAAGGTAATCTAGACAAGGTATTATAATACCACCCACATGTCCCAAAAAGTACAACTACTGCTAGTGCAAATAAACATAAGAAAAGTACATATTGTGGTCACTTTCTCCCATTAGTTACTCAAAGTCTTACCCAACAGTATCGACTAATATAGCCACGTAAAGGGGGGAGGGAGAGTGGAATAGAAACATCTACTCCTTACTCGTGCTAATGCCATGTGCAGGCACACGCCCCTACTCGCGTTTTGCGGTAGCTTCTTCGGGGGGCCCAAGTGTTATTTTGTGTTTGAGTATTGCAGGAGCTCCATAGTGTATTTACCCATTAATATCCTGGTTGTTATGACTGGGAGATTGTTATAGACCGTGAAATCTGTGCTTGACATTTTGTTTCCCTTATAGGTATTGTTTAGAAGAAGTAACTGACCACTTCCCGTAAATAAATCTCCATCTTTGAGCAAAATATTTAGACTTGAGAGTCCTCAGTGGTTGATACCTTTTAATGGCTAACTGAAAAGATGGTAACAAATTGCAAGCTTTCGAGACTACGCAGGTCTCTTCATCAGGCAAAGACTTTGCCTGATGAAGAGACCTGCGTAGTCTCGAAAGCTTGCAATTTGTTACCATCTTTTCAGTTAGCCATTAAAAGGTATCAACCACTGGGGACTCTCAAGTCTAAATATTTTTCTATCTACTGGCTAACACGGTACGAAGATACACATCTTTCCTATATCATCTTTGAGCAGCAATTCCTGGTAATAATAATAATGCAATTATTGGAATTGCTTAATTTACGAGCAGAAATAATTTAAATAGACTTTCAGAGCTAATTCCCTGCTGCTACCCTGTAGGTGTTCTTAGTTGCATACAGCTGCTGTTTGGCAACCTGGTATTTGTTAATATTGTGATCAGAGAAATACAGTGCAACTTTCCAGTATTGCTATGCCCATTTACGTAGACCATTCTTCAGTTGTGTCCACAGATCTGTGCAGATATGGGTAGTCTATAAAATTTTATATAAAGGTGCACCCTTCTATGCCCGTTGACATATTCTTGTTTGCATTTTTTATATTTAAAGACTAAGTAAAAGTTTTCTTCCAGTTCATACACCCATTTCCCGTTTGTCTACATCTTAGGCAGATGTGAAAAATCGCCACACATTAATCATTTGAAAAATATAAGTATTAATAATATATTTTTATCAAGTAGCAAAACGTAAAGTGGATGAGCAAAATAGAAATCTAAATTAAAGCAATATTTTGTGTGACCACCATTTGCCTTCATGTTTCAATTCTTCTGGTTACATTTGCACAGATTTTGAGGGAACTCGGCAGGGAGGTTGTTTCAAACATCTTGGAAACTAACCAACTAACCTCAGATCTTCTGTGGATGTAGGCTTCTACAGATCTTTCTGTCTCTTCATGTTACTTTAGACAGACTTGATGTTGTTAAGATCAGGTCCCAGTCAGGACCATACAATTCCTTCCAGGATACCTTGTTCTTCTGTACACTGAACATAGTTTTTAATGAAATTGGCTGTATGTTTAGGGCTGTTGTCTTGCTTCAGACTACATTTGGAGCCATTCAGAAGATTCCCTGATCGAACTGCACGATGGATAATACCTGCCCATATTTCTCAGGATTTAAGATCCCATGAATCTTCAGCATATCTTCTCAACTCCATTTGCTGAAATACAGCCTGAAACTTGAAGGGAACCTCCTCCATGCTTCACTGTTACGTTCAGGCACTCATTATTGTACTGCTCTCCAGCTATTCTAGCAAAGAAACTGCCTTCTGTTACAGGAAAATATTACAATTTTTGTCTCATCGGTCCAGAGCACCTTCTGCTATTTTTCAGTACATCAGTTCATATTTTTTCAAGCACAGTTGAGTTGCTTGTCCTTGTATTTCTTGTTGAAGATATAGTTTTTGGCTGTAATTCCTCCATGAAGACCACTTCTGGCCATACGTCTCTGACAAGTATATGGGTGAAATTGGGTCTCATTGGTTGCTGCCAGTGCTGATGGCGCTGCTAGATATCTCATTATTTTGAAGAGATGTAAGCATAGTGTGTCTTTCATCTGCTGCTTAAAGTTTCTTGAGCCAACAACTGTATCCACTTTCCTCAATGTTGCCAATTTTTTGGTGTTCAATGCTGAGAAATACAGGCAGATACTTGTCCCCAAACATTCAGCCAAAGTCATTAAGAACTATCTTCAGCAAAAGGAAGAACATGGAGTCCTGGAAGTTAATATATGGTCCCCACAGAGCCCTGATTTCAACATCAAGTTAGTGTACAATTACATGATAAGACAGAAAACTTGTGCAAGCCTACATCAACAAAAGATCTGTAGTTATGCAAGAATGTTTGGAACATCATCTTGCATAACTACAAAAAAACATTGCATGAGTAGTGGTGTTCAAACGTTTGACCATATAATGTATATAATGTAAAAAACCCTTAAATCAATCCAGGAGCCCACCAATATTAATATACTGTTTTCCACAGCACAGTTGAAATACATATGCAGTCACTCTCTAATATTGTATATGGTTGAACTTACTTTGCTGGTACTGTATCTTTATTAAAAATCAGGAAAAGCATTGGGTGGCTTTGTAGGTGGGAATATAGGACCTGTGTTTTAAGACTAGTTTTGTAGAGTTTCAAACTTTAACCAACAATTATTTATGGCATAACCTAAATTAACTCGGGCAGCACGGTGGCTCAGTGGATAGCACTCTAGCCTTGCAGTGCTGGAGTCCTGGGCTCAAATCCCACCAAGGACATCATCTGCAAGGAGTTTGTATGTTCTCCCCGTGTTTGCGTGGGTTTCCTCCCACACTCCACAAACATACTGATAGGGAATCTAGATTGTGAGCCCCATCGGGGACAGCGACAATAATGTGTGCAAACTGTAAAGCGCTGCGGAATATGTTAGCGCTATATAAAAACAAAAAAAGAGAGAAAGAACTATAACTGTGTATGGTGGCACCGGTATTACGTAGACTGCTTCATAATCACTTGCCTTTTTATCTGTACAACATATGGATAAAATATTGGGAGCCTGAAGTAGTAGAGTACTGAGGGCTGCATATGGGCTTGTGCCACCACTTGTCCATTGCTGATATGTGTCTCATATATTTGCAACATGTGAATGTGTATATTTTTCTACAAACGTACCCATTAAAACCACACTAATGTCTCCTTCAAATAGGATATACTAATAAGAGCTCCAAAGAAACAAACAGCTTTGTGTTTTTGTCCTTGATGAGAGACAGGTAATGTTCACTGCCACAATTATTCCACATAATACTATTATAGGCTGCTGCTGCTGCGCCGCCACAACTAGGACCTATTCTATGGAAGACAATAATAATCTCTAAAATTAAACTACGTTTTTCCTCATTGAATAATGGAAAATAATATATTGTAAAAATGAAATGAAAGATAAATGTAAAGTGTGTGTATAATAAGGGGTATATGTATAGGACAGATAGTAATTTAAAAATATGCTATGGACACTATATTAGGGATACTAATGGCCCATTTAATTATTGCATTTGAGCCTTTTTTGCCTGATTTTTGTGGTCACCTGGGTTTTCTTATGTTTGCTATTATGAGTCAAAATATAAGGTTTCTTGATGTTTCCTCCTGATACATCATTTGTGAATTTTTCAAAAGTCGCAACTTTGCCATTTTACAAAATTTGTGTCTTTCTAAAAAAGGTTAACGATGAACATAAAGACCGTTTTTGATTTTGAGCAAAATTCATGAACCACATGCACAATATACCACGAGACGAAAAGGAAAAGTGACTTAAAAACCTCTCAAGTGATGAATTGGGACTTAAGAATTTTATGTTTTTTTTCATCATTAAATATTTGGATGAGATCAGACTGACTTATGGGTATAGTTCAGTGGTTGTCAAGTTTCAGTCTTCCCCTTCTTCAGCACTGAACACCTTGTACTTCTGGTCTCTCCAGGGAGGTTGCAGTTCTGGAATAGGACAGCACTGGAGGATAATGGGTTCCTGCTCACTTAATCTTTGATTCTTCTCAAATCTTTCGCAGTTTATCTGTTTTCTTTTCTCAACATGTTTTTTGCAACCCTTTTGACTATATGCAGCAAGACTTTTGATGATTCTTTGATTATACCCCAATATCTTAGAAGTTTCTATCTATCTATCTATCTATCTATCTATCTATCTATCTATCTACTATCTATCTATATGTATCTACATCTATCTATCTATCTATCTCTCTATTTACAGTGATACTTTAAAGTTTATGAACCTTTCAGAATTTTCCATGTATCTGCATAAATTTGACTTAGCATTGCTTCAGATTTTCTTTCACACAAGGCCTAAAAGTAGCTAAAAAGAACCAAATCAAACAAATGACTAGAAAATGTTAGGCTTTGAAGGTTTTTATTTTGAAAAATAAACTAATATCACATGTCTATGAGTAGCAAAAGTATGTGAACCTTTAGGATTAGCGATAATTTGAAGGTGAAAGTATAGTGTGCTGTTTTCAATCAATAGTATATCAATTAGGTGTAAGTAGGCAATCTGTTTTATGTAATGTGATGTGGTGAGAAGAGATTGGGTTAATCCTGCGCTCCTATTTGGATGAAGGATGATGGAATGATCAGATAAAATGCAGTTTATTTTTCAACACATTTCAAAGTATATACACCTTCCATAGTGACCCAGTAACATAATTGGCGCATAACAGCTCCCCACCGCAGCCCCTAGTGTCCCAGAATTCCCCAGCGGCGGGGAGCTAATATGGGCCAATTATGTTATGCGGTCCCTATAGAAGATGTATATACTTCAAAATGGGGCAACATATAAATTGCATTTTATCTGATCCTTCATTGGCTCCATCCATCATCCTTCATCCGAATAGGCAGCACAGTATTAACCCCATCTCCTCCCACCACATTGCATTATACTTCCATGTGCGCCTGCAGCAGCCTTTCTAAGTGAATTCTGTTGTTGTGGTCGCACAACCCGAGCCAGGTGAACAAATCCCTCACCCAGCCGTCCTATCTTTAACCTGTTAAGACCCTCTTTCGCTATTGTTTTTTCCAGCTCTTCCACTCTGTTTTATTTAAAGGACAGGGATCTATCAGAATGTGATTTCCACACCATGTTTGCGGAAGTGTATCATGACACGAGCAATATGGATTTCTGAAGAACTCAAAAGAAGAGGTTTTTATGCTCATGTGTAAGGAAAAGAATGCAAAACCAACTCTAAAGACTCAGACTTCAAGGTTAGATTTCAGAAAGACAGATTTTAAGGGACTCAGAAAGAGAATCGGAGGAATCCAATGGCTGGATATCCTTAAGGACAAAAATGTCCAGGAAGGATGGGAAATCTTGAAAAATTAGATTCTCAAAGCACAATCGTTAACAATTCCGAAAACAGGGAAGAGTAGGAAGCATTTAAGGAAACCTGGATGGATGATCACAGAACTTAAACACATGTTAAAAAGGAAGAAAGAAATGTTTATCAAATGGAAAGAGGGAGGCATATCTAAAGAAGAATATAATGCTGTCTGCAGAACCTGCAGGGCACGAATCAGATTATCTAAAGCTGACAATGAATTAAGGCTTGCAAGAGACATCAAACGCAATAAAAAAGGATTTGGGGGATATGTCAAAAGTAAAAGAAAAGTCAAAGATGCTATAGGATTTTTACAGGATGAAAATGATGAAATGGTAAGAAAGGATGTTGAGAAGGCCAAACTTTTAAATTCCTATTTTGCATCTGTTTTCTCTCAGAAAGGAATTGTAACATCAACTGATCTTCACTGTCCTATTAAGGGACTAGAGGAATCCAGGATATCTATAAACAGAAAGATGGTAAGGAAACACTTAGCTAACATAAATTAATTCAAGTCTCCAGGTCCAGATTAATTACACCCCAGAGTACTGAAGGAGATAGCAGAAGAAATTTTTGTACCACTCTCCATAATCTTTGAAAATCGTCTTCAAAAAGGGGAAGAAGGTGGACCTAGGGAACTTTAAGCCAGTGAGTCTGACTTCTATACCTGGAAAGATATTTGAACAAATTATTAAACAACAAGTATGTATGTACCTGGATAAGAATGAAGTGATTAAACAAAGTCAGCATGGGTTTGTAACTAATAAGTCATGTCAGACTAACTTAATTTCCTTCCATGACAGAATCACTGGATGGATCAGGGAAATGCTGTAGACATAGTATATCTTGACTTCAGCAAAGCATTTGACAAAGTATCTCACACAATTCTTATTGATAAAGTGACTATGTATAGAATGGGCAAGGCAACTGTTAGGTGGATTCATAACTGGCTTAGTGATTGGACCTAAAGAGTGGTCGTAAATGGCTGCACATCCAGTTGAAAGAATGTCTCAAGTGGGGTACCCAAGGGCTCTGTCCTGGGCCCTGTATTGTTCAACTTCTTTATCAATGATTTAGATGAAAAAAATTGAGGGTAAACTGATTAAATTTGCTGATGACACAAAGCTAGGAGGGATAGCTAATACTAGAGAAGAGAGAGAGAATTCAAAAAGATATAAATAAAATGGAGCAGTGGGCAGCAACTAGCAATGTTTTTTACCAGGGAAAAATGCAAAGTACTACATCTGGGCAATAAAAATGAAAAAAGCATATACAGAATGTGAGTAATAGGGCTAAGCAACAGGACATGTGAAAAAGACTTGGGTATACTAGTAGATAACAGACTGAACATGAGTCAACAGTGTGATGCAGCAGCAAAAAAGGCAAATACAATTCTGGGATGAATTAACAGAAGCATACAGTCTAGATCACGTGAAGTCATTATTGCCCTCTATTCCTCTTTGGTCAGACCTCATCTGGAATACTGTGTCAAGTTTTGGGCACCACATTTTAAAAAAGACATAAACAAACTGGAGCAAGTTCAGGTTAGTGACCAAATGATGACGTCTGCAAACCATGTGTTATGAGGACGGTTTACAGGATTTGGGAATGTTAGCTTGTAAAAAAGAAGACTGAGAGGAGACTTAATAGCTATCTACAAATATCTCAAGGGTTGTTACATTGTAGAAGGATCATCTTTATTCTCATTTGCACAAGTAAAGACTAGAAGCAATGGGATGAAACTGAATGGGAGGAGACACAGATTAGATATTAGAAAAAACTTTTTGACATTAGGGTGATCAATGAGTGGAACAGGCTGCCACGAGAGATGATGAGTTCTCCTTCAATGGAAGTCTTCAAACAGAGGCTGGACAGACATTTTTCTGGGATGATTTAGTGATTCCTGCTTTGAGCAGGTGTTTGGACCAGATGACCCTGGAGGTCGCTTCCAACTCTACCATTCTATGATTCTATGGGACACCACCAATCCACAGACTTAAGACATTAAAGACCAATGTTATCCACCCAGGAGTAGTCATTCTACAATTATCAAGTCCATGCATGGCATATAATAGACTGCAGGATCAAAAAAGAACCCAAGGTAAACAACTGAAGGCCTCTCTCATATTAGATAATATTAATGTTCATGAGTCTACCACAAGAAGGACACTGAACAACAATGATGTTCATGGCAGGATTACAAAAATAAAACCACCACTCTCCTGAAATAACATTGATACCCATCTGCAGTTTCTAAAGATCAACTCATCAAGCCAGAAGCCTTTAAGAACAATATTTTGTGGATAGATGGGACCAAATAGAGCTTTTTGGTTTAAATTAGAAATACAACAAAAACCCTGCATTGCAGCATGAAAACCTCATGCCATCTCTGAAATACGGTGGAGATAATCTCATGGTTTAGGCCTCTTTGGCTTCATCTAGGCCAGAATGTCATCATTGATGCAACAGTGAATTCTAAATTGTATTAGCAAATTCTGAAGAAAATGTCAGGTTATCTGTACATGAACTCCATCTTAAGAGAACGTGGGTCATACAGCAAATCCAAAGACCCAAAATCAATGTCATTTTACAAAAGATTGGTTACAAAAGTGTGGTTAGGGTATGTGCAGACATCGCGTTTTCCTCCACTTTTATACCGCAAGAAACGTAGCATATTAGTGACCCAGTGATTGAAATCACTGAAATCTCTTTCACATATTGCTTATTTTTTCCTTGTAGATATGAAGCAGGTTGAGATCTGCAACATGGCAAATCTTTTAGCGTTTTTGCAGTGTTTTTCACCCATTTTAAATGAATGGAAAAAAGTGATAAAAAGGCATCAGCAATACGTGTTCTATGCATCTTTTTTCCTGCCAAGAGACACATTTTTGATACAGAAATGTCTGCAACAAACACTTAACGTGTGCACATACCTTTGTAGTTTTGGAATGGCCAAGTCAAAGTCCTGGCCTTTTTCCATCAGAAATGTTGTGTAAGGACCTGTAATGAGCAGTTCATAGGAGAAAACCCACCAACATAACAGAGTTTTTCTGTAAGGAGGAATGGGCTGAAGTTCCTCCAAGCCGATATGCAGGACTAATCAACAATGTTTGAGTGCAATTATTGCTGCACAAAGGGGGTCACACAGATGCTGAAAGCAAAGATTCACATACATTTGTCACTCACAGACATCATATTGGATCATTTCCTCAATAAAAATATGTCAAACTCTAATATTGTTATCTTGTTTCTTTCATTTGGTTCTCTTTATCAACTTTTAGGATGTGTTTGAAAATCCCATGTTTTTGTAGGTGAAATTTATACAAAAATATGGAAATTCTTAAGGGTTCACAAACGTTCAAGCACCTCTGTATGTATGTATGGATCTACTGTTGACTCATGTGGTTAGCGTATTCAGTCAAGTCACTGCCTTTTCCATAAGGTTTGCAATGTCGTGCTCTCCCGCAGTTGCTGCGTCTTTGAGATTTTCCATTGTATTTTGCAATAATAGAAAACAAAGAAAGTGATAAAAGGATAGACAAGCATTCAGGCACTAGAGTGCATACAGTGGGGGAGGTCGGCGCTTTTGACGTTTAAATATTAATAATCCCTTTGCTGCTGGAAGGCTCTCAGACTAATCTTAGAGTAGTATGTTTTCTCTCACCAGTAAAGGCATGCTGTCGCATAGGAACTAGCAATGTGGTGCACAGAAATACACAGTCACATATGAGTTGTACACTAAACATAAAATAATAGTGATAGATTTCATATATAAACATCTTAGCAGATTTGTGACATCCATCTATAGATTCTCTATACATGACAATTGGTACACATTGTAATTATTAATGTACAGATGCCCTATTAAAGAGGTTGTCCACTACATTATCATTTATGACCTATCCTTAAGATAGGTCATCAATGTCTGATCGGTTTAGGTGTGACATCCAGTACATCCGCTGATCAGCTGTTCTCATTATCGGCGGTGGTCACCGACCAAAAGTGCTCAGTTATGGAGCTGCTCGTCTTTTGATTTTGGCCGTGGCAGGGTATGACACAAAAGCCTCCTATTCAAATCAATATGTGCAGTACCCTGCCTCTATCAGAAGATGGGACAGCTCTGCAATTGGGCACCTCTGGCCGGCGGCCATGCTAACACCAAGAACAGCTAGTCAGTGGGGATACTGGGTGTCGGAGCTCGACGGATCAGACATTTATCACCTTTCCTAAGGATAGGTCAGCAATGATAAAGCAGTGGACAACCTCTTTAAGTTTCAATGCATGAGCCTGTACCGTGAAGAATATGATATGAAAAATTGGTAGCTTTTTTTAAACAGATGCATTAAATTCCAGCGTCTTAGAAAAAAATTAACTCCTGACATTTTATAAATGTTACCTAAAAGCAATGAGTAGACAAATGCCTCAGAGTTTAATAAAACCGGGATCAGTTTATTAAAATTGGATATTACCTCTTTAGTGGAGAACATTTGGTTCGACACCTGCATTCATAGCACATAATGCTGCTCTAATTATGTAACTGCAGCTCAAAATCTGCACTAAATTGACACTTTAAGGGGTTCGTCGAAATTTGACAAGTGGAAGCTAAACTAAAGAACCAAACATACTAGTTGTCCCATTTTGCCACTATATCTTTGGTGAAGATTTAGCCTCTAAGGCCACATTCACATGTTCAGTATTTGATCAGTATTTCACCTCAGTATTTGTAAGCCAAAACCAGGAGTGGGTGATAAATACAGAAGTGGTGACGTGTTTCTATGATACTTTTCCTCTGATTGCTCCACTCCTGGTTTTGGCTTACAAATACTGACGTAAAATATTGACCAAATACTGATGGTGTGAACATGTCCTAAGGGTTAGTATACATGTGTCATATATGCCGCTAATTTTCCTTTTCAATTAATGGCCAGGAAATCTACAGCATGTTTGTGTAGCAGCAAATAGATGAGTTTTTAGCAAATGTTATCTACAGTCTGCAAATTTAATATTCTCAGCATTTTAATTTTTGTCGTGCAGTTGTTGCACATAATTGAGCTCAATGAGGAAGTTAACAGACCCCATTGGTCATGGATTTTGCAGCACATTAGCTGTGAATCTGGAGCAAAATCTGCAAGTTGTAAAAACCCATACAGGTCCTTCTCAAAAAATTAGCATATAGTGCTAAATTTCATTATTTTCCATAATATAATGATTACAATTAAACTTTCATTATTTTAGATTCATTACACACCAACTGAAATTTGTCAGGTCTTTTATTGTTTTAATACTGATGATTTTGGCATACAACTCCTGATAACCCAAAAAACCTGTCTCAAAAAATTAGCATATCAAGAAAAGGTTCTCTAAACGACCTATTACCCTAATCTTCTGAATCAACTAATTAACTCTAAACACATGCAAAAGATTCCTGAGGCTTTTAAAAACTCCCTGCCTGGTTCATTACTCAAAACCCCCATCATGGGTAAGACTAGCGACCTGACTGATGTCAAGAAGGCCATCATTGACACCCTCAAGCAAAAGGGTAAGACCCAGAAAGAAATTTCTCAACAAATAGGCTGTTCCCAGAGTGCTGTATCAAGGCACCTCAATGGGAAGTCTGTTGGAAGGAAACAATGTGGCAGAAAACGCTGTACAACGAGAAGAGGTGACCGGACCCTGAGGAAGATTGTGGAGAAGGACCAATTCCAGAACTTGGGGGACCTGAGGAAGCAGTGGACTGAGTCTAGTGTAGAAACATCCAGAGCCACTGTGCACAGGCGTGTGCAGGAAATGGGCTACAGGTGCCGCATTCCCCAGATAAAGCCACTTTTGAACCATAAACAGCGGCAGAAGCGCCTGACCTGGGCTACAGAGAAGCAGCACTGGACTGTTGCTAAGTGGTCCCAAGTGCTTTTTTCTGATGAAAGCAAATTTTGCATGTCATTCGGAAATCAAGGTGCCAGAGTCTGGAGGAAGACTGGGGAGAAGGAAATGCCAAAATGCCTGAAGTCCAGTGTCAAGTACCCACAGTCAGTGATGGTGTGGGGTGCCATGTCAGCTGCTGGTGTTGGTCCACTGTGTTTCATCAAGGGCAGGGTCAATGCAGCTAGCTATCAGGAGATTTTGGAGCACTTCATGCTTCCATCGGCTGAAATGCTTTATGGAGATGAAGATTTCATTTTTCAGCACGACCTGGCACCTGCTCACAGTGCCAAAACCACTGGTAAATGGTTTACTGACCATGGTATTACTGTGCTCAATTGGCCTGCCAACTCTCCTGACCTGAACCCCATAGAGAATCTGTGGGATATTGTGAAGAGAAAGTTGAGAGACGCAAGACCCAACACTCTGGATGAGCTTAAGGCCGCTATCGAAGCATCCTGGGCCTCCATAACACCTCAGCAGTGTCACAGGCTGATTGCCTCCATGCCACGCCGCATTGAAGCAGTCATTTCTGCAAAAGGATTCCCGACCAAGTATTGAGTGCATAACTGAACTTTATTATTTGATGGTTTTTTTGTTTGTTTTTAAAAAACACTTTTATTTTATTGGACGGTTGAAATATGTTTATTTTTTGAGAGGTTTTTTGGGTTATCAGGAGTTGTATGCCAAAATCATCAGTATTAAAACAATAAAAGACCTGACAAATTTCAGTTGGTGTGTAATGAATCTAAAATATATGAAAGTTTAATTGTAATTATTACATTATGGAAAATAATGAAATTTAGCACTATATGCTAATTTTTTTAGAAGGACCTGTAATTGTCCTCTCCTTGTAGTTTGGACTTGCACCCTGCTGGTCTCTTTATAACCCAGACTCATTCCATGATGTCATGTTACTTGTGATTGTTTCAGGAACAAGACATCATCACAGAGGGTCATATTGTACCAAGACCAGCAGGGTGCAACTTCAGGAAGCTTCTGAAGCTCTAATGGAGGGGATGATAGTGATTTTTTCCTTTATTTTGAATTCGGCTGGTTACCGCAGAGAAATTGGTAGCAAGATGCACACCAAAATCTGCATGATTTTGTGGGACCTTGTCATTACGGTATTTTTCATATTTACCTATGCTGATATTGCGGTGGTTTATTTCTATTGAGGAGATAACATAATAGTTTATGCATGTGATAGTTTAATAAGACTACTTTTACTGTGAGTAACACCAAACAAAATTGTTTGCAATTTTTTATATCAATTTTATTTTGTTTGCTTCTTAATCTTTTTGTTAATACATCTGTATCTTGTAGGAGATTATTGGATTATACTATTATTATTATTTCTTTTTAGAGCACCATTGATTCTATGGTGCTGTACATGAATATTTGCAACATAAAAAAATTGTTTCATACATGTGACTGGGGCACATTCTGTTTTCTGCAACATGTGCATGTATCTATGTAAGTCTCATTCATAGATGAATTGGATGGTCCTGGAAATTTCTGAAACGAATCAGCCAACCCCAAATGTATATAAAGACTATGGTCAGTAAGACATCTTCCTGCTCCTAGACTCTAGTCGACACCTCCAGTGGTTTGTGCAACGTTGAGTACTTTGAGAGTCAACCCATATCTCTCCGTTAACCGCATTGCCACCCATTTCTCAAACTGACCCGTTATAATATTTGCCACTAAAGACTTCTACAGTTTGGCATCTTCTAGACAAATCTGACAGTAGAGATTTGAGGAGTTTAAAATAATTCATTCGCATGCCCTATTTTTGTGAAAATTAGTGGAACGAGATTGTTTCGACCTATTTAGTTATTTTACTGCATATAGCATCCTAAGTAAAACGGAGCAATTCTTGCAGAATGGAATTTTACGTTTTTGCAAAATTTGCTTGTCCTGCATTCTATTTAGAAATGATGGTAGATGAATGTGTTTTGTTCTTTTATTTAGCTCTGTGTTAATCTATACTTTCTTTTTTGTTTTCAGAATAACAGACATTTACTATAGCATGCAATGTACAAGGTTAGCATGAATTTACTTTTACTCTTCTAACACCATAAACTTTCAGAGAGAGCATAGGGCAATATTGAGGAACTATTTATCTGTATTCTAGACATACTGTTATGTTGAATGTTTGTTAATGGGTTAACGTTTTTCCCAATTTTTCCAGATTTGCTAATATACAATTATTTGTTAATAGAAATGAAAATGAAATTCTCTCCACCCGCCTTACCTACTGATTTTAGATTTGAATTATATTGTCTTTATTTTGGCAAACTATAAAACTATAAATTAGAATAATTACTATTTGTATAGCAATAATTACCAAGTGTACAGCAGGGAAATCATGTTGGCAAGTCTTCTACCATATGTTTTTCATATGTATTATACAAGAGCAATCTTTGAGAAGTAGGGGTTCAAGGACTGAGAACGTACATGTTCATGATGCTGTTCCTTGACCCATCTTCTGTCCCAGATACTGGGTCAGGAGGGCCTGGCTTTTGGTCATCTTTTTTGCCGTCACTCTTACTGTTCCATGTAGAATAGAAAGCTGATGACATTTTTTTGGCAATACCTTTACAGGTTTTTTTTTTTTAGAAAGCATTGCTTACGAAGAAGTAGACAGGGTAGGGAAGTATGATCGACTGTAGATCTGATCTTTTGTCAGGCCTCAGAGGGCCATTGAAATTTTTACGGTGCACAAGTCCTTGACATTATAGGTGGTCAGTCCAATTTTTTTTTCTTGAAATCAGTTGTATATATGTTGTTTTTTTTTTAATTTAGTAAATTATTTGCTTTGAACATCCCTATCTGTAAAGGGGAATCTTGATTCTCAAAACGGTCAAAGGGGCAATGAACGTACAGTGAATTTGATATTTCTTCTCAGCACAGTTTCATGTAATCCATAACATTTTAGTAGACATTTCAAGTGGGTAAAGTTTGATTGTAGTGTTAATTAATGGGAATGACAGATAGGGGGGCCATGAAAAAAAACCTCATGATTTTAACTTTTTTATTTAGCTACAGTTTAGGGAACCTCTGGAGGATTTCTTGGCTGATCAATATTTTTATGGCTGAGTTGAATAAATAAAATGAGAAGAATTGATTGCTCCAGTCCCGACGGTGCCTGCTTCTTACTCCCCTTCGACACAAAAAGAGTGGCAGCTCAGACAGTCATTGGTTGTGGATGTCACCCTGTGATTGGTTGAGTAGCATTTTCTGCGTGTTAAGAGGGATCAGGAAACAGACCCCAGTGGGGAAATGTTGAAACGGGAGTGACCAGGGAAGCGAGGGTCACTTTTTTTTGCTTTTTTATTTTTACTCCGAGCCCTCTTAATAAATAGAAAATCAGCCAGACAACCTCTATAGTTCAGTCCAGTCACCTCCATGAGGCCTTACGGTCATCAGAGCTTGAGGTTTAGATTTTGAGGTTTTCCTTAGATAAGGGTGTGAGATACCTCAAACCCATTTTTAATCTATAAGTTAAAACATTTGGAATTCATAAATTATTTTAGTGATTTAATTGAAAACTCTTTACCGTAGTTTTAAAACTGGAGGCAATTTGCAAAAAAGATCCATATTTAAGTAGTTGATTTATATTAAACTTGCCTAAAGTGATCTAGAAATGATTAGACTGATACTGAAGCAGAAATGTTATTTACCGCATAATAACCTATTCTTTTCTCTTGTATTTTTTTGCAGAGAACACCGGTCCCCAGCGCTGAGGCATTCCGATGGTTCTTTTAAGCAGATGTATATCATATTTTCAAGGCACTCTGAAGTGATTGACAAGCACTGGTCTTGTTATGGGAACTGCTAAGTCCGTGACTGAAGAATATGCTGAGATACTATTTTCATTTGTGTACAGGGGTTTCCTCAAAAAACATATGAATAATGTTAAAAAAAAAAGCAAAAATAATAATAATAATAAAAAAAATAAAAAAAAACGTCACCAGAGCCTGGCTGGTTTACTTACATTTAGTACACAGGTTCTTTCTTTAATGTACTTTAGCTATAATTAACAGTGATATTGTTGTCTACTTTAAAGTGGCTACAAAAGGAAAGATTTGGGTAAACCCCTGCTGTAATATGATGTATCTTTGAGAAATTAACATATCTATACTTCATTTCCAAATATGTGTTTCAGTACTGTAAACTGTACAGATAGCAGCTTGTATTTTGTGCGTTTAGACACAAGGAGACAATCATGTCTGAGCATCTATATGAAGATTAACAGTTTGTAAGCAGCAGTGTGTGGTTCTGCAACTTAAATCTGGAGCAATAAATTCTAGCTTTAAACATTATTTCGCCAGCTGGATAGTCACAGCAGCAACAGCACTGTTTATTTTTTTATTTCTTTTATTGTATTCTTTTTCACAATTTCTTGCTTTCTTACTTTGCCATGAAATTTTGTACATTCCCAGGAAATAAACCTGCAATTCCAAAATCTTAAAAAAAAATGTGATCCACACATTGACTACTGTCAAATCAGTCAACTGTATGGAAAGTGTCTTCTGTCCGTCGCCTCGATATTTTCTTGTTCCTGAGCCCATACTCCCTTTTATGTATCAAAGGAGGAATCCATGCAAACATTCTGACCTCTATGTGGGTGAGCAATTGTGTTATTAAGAGGATTTGCCCCAGAAGCACTTACCACAGATGACCCAATTTTCACTGCTTTGTAGACCAGAGTAAAAGCAGCATATGGTATTGTAGTTTGTCCGATCGGACCAGTCTTTTGAATTATTTGTTCAGGGAAACAGAAGTGTCCTGTGACCATGTAACTGAGTACATGCCTTCTGGTTAAGTTTTTCTATAGTAACTGTAAACACTGTAAAATATAAATGCATTCTCACTGTATTGACAAGAGTAAAACATGCATATAGATAAATATATATATATATTTCTGTATATATAGGTCATGTCCGATAAAGCCAGGCAACTCCAGACTTGAAGATTTTTCTGAAGGATTTAAGTATAAAACCTTATTCGTTGCAGGGATAGATTGAGTGGTCAGACTATTGGGCAGCTCCAATTCCTAAGTTGGTTCTCAGGATCTTGTTCAGTAGTACACATAGGACAAGTCTAGCTTGAGCTGTTAGACCGGGTTCACATTGCATTCTTGAGATGGGCACGAAAGTATGACCAACCAATCTTTCGTGCCGACCTCTAGACGACGTACACAGTCGGAATGGAGGCCTGACTGAACACGCAGTTTAGTCATAGTGAACGAGCCTGTTAGGGTTTCCGTCTCAATCCTGTTTTCCATGGCTTTAGATGGAAGCCATGAGAAGCTAATATATGACCCAAACGCAATGTGAACCCGGCTAATCTGTTACTGAGTAATTCACATTAGGTGACATCATAAATCCAAGGTCCAGGTCTCAATCTGCCCCTGATCTAATGCATAGCACTGTTTTATCTCTCACATAATACCAAATATAAGCTTCTAGACATAGCCTGTACTGAAAAGCCCCATTGATACCTACCATGGGGTGCCTTGTCAGTTTTCTCACTCCAAATCTGGAATTGCCTAAACCATAATGTTTTATTTTATACCATGATGATACTTGTGACATTTTCATACCTGTGTAGAAATTTATGGTCCTTTTTTTGTTAGACCTACTAAACAGCACCAATCTAAAAGCCCCTCCAGCAGATAAATATTTTTACCTAATGTTTTAGCTATGTATGTATCTTATAAGTGAGTCTTGAATGTTTTAATTTTGTGGGTTTTTTGTAAATGTTTTAAAATTACATTGAATAGATCTAAAATGCTTAGGTAGCTTTAAAGACACATGAGAAATGATTTCATCTGATTAGCCACCTTTACCAATCTAAATAGGATTTTTTTTTACATCACTGTTAATCCAATACAAGATACTGTCTAGAAGTATCAATCCGCTAATAGTGATCAGACACAAGTAAAGCCTTTGTTGCACTTTTACTAGTACTTTTTCTTAGCCTTCTAAAAGTTGTAATTGCTATCTCCGAGATGTAAAATGATTCAGTTCAAGCTACATTAGGTGTACAATTTCTACAGTTCTTCTTACCAATGTACTCGCTGTCTGATACCCTAATGTTGCATGTTTTTGTGTGATTTTTTTGTTTTATAGAACTGGTTGATCTGTGTATTGTAATTGTGTTGCTTATATGTCCAATCCAATTAAAGCTATACATTACAGAGAATAACAAAAGAAGGTTTACTGCAGTGCTAATCCTGTAATTCTTGTACAATTTATATAAAGAAATCACCTTATAAACCTGGAAGATGTGTTTTCTCAGAATATATTTTAGTGTTGTTTTTTATTTGTAATTTAAAATGTGGTGTTTTTTGTATCTTTTTTTTAATGGTAAGTTAACTGCAAAGTAAAATTTAACTTTTGTGGAGCTCTAATAGGTTATACTATAGCACAGCTTCTATCAGCTATGTGCAGTATATTCCTCCGGGAGAAATGGCTGCACAGGGCTCTATTGCATAGCAGTAGCTGTTCTTGCCATCCTCACTGCAAAACAAAAATTACTGGTAAAAGGGCGGTAAGTTCACAATGCAGAGCATAGAACTTAACGGGTTTCATGTTTGTCCAGCATTACCAGACAAAGCCCATGAGCAATAATGGCACTTTTTCTAGGAAAAAAAAGCATATTCTTGTTTTCTTCTCTTATACAACCTCTTTAAGATCTTATGCACACAGATGGACAATGGCTCCCAGTTTTATGGCACCCATAGACTCCTATAGAGCCCTACTGTACATTTAAAAACCGCTGACGTCCTATGGAGGCATACTCCATTGGATGTCATAGTCTAATGGATCACATTTCCATTATACAGCACTATATGGAGTATTGTATTAAGGCACACAGTTCCTACAGCCTATGTGTGCCTAGGGTACAGTACATGTGACTCTGAAAGTGTAGATAGTAGGCAGCAAAAAAAGTTTTAATATCAGCAGAAAGATGTTCACTATTTTTCTATTGATGATCTATCCATAGGATAGGTCATCAATGTCTGAGCCAGGGTCCGACACCTGACACCCCCGCCGATCAGCTTTTATCGGTGTTGGCAGTGGTGGACGCTGGCCGGAAATACTCACTTGCCGAGCTGCTCCATCTACTTGTACTGGCCGGTCAAGGTACTGCACATCCACCTCCTATTCAGATCAATAGTAGGCAGATCTGTAGTACCTTGCAGCAGCCATTAGAAGTAGACGTAGCAACTTGGCAAGTGAGTACTACCAGACAGCATCCACGGCCCACACTGATAACAGCTGATCGGCAGGGGTTCCAAGTGTAAGACCCCAGCCAGTCAGACATTGATGCCCTATCTAATAGATAGGGCATCAATGTAAATGTAGTGGACAACCTCTTTAAGGGGAATCTGTCAGCAGGGTTTAATGCCCCCAAGCTATATGTACATGTAGCTCTTTTAAAGACAAGTCCAGCAATACCTTTACATTGCCAGTCTGTTCCTCTGTTACTGAGAAATCGGTGTGTGAATTGATATGTAAATGAAGCTGCAAGGCTATTGTAGATACGAAGCCTATGTCACTCCAGCTCTATTCCCCGACTAGCACTGCCTATTACTACTTTAGTAGCAGCCTCTATGCTGTGTGACTTCAGGCAAAGGAGCAGTCAGTCAAGCAAGGAGGATGAAGGGGCCACACTCGGTGGAGAGTAAAGCTGGAGTGATAACCTTCAGATCTATCATAGTCCTTCAGCCCCATTTGTAGATCGATTCAAACTCTGATTTCTTAGTTATGGAGCAACAGACTGGACATGTAAAGGTATTGTTGGATTTGTCTTTAACCCCTTTCCGACATCGGGCGTAATAGTATGCCGATGTCGGACTCCCCTGTTAAAAAAAATATAAAAGTTCACATCACCCCCCCTTTCACCCCATTCAAAATAAAACAATAAAAAAAGTCAAACATACCCATATTTGGTATCTCCGAGTTCAGAATCGCCGGAACTATCAATAAAAAAAGAATTAACCCGATTGTTAAAGAGCGTAACAAGAAAAAAAGTCAATTACTTTTTTGGTCACCACAACATTGCATTAAAATGCACTAACGGGTGATAAAAAGATCGTAATGGTATCATTAAAAATGTCAGCTCGGCACGCCAAAAATAAGCCCTCACCCAAAACAAGATCACGAAAAATAGAGACGCTACAGGTATCGGAAAATTACGCAATCTTTTTTAACAAACTTTGGAATTTTTTTTTCACCACTTAAATAAAAAAGAACCTAGACATGTTTGGTGTCTATGAACTCATAATGACCTGGTGAATCATAATGGCAGGTCAGTTTTAGCATTTAGTGAACATGGTAAAAAAACAACAACTGGGATGCACTTTTTTTGCAAATTCACCGCACTTGGAATTTTTTCTCGTTTTCCAGTACACGATATGTTAAAACCAATGGTGTCGTTCAAAAGTACAACTTGTACTACAAACCCTCACATGGCCATTTTGACCAAAAAATAAAAATGTTATGACTCTGGGAAGAAGGGGAGCAAAAAACAGAAACGCAAAAATGGAAAATGGCCCTGGGTTAAGGGTTTATAGAGGTATATGTGCATAGAAATAGTTTGGGTATTAAATCCTGCTGTCAGATTCCCTTTAATAGTGTCTGCTAGCTGACAAACTCATGTACAAGAAAGGTTTGGTTTTTTTGTTCTGTGTTTTTTTATTTACTGTATCCACATTGCTCCCCGATGTTTTCTGCTGTGAAGTCCCCTATACACGATAGATAGCTGTTGACTCCACTGACAACGGCTTATGTCATCGAGAAACAAATCATCTGTGAGTAGAGATGAACGATTTTGTTTGGATATTGTCCCCGAATCCGAATTTGACATATTCTAACCATATTTGAACATTATTCATGTCTTATGATCAGTTCCGAACATTCGGTGATTTCTACTCCCATTGACGCTAATGATGTTCGGCTGTGTTTGACGAATATTGAAAAAACAAAATTCGATTCTGATCATATTCCGAACCAATCCAAACAAATTCGCTCATTTCTATCTGTGAGAACAGAGTCGGGAGTCCCCCATGCACATTAGTCAAGCTTAGCGATATAGTTGGGGTTAGGCAATGGTAATCTAATATGTATGGGGGCCTTTATCATCATGCTCTGAGCACTGAAACAGTAACATGGGCATTTTGATAATATATTGTTATAAACTTTTATCCTCCCCATATTATGAGCAAACATTTCTTACCAAATGGATGTTCACTTTCATTTTCTGTTATGGTGTGTCTTTGTTTTTATTTAGGGTATAGACAGTACTAAAATACTATTTTCAACATGCACAAAAATGTGCAAAATCTTCATTTTGAATTGTGAATTAGAAAAAATAAGGAAGCGTATTTGTGTTTGAGAATCTTGGCATGTAACTCTTACAATTAATTCAAAAGAAGAACAATATTTATATTGGTTACATCTGTAATCGGGTAATGAGGAAAGAAATGTGTTAAATGAACATACCATTTAGGGTCGAATATCTTCAGCGAAATAACAGTAGTAGGTCTTTGATCATGGCTAGATGCGTAGTGTTTTCTAACAGTTGGTTCTATGTAGCAACTAAATGTTCCAGATTTTGTTTGTCATTAAATTTGGCAGTCTCACACTGAGATCTACTATGTTCCTAGCAAATAAAAGACAGCTCCTACTGGATGGTAGAATGATCACACTATAGACAAAATGGGAACAGCATTTATTTTTCTTTTAATTTATGGCCCACTGATATGTACTCCTATCACAATGTTCTCCTATTTCTGAACTGTGCTGTAATCTATGACATTTTCTAACAGATATATGTGTAAGGTGTATGTATGCTTGTGCAGTTATGGAAAAAGCAGTTTTGGAAAACAGTGTATTTATGAGAAAAAAAAATCACCTATGGGGCATGTAAAAAACTGTAAAAAAATACACATTAATTTGCCCGGTAAAGTTGTTTTTGTGACATTTCTGTGTTGTTAAATAAAGGACTTTAGTATTCAACATATCGGCATTTTATCTATAAAAATTAATTTCTATCAATATGGTTTTTCACAGTTACAAAGTACACGCATTTCAATACATTTACATAATATACTGAGATCTTGCTCCAGCTTAGTTTTTCATATATAAGGATTCCTACTATGCATGAAAAGGTTTGTTTCCAAAATTTTATTATAGTCTAATTTACTAACTTTAAAAGAGTTTCCCGGTCTAAAATGAAAAGTCTGCAGTCACGCTATGTAATACAATAATGTGGATTCCCACTCACCATTGATGCTAGCCCCATCCACTCGGAGCTCGGACAATGGCTCTGCAGCAGCCCAAATAAGCTATAAGCGAAGAAATTGTCCAGCTCACAATTCGATTCTCCTTTATTTAACCCCTTTCTGACATCTGACATACTATCCCGTCCATGTGCCCTGGGCCTATCTGCCCATGGACGGGATAGTTTGTCATGTGCGATTGGCCGCATTCACAGGGGAAGCGCAGCCGATCGTAGCTGGGTGTCAGCTGATTCTCACAGCTGACACCCTGCACTAAGTGCTAGGAGCGGTCACAGACTGCTCCCGGCACTTTAACCCCTGGAACACTGCGATCAAACTTGATTGCAGCGTTCTGGAGCCGGCACGGGCTGACAGCACCTCTGCCTTTGGATCGGAGATCCCACGGCGTGACGCAGAGTCCAAATCGCTGCCATGAAGACCCGATGTCGTTATGACGACATCCAGGTCTCCAGAGCTGAGAAACTTCCTGAAATGCTCAGTGCATGTCAGGAAGCCTCTCATGTCAGTGTGCACTATGTGCAGCGCTGACAGCTTCTGTAGCATGCAGATGTTGCTTCATCTGCATGCTATAGAAGCGATGAGCCTGCACAAAATGTTTGTCCCATAGTGGGACAAGGTGTAAAAGTAAGAATTAAATAAAACAAAATTTAAATAATTGTAAAAATATTTTAAAAAATAATAAAAGAATTCAATATTTATTGTATCACCAAATAATTATTTGAATAAAAAAAATCTAAGCAATAAAACTACACATATTTGGTATCGCCATCTCCGTAACGACCCAACCTATAAAACTGTCCCACTAGTTAACCCCTTTAGTGAACACCATAAAAAAACAAGGCAAAAAACAATGCTTTATCATCATACCGCCGAACAAAAGGTGGAATAGCACGCAATCATAAAAACGGATATAAATAAATATGGTAACGCTGAAAACGTCATCTTGTCCCGCAAAAAACGAGCCACCATACAGCTTCATCAGTGAAAAAATAAAAAATGTTATAGCTCTCAGAATAATGCGATGCAAAAATAATAATTTTTTTCTATAAAATGGTGTTTATTATATAAAAGCGCCAAAACATAAAAAAAGATATAAGTGAGGTATCGCTGTAATCGTACTGACCCGAAGAATAAAACTGCTTTATCAATTTTACCACACGCGGAAGGGTGTAAACCCCCACGTAAAGAAATTCATGAACTGCTGGTTTTTGCTTATTCTGTCTCCCAAAAATCGGAATAGAAAGCGATCAAAAAATGCCATGCGCTCGAAAATGGTACCAATAAAAACAACAACTCGTACCGCAAAGAACAAGACCTCACATGACTCTGTTAGCCAAAATATGGAAAAATTAAAGCACTCAAAATGTGGTGATGCAACAACTAATTTTTGCAATAAAAAGCGTCTTTTAATGTGTGACAGCTGCCAAACATAAAAAACCGGTATAAAAGCCCGCTATAAATAGTAATTCAAACCCCCCTTTATCACCCCCTTAGTTAGGGAAAAATAATAAAAAAAAAGTATTCATTTCCATTTTCCTATTAGGGTTAGGGTTGGGGCTAAAGATAGGGTTAGGGTTGGAGCTAAATTTAGGCTTGGGGCTAGAGTTGGGGTTAGGGTTTGGATTACAGTTATGGTTGGGATTAGGGTTGGGATTATGGTTAGGGGTGTGTTAGGGTTAGGTTTGTGGTTAGGGTTATGGTTAGGGTTGAGATTAGGGTTAGGGGTGTGTTGTGGTTAGGGTTGGAGTTAGAGTTGGGGGTTTCCACTGTTTAGTCACATCAGTTGCTCTCCAGGGGCTCTCCAAACGCGACATGGTGTCTGATTTCAATTCCAGCCAATTCTGTGTTGAAAAAGTCAAATGGTGCTCCTTCCCTTCCGAGCTCTGCCATGCGCCCAAACAGTGGTTTACCCCCCACATATGGGGTATCAATATACTCAGGACAAATTGCACAACAACTTTTTTGGGGTCCAATTTCTCCTGTTACATTTGGTAAAATAAAAAAAATTGGATCTGAAGTTTATTTTTTGTGAAAAAAAGTTAAATGTTCATTTTTTTTAAACATTCCAAAAATTCCCGTGAAGCACACAAAAGGTTAATAAACTTCTTGAACGTGTGTAAAAATGAGAAATCGCTGGTCAACTTTTAACCCTTATAACTTCCTAACAAAAAAAAATTTGGTTCTGAAGTTGTGCTGATGTAAAGTAGACATGTGGGAAATGTTATTAACTATTTTGTGAGATATATTTCTCTGATTTAAGGGAATAAAAATTAAAAGTTTAAAAATTGTAAATTTTCCAAATTTTTGCCAAATTTTCGTTTTTTTCAGAAATAAACGCAAGTTATATCGAAGAAATTTTACCACTAACGTAAAGTACAATATGTCACGAAAAAGCAATCTCAGAATCGCCAAGATCCGTTGAAGCGTTCCAGAGTTATAACCTCATAAAGGGACAGTGGTCAGAATTGTAAAAATTGGCCTGGTCATTAACGTGCAAACCATCCCTGGGGGTAAAGGAGTTAAAGACATTCATACACAGGACATGAAAAGTCATGATGACAGGTCAATTTTCGATAGTGTAACGCTCACATTAATGTGTTTCAGGTGAACACACCCTTTATCATGGTTAAGGGAGAGTGTTCACCTGAAATGCATTGATGAGAGTCTAACACTAACATGAATTGATCTATCATCCGGACTTTTCATGTCCCATGTATGGATTTCATTTGAAGAAAGAATCTATTAATGAAGCTGGGCGATTTCAACACTTATCAGTAGAGTTGAGCGATACTTTCCGATATGCTAAAGTATCGGAATCGGAATGGTATCGCCGATATCACTAAAAAATCGGCGATACCCGATACCGATACCGGAAGTCCCATGTAAGTCTATGGGAACAAAATATCGCAACTAAAAAAACCCCATTCTTTCCTTGTAAACACTAAATATACACACATAGAATACATATATATATATATATATACATGTCATTGTGACATATATATATACATATATGTATAGTTTATACACTTCTACATAGTAAAATATCCTTTGATTCAATTGCCGGGTAAAGCCGGCTTCAGTGAAAAGACAGAAGCACCCGACATGAAATGACACTTGGTGTATATAGGGTTAAACATTTCTTTTCATGTCCTTTGCTATCTAATTTGCACAAACAATTAAATCAGACTATGTGTGCAAAATTTCACACCTGTAGGGGTTAATTAAAGGTGTAAATTCGTTGTAAAAAAAAACGGACTTTTTTGCTACGAATTTACACCTTTAATTAACCCCTAGAGGTGTGAAATTTTGCACACATAGTCTGATTTAATTGTTTGTGCAAATTAGATAGCAAAGGACATGAAAAGACATGGTTAACCCTATGTACACCAAGTGTCATTTCATGTCGGGTTCTGCATTTTCACAAAAGCCGGCAATTGAATTAGCGGCTATTATACTATGTAGAAGTGTATGAACTACAAATATAAATATATATATATATGTGTCACAAATTCAATGACATGTATATATATATATATGAGGTGTAAAATTGCTGAAAAAAAATGCGTGGGCTCCCGCCCTATTTTCGCAACCAGACAGACAAAGCCAGTGAGTGGGGGCAGATAATAATAGCCCAGAGAGGGACCATTATTTTTGCCCCCCCCCGGCTACTAACATCTGCCCCCAGACACCCCAGGAAAGACAAATCTATAATTAGATTCGCCCTTTCTGGCACTTTGCCCGTCTATTCCCATTGCCCTGTAGCGGTGGCGAATGGGTTAATATGGGGTTAAAGCCACCTTGCTATTGAAAGGTGACCTTAAGCCAGGTTAATAATTGAGAGCTGTCAATTAGACAACTATCAATTATTAATCCTATTGCATGAAATAAAAATAAAACACACACACTTTAATTAAAAATCATTTTAATGAAATAAAGACACATGTTTTTGACCATCTTTTATTTTACTGCAAAAACCATTTCCTGTAATAAAAATAAAATAAAAAAGCAAAATTATTCTTACCTATCCCATGCACAGTCAGGTCCCACGGTGTAATCCTTCAGAAAGGGTTAATGTTTACTGCAGGGACCGCAGCTAATGCTGCAGCCTCACAGTAAACCCCAAATGAATGAGTTCCTCTCCTGCCTGACAGGAGAGTAAAGGCTGGGTGTCACATAACGATACACCAGCGATCCCGACAACGATATGCACTTGTCAGGATCGCTGGTGTATCGCTACATGATCGCTGCTGAGCTGCCAAACAGGCAGCTCAGGCAGCGATCTGGGACAGCGACACTGCGGGTAACATCGCTTAAGGGCCCGTCTCACATAGCGATATCGCTACCGAGATCGCTGCTGAGTCACTAGTTTTGTGACGCAGCAGCGAGCTCACCAGCGATATCGCTGTGTGTGACATTCAGCGACGATCAGCCCCCCTGCCGGGTATCGCTGATCGTCGCAGAAATGTCAGGACCTTTTTTTGATCGCTGGTTTCCCTCTGACAGGCACGCATCGCTGCGTGTGACAGGCGGGAAACCAGCGATCAAAGGTCCTGACATTTCAGCGACGATCAGCGATACCCGGCAGGGGGGCTGATCGTCGCTGAATGTCACACACAGCGATATCGCTGGTGAGCTCGCTGCTGCGTCACAAAACTAGTGACTCAGCAGCGATCTCGGTAGCGATATCGCTATGTGAGACGGGCCCTTAAGTGGAAAGCTTAATTGATTGCTTTCCACTTTCACTTCAGGTCAGCCAGGGACACAATCAGTGACGTCAGAGGGAACTGATTAACAAAAATAGGGGTTCCCTTCGAAAAAAAAATGGCGTGGGGTCCCCCCTATTTTGTTAACCAGCCAGATGAAGCAGACCGCTGAGGCCTGGATTTTCAGGCTGTTAAGGAGCCAAGATCCATGGACCTTGCCAGCCTGATAATACCAGGCCACAGCAGTCTGCATATCTTGGCTGATTAACAAAAATAGGGGATCCCCTCGAAAAAAATTGGCGTGGGGTCCCCCCTATTTTTGTTAACCAGCCAGATGAAGCAGACCGCTGAGGCCTGGATTTTCAGGCTGTTAAGGAGCCAAGATCCATGGACCTTGCCAGCGTGATAATACCAGGCCACAGCAGTCTGCATATCTTGGCTGATTAACAAAAATAGGGGATCCCCTCGAAAAAAATTGGCGTGGGGTCCCCCCTATTTTTGTTAACCAGCCAGATGAAGCAGACCGCTGAGGCCTGGATTTTCAGGCTGTTAAGGAGCCAAGATCCATGGACCTTGCCAGCCTGATAATACCAGGCCACAGCAGTCTGCATATCTTGGCTGATTAACAAAAATAGGGGATCCCCTCGAAAAAAATTGGCGTGGGGTCCCCCCTATTTTTGTTAACCAGCCAGATTAAGCAGACCGCTGAGGCCTGGATTTTCAGGCTGTTAAGGAGCCAAGATCCATGGACCTTGCCAGCGTGATAATACCAGGCCACAGCAGTCTGCATATCTTGGCTGATTAACAAAAATAGGGGATCCCCTCGAAAAAAATTGGCGTGGGGTCCCCCCTATTTTTGTTAACCAGCCAGATGAAGCAGACCGCTGAGGCCTGGATTTTCAGGCTGTTAAGGAGCCAAGATCCATGGACCTTGCCAGCGTGATAATACCAGGCCACAGCAGTCTGCATATCTTGGCTGATTAACAAAAATAGGGGATCCCCTCGAAAAAAATTAGCGTGGGGTCCCCCTTATTTTTGTTAACCAGCCAGATGAAGCAGACCGCTGAGGCCTGGTTTTTCAGGCTGGTAAGGATCCAATATCCATGGACCTTGCAAGCCTGATAATACCAGGCCACAGCAGTCTGCTTAGCTTGGCTGGTTAACAAAAATAGGGGATCCCCTCGAAAAAAAAACGGCGTGGGGATCCCCCCTATTTTTGTTAACCAGCCAAGTAAAATGCAGACTGCTGCGGCCTGGTATTAAAAGACTGTCAAGGCCCATGGATTTTGGCCCTCAACAGCCTGATAATACCAGGCTACAGCAGCCCCACATTTGGCGCATCAAAAGATGTGCCAATTGTGGCACTTTACCCGGCTCTTCCCACTTGCCCTGTAGCGGTGGCAAGCGGGGTAATAAGGGGTTATTGTCACCGTTGATTGCACGGTGACAATAAGCCCGGTTAATAATGGAGAGGCGTCAATAAGACACCGATCCATTATTAATCCCAAAGTTATTAAATGTGTAAAAAAAAGACACAGCAAGAAAAAAGTATTTTAATGAAATAAAAGAGACAACACAGTTTTCATTTCTTTTATTATACTCTCATTCCTGCGACGCCATCGATCTCCTGTAAAAAAGAAAAAAAACAAACCAACAGTATACCACCTGTCCGACGCAGTCCATAACGATAGTCCCACGACGATCCAGCTCTGCTACATCGCAATGACAGGCAGAGCCTGACATCCCGACGCAGCACAGCTGATTACCTGCTTCCCCGGCGGTGACGTCATCGGACTGACTGCTTTATGGCCGGGATTACCCAGCAGTCACTGCAGTTATCGCGAGAAACTGCATGTGACCGCCGGGGAGAAGAGGATGGCGGCCATGAAGCAGTCCAGGACGTGACCGCCGGAGATCTTCTGCCAGGTAAGTGCCGCTGACTCCTGACAGACCCGACAGACGGACACTCACAGTGACAGTGACAAATCCGATTCCGGTATCCGATAAGACGAAAATATCGGAACTCGGAATCGGAATTCCGATACAGCTAATATCGGCCGATACCCGATATTTGCAGTATCGGAATGCTCAACACTACTTATCAGTCAATACGTGACAGCAGACTTTTGAATCCCACAAGCTCATGCACCGTGCGCTGCAAGGATTCGACGATTCGGGAACGGCGATGATGTATGGAATATGCATATTCCCGGGCAAAAGCCATCTAGTGGGCGTGGCCTCACTTCATAAAAATGTATAGAGCAGGGGCTCAGGCGTACAGTGGGTGTGGCCATCTAGTATGCACAGCCTCTCTCAATTCACTCCCTGCCTGGGAGTATGCATATCGCATATATCACCGCCATTCCCGGCTCATAAACCGGTGAATCCTCCCAGTGTCCAATTCAAAAGTTTTCATTTTAGACAAACAGCCCCTTTAATACAGTGTATCAGGAAGCTAAATCTAATGAACACTATACAAGTAGACCATTTAAAAAAATGTTTTAAATAATTCAACTACTATCACAATGCATGGGTGTTAGCTAAGAGTTTTCTAAAGAACAAGCAAGTGTGGGAATGTACATAGAATCTCGTCTAAGCGTAGCCTTAAGCATTAATTTATTTGTGTGCAAAAAAAACCCTGTAAAGTCTGTCTGAGGACATACACTAAGGAAAGAATACAATGTCTGTCTATGATTACAATGGGGTTACCTGCGTTGGGTCCATAAAGTAGCTGTTAGCCATAGGAGGGAGCCAATGTCACAAGTATTAAAGCTAGCCTGGTGAGTATCTGGAGTGGCAGAAGCAGGGAGAAATTTGTAGAAAGGAATAGTGGGGTCAGACTAGCCGGGGTCAAAGTCAGAAGAGATTAAAGAGAAAACCAGATCTTAGCCAGGTCAGGACCAAGAGATAATCAGATTAACAACACCTGATATATACAAGTAAAGTGGAACAGTATCTGGCAAATGCCAGTAGACTGATGGGAGTTTAAATTAGGTGTGTTACTGCTCATTTTGTCACAGCAGAAAGATGATTACTCTGCTGAGTTGGCGAGCATACATACACACACAAAAACTGTCTGGGTGTCACTAGAAGTCACAGCCACACCAATATTCTCAGTTTAGCAGCTCATAGACCATCCAAGACTGGAAGTAATACTGCCTCCTCCAGCGCCGCTTGCTGGGTGAATACGGAGACACATGGAGCAGACATTGCTGAATCTGATCCAGTAAGGGTACAGCAGGACTGTTGTTTTTTGAGTGTTCTATATCTATTTTTCATCTATTTTTGTCCTTGTCAAAGTCGGTTTTTACCATGATATGCCAAAAAACAAAGCTCCTACCTATAAGACAGTAGAAAAGCAACATCAATCAAGTGACATGCGAATAGCATTCGCAAGATATCCATTTTTTGACAAACCCATTCACCTGGCTGGGCGACTTTGACCTGCAAATTGGATAAAAAATGAATGTCTCACTTGATAATCATCAAGTGATGATTACATATCTGATGCTCCTGTCATATAGAGCCATGATTTGAACCAAATCAAAAATTATTTTTTTGGGGAAAAAGACTGAAATGTCATTTATCTTGTCATGTTCTTAAAATGATATGTAAGTCATTACCTACAGTGGATGATTACCAATTTGTTTTTTTCAGTTATTGCTGCTAAACTGCTTTTTAGCTTAGCTCCATTAGAACAGATCTATGACCGGTGATTCCCGTTTTGCTGCATTGCCTACAGGTAGTCTGAGACACACCTCAGTCTCATATTGGCTCAGATGGCTTCTCGCTCACCATACAAACGGATTGCTATGTATAATGCAAGTCTATCAGAGGCTCAGCAGGAAGCCAGTGCATGGAGAGCAGATTTCTATTACAGCAAGCAAAGAATGGTTATAAAGTAAGGACAAATAAACCTTGAGTGAGGAAAAAATAAATATGAAATAATTTCCATACCACATATACAGAGGCAAATGAACCTTAGTAAGGGATAGAGGGGAGGGCTTCTTTAATGTTTTTGTAGCTCTATTGCAAATGGTGCAAGGTAAAACGCACTAGTGAAGCACTAGTAATTACATACACTAAGCTATGCAGTCATATGAAGACTTCTGTGTGGGTTTTCATTACCCACATTTGAAAGTAAAGTGCTTATGACAGCCTTAATCTTTCAGAATCCTATAATGATACATGTGACTTTCCCAAGGAGCTTATTCAGTTTCACTTCAGACTCTTTTAATGAATTTGTCAACATGGCTTCCCTCTGCAGCAAGTACCAGGCAGACTCTGAGGAAATGGCGTTGTTGGTTGCCTATGTGATAGTTACAAAAAAATGAATTCCGAAGTGCTGGTGAACTATACCGATACGCAAAGGGAGAAAGTGACAGTTTATGTGTGCAAATGCAAGCAGGAATGCTACATTTATTCTAATTTATATAATATTTATAGGCCTATATTCTTTAATCCTGTAACATAAATCCATACAGTTTTTTAAAGTATTTAAAAAAAAAACATGCTTACAGGAATAATACTAAATGTATAGTTTTGCATGTAGGAATATTTTGGATAAGTAAACCTTAGCCAGAGACAGGACTAGTCTGGCTACAACCCCAACCAGCTCTTCCCAGTGTAAATGCAGGTGATTAACAGGTCACTTGCTATGGGGGAACCAGTCATTCACCTCTGTTAGTGTAGTGCTGGGAAAAGTCTCCTAGGGGCGTAGCCGGACCAATATCATCTTTAGTTAAGGTCACTGGCTGGATCTTTAATGTATATTTTCTCTGAAAATTTTAGAGTATAACACATTTTTTTTATGAAAACATATGTGCCTCCATGATCAAAGAAAAAAAGTGTGTAGTCTGATCCTGATTTACTTTGCTCCACCCATCTTCATTCCATCCTACAAAGAGAGTAAAGCATATGAGACCGGCGATGATTAGCTGTTATTAATGGAAGAAGCTGCCTATGAACACGTTATCCTTGTTTTGTTCTCTGAAGTTACAACATACCCTTCAAACTGAAGCTCATAATTAACACTAACAATATAGTACCAACTATACCACCCTAAATACAGTTGTGGTATACCCAGACTGACCAAGAAAAAGCAGTTGTGTGACAAAGAACCTACAATATAAGGATCCCAGATGCTCAAAATCTCACAGGGTCAGATGAAAATGAATTATATGTATTCAATAAACAGGGGATAATGAAGACATCTAAAATGCAAGGTGCAAATGTATCTAAATCATAATATATGCCATTTAAACAACTGAGTTCCCATGATGAAAAAGACCCAAATGAGTGGAATCCACAAAAGAAAATAGAGGCATATTAATGCTTTGGAGAACGGAAGGACCCCATATGCAAGATTAAGCCAGAATGTGAATGACAGGCAGGTAAACATGCTGATAGACTGGGAGGTGGGCACGGCTGATATACTGGCAGGCAGGTGCTGGCGGGCATGGCTGATATACAGGCAAGTGCAAACGGGCACTGGTGATATATTGGCAGGCAGGTGCTGGCGGGCATGGGTGATATAAAGGCTGAAGTATGACCCAGTTCAGACTGGATGACCAGGAATAGCTTCAGGAAGAACTGGGTCACAGTCAAGAAAGGTTCCAGTCCACAGGTGCAGTTAGACTGGGAATCGCAGGTGCGGACAGAGATGGAACCGCAGGTAAGGACAGACAGGGAACCACAGGTGTGGACAGGCAGGGAACCACAGGTGCGGACAGGCAGAAAACCGCAGATGCGGAAAGGCAGGGAAACACAGATGTGGATAGGCAGGGAACCGCAGATGCGTACAGGCAGGAAACCACAGATGTGGACATGCAAGCAACCGCAGATGCGGACAGGCAGAAATACGCAGATGAAGCAGGCAGAGAACCACAGATGCGGACAAGCAGGGAACCGCAGGTGCGGACAAGAAGGGAACTGCTGGTGCGGGCAGGCAAGGAACAGCAGATGCGTGCATGCAGGAAACTGCAGATGCGAACAGGCAGGGAACCGCAGATTCTCACAGGGCAGACAAGAGTAGGGTCATAGAGAACAGACAGGGTCTGGTGGATAAAGAACAAACACAAGGACAGATACAGGAAGGACAGGTAGTACCTGGTTCGCACAGGGTACTTACAATGAAGTAGCAAGTGTACACACAGATCACTAATGTTGCACAGTAACAACAGAATAGCGATAGATACTAATTCAAACACTGCAGTTTTTGTGATAGGTATTGGTTTAGACACTGAAAGTCTTAGTGATAGGTACTGTTAGGGCTGGCGGAACGCACCAGAAAAATATAAATAATAGGTGCGTTCGCACCCCGGGGTCCACCGTGCAGGCAGAGCCTGCTGCTAGTAAGATGGCGGTATAAGCGAACTCTGTTACACCACAGAGTCGCTGAGGTAGAGACGCAGAGATAGAGACTGTGTCCTGTTAACACCACAGGGATACACAGATAACTGCTGTGCAGATAGCAGTCCCTGGTCATGCAGTCAGCAACGCAAACAAGCAACTACTCCCCGGGAGAAGCCGGTATTCTAGGGGCTTATTTCAGCCAGGCCCTGAACACACTGGCACAAAGCACATAACACAATTGATACTAGCCTACGGCCGAGCGGCCATGCGCACCTTTTATAGCAGCAGCTACAGGACCTTCCAGAAAAGGACCAATGAGAAACTGATCCAGAACACAAGCTATTTCAGGACCTTCCTGGCAGACCAATGGGAGTCGCTGCTATAACCGAGCATGTGACCCCTGATCTCCAATGGGAGATCTTGCCCTGGGCATGCTCAGATGGAGAAACACAGTACTTAGTCCCAAAGACGTCTGCTCGCTGCTGACCAGTACTGGCTACCATAGCAGAACCTGGAGAGGCAGCAGTAATCCTCTGCACAATGTTAGACTGGGCGAGACGCTGGGACCGACGTCTCTGCTGAGCAGAGTCCACTGCGGCCGGAGACGGATGGGAGACCGCAGCAGGGATGGTTCGAGATTCCCCTTGTGCAGAAGCGGGAACTCGACCCCTAACAGGTACTGGTTCATATGTGTAGCCCAGCTGCGCTTGGAGCCACATTACCCAGGAGGATGCACTAAAGGTAAAACCACACGTACCTGATATTCATTCACAGCTTCACCAATCCCTGGAGCCACCAGAGGGAGCCCTTGTAGAGAGAATATATATAAGGATGGTGGAGCCACAGCAGTTAGTCTAGCTGAGACAGCGGTTACCTCAAGACTAGATGAGATTAGCATGAGAGCTGGGAGAGGTCAGTCTGAGTCTAGACGGCAGTGAGATCAGATTACCTCAGAACGTTGAAAGACTGTTTGTTCCCTTGGAGCGTGGAAAGTTAGCTCTTGAAGTGTGCACAGATCAGTTAGACGGAAGGTCCTGATAGCTGCTTCAGACAGGGCATTAGAAGGAGAAGAGGGAAAGGGAACAGCAGTGATTGAAAGACTGAAGATTACAGCTTGAGCTTAGTTCACTGTGTGGAGGCCAGTAATAGTGGAGGAAGATAGCCATTTCAGCCTTGTCAGAACTGAGTCAACTGAGTGTAGTTTCAGTGAGCAAGCATGCCGACGCTTTGAGAGCGGTGAAGAGAAGGAAGAATCAGCTATCTACTGCTAGTGTGCTTATGTTAAGGGTCGGAGTAGGACGAAAGGCGAGTGGAAGAAAAGAGAGAGTAACGGAGGTTGAAACAGCATTGATAGCTTACCTCTACTCTGAACAACCGGACACCGGGTCCGAGCTTGCTAGCATCTACACAACTAGTAGGAGATACCGGAGACCCTGTGGGACTTCAAGTCGCAGGGGCCCAGCAGTGCTGATACGTAACCGAGGTCAGGAAGACGGGGGTCTAGCAGGACGCTGCATACAGAGACACTGTTCTATCCAAGAGAAGGCCTCACCACAAAGTCAGCCGGGCGTATAACTGAAGACAGAGTTAGACTTCGTTTCATACAGGTCAGAAACTCACACAACAGGAGTAAGGAGGCCCTACACCTACTCAGTGGGAATACTGGACGTGCATCCTCCACCCTGCCAGCTTCCCGGGACGTGCCTGCAACTACCATCAGTAAAGGTACAGAAAGAGACTTTCGTGTGTGTGTCTGCATTATTGCTCCTGCGGCTGAAAAGCCCCTTCTCCATCCTGCACCCCAACATCGCCATATACTCTGAGGGATCCAGTCTTGCCTGTGGAAGACTTAACACCTTGTTGCCCAGAAACATCCTCTCAGCGGATCTACACAGCAGCGCTGGTCACACTGACCAGGTACCACAGGTGGCGTCATGAACAAACTGTATATATTTTATTCCCCTGTAAATATCCCCCCTTTTAGTGAGTGCCCAGGGCCACGGACCGAGCTGTGCTACCCGTGACATCCCCCATTGAAGTGAACGGACTCGGTGCCAAGTACCCCACAGGCCCTGGCGGGCGACTCACATATACTGGAGGTTAAAAGATAGGTATTGTTTCAGACACTGCCGGTTTTAGTGATAGGTACTGGTTCAGACACCAGTACCTATCATGCACAGTAAGCAGATGACAAGGTGCTTACAGCAGGGCCAGGAGTGGTGAGTAAGACAGTATCACTGCATGGTGGGGGATGGGAAGCCATGCAGGGACATAGGCAGTAATGTTACAAAAGACAGCTTAAGACTGCCCCAAGTTTTCATCGTGGGATTTCACAGCCCAGTGTGTGGCTTTACAATGAGTTGTGTTCTTCTATAGTCAATATACAGGGCCAACAGCTAGATTATAGGATATAGATATCCAGAGAGCTGTTTTTTTGGAAGTAGAAAAATAACTCTCATATTACAACTTTGCTTAGCTTGGAACAACTATCCACCAAACCACTGAATTATCCACGCCGAAGAAAAGTAGATTTGTCTACTTGCAACGGAAATAAGTCATCTTCAATTCACTAATTCACCAAGTCATAATTCAATTGATTCATTAGATTTTTTTGTAAGGTCTCAGAACTTTTTACATATTTCCTGTCTGATATGTTATGTACTGTAACTCTCAAAGCCTCTGAGGGTGCAGTGTTTTCACAAAACAGCCAATGATTCCTTGGAGCAAGCGACTTAGCATGTATAAAAAATAAGATCATTGACTCTCACAAAGGAGAAGAAATAATTTTCTAACTGCAAAATCCACTGTCTGACATTTCTAAGTTTATACCGAAAACCATGAACAAAAATGTCACTATTTTTAAAAAGGGTAGACCTTTTTCTCAAATCCCAGGCAACATCTTTAGGTGGAAGTTTTAGAATAATACATATCGCCACTAAACAGGAAAGATATGCAAAGTAACTACATTACTACCAATGACAAACAGTAATATTTAACTAAAACGGACGTAGTGGTAAATAGGTATACTGAGTAGCATTGATTTCACAAACATAATCTTCTTGCAAAAGCCATCAGAAATCCTGAATGCCTCAATTAGGCCACTCAGCAATTAGATAGGTGAAAGCAAGGCAGAATGGATTCTAGTGCTGTGGTCTAATGTAACATTGAACACTACAGATAAATATTTCTCCCTGAAAGTTATTGCAATTACACATGTTTTGTTATACACATACCTATTTCGTTTATGTGTGTTGGAACAACACAAAAGAAAAACAGAGAAAAAAAGGCAAATTGGACATAGTTTCACACAAAGCCCCAAAAATGGCCAAGACAAAAGTGTTGGCACCTTTCCAAAAATGTGGGTAAACAACTTTGTTTTAAGCATGTGATGCTAGTTCAAACTGACCTATGGCAAGTAACAGGTGTGGACAATATGGAAATCACACCTGAAACCAGATAGAAAGGGGAGAAGTTGACTCAATCTTTGCATTGTGTGTCTGTGTGTACCACACTAAGCATGGAGAACAGAAAGAGGAGAAGAGGAGGACTTGAAAACCAAAATTGTTGAAAAATATCAACAATCTCAAGGTTACCAGTCCATCTCCAGAGATTTTGCTATTCCAATGTTCTCGGTGCACAACATAATCAAGAAGTTTACAACTCATGTTTACAAAGGTTGCAATGCAGGATAACCCAAATGGTGGATAAGCAGCCAAATCAAGCAGAGTCAAGCTGTCCTGCAGGCTCAGGGTGCATCAGTGGCAGCGCAACCTATCCGTCAACATTTGAAATGAAACACTATAAAAAGAGACCCACGATGACCCCACTGCTGACACAGAGACATAAAAAAAACTAGTGTCACGATCCACTTTTGGATCTGTGGCAGACCTCTCTTTGCACATTAAAACCTTTTTCCTTTCAGGCCACCGGGGGTTAATGTCAGTCTTTTCCCTGGTGCTGGTGTTATTAGATTGCTTGTTAGGGGAAGGTGGTGACCACTCCCACCATCCTTTATAAGGTCACCTGTGGCGTCAGCTGACTGTTGGTGATATTGCTACCTTTTGAAGACCAACCAAGCTGAAGTCAGGAGCTTGCTGAGCGCAGTGGCACTTCTGCTGTTTCCCTGATTTGGTGCTTTTCTCTGCTGTTCGGTGCATTGCAGCAGAGCAAGCTAAGTGTTTATTGTTTAGTTATTTAACCCCTAGGTGTCTATCTTTCCTTTTCGTTGTATTGGTGTAATTCACTTTATTCCCTGTCTCACCTCCTGGGGAGGGGTTGGAGGTTTAGCTCAGGGCTAAACAGGAGACAGGGACAGGTTGGTGGCTTGGGCCTCACTACCTTCAAGTGTACCCCCAAGATAAGGAAAGACAGGGCCCTCCCTTAGCCTTAGGGACAGTTCAGGGGCCCAGGTTCCTCGTCCCCTGTATTTCTACAACTGCCTCGTGACAGCTAGACTGCAGTTTGCCAAAATGCATGTAAGCCAAAATTCTTCAGGTAGGCATCTTGTGGACAGATTAGACCAAGATAGGGAATTTTGGTAAAGCACATCACTCTGTTTACTGAAAACGGAATTAAGCCTATGAAAAAAGAACACGATGCCAGCAGTCAAATATGGTGGAGGTTCAAAGATGTTTTGGGGTTGTTTTTCTGGCACTGGGTGCCTTGACTGTCTGCAAGGCATCATGAAATCTAAAGATTAATAAAGGATTATGGCTTGCAATGTAGTGCCCAGTGTCAGAAATCTGGATTTGTGTCCTAGGTCATGGGTCTTTCAGCAGGACAATGACCCTACACATACTTCAAGAAGCGCCCAGAAATGGATGGAAATAAAGTGCTGGAGAGTTGTGAAGTGATCAACAATGAGTTCATATCTAAATCTCATTGAACACCTGTGGAGAGATCTTAAAATTGCTGTTGTGAGAAGGCACCATTCAAATATGAGAGACTTGGAGCATTTTGGCAAAGGAAGAGTGGTAAGAGGTATAAGAAGCTTATTGCCAACAATTTTGTCCAGCCTTTTTGAGGTTTTGTGTGAAATTATGTCCAATTTTTTTTTTTTTAGTGTTGTTCCAATACACACAAAAGAAATAAACACACGTATAACAAAACATGTGTAATTGCAGTAATTTTCTGGGAGAAATACTTCATATTTTGAAACAATTTCAAGGGTGCCAACGCTTAACCATGACTGTACAATCAACCAACCTTTACATCTACTGTAGCTATCATGCAATATCACCACTGCCGTTTGTTTCTAAACTTTTTAGCAACATGTCCAAGGCCACTTTTAAGGCCACATCTTGAATATGGAATCCAACCTACAGTATGTCCTTCTTCACCATTCGATTGAAACAGTTTCCCATTTTATACCACTTCCTCATTCCACCCTCTTTCTCTTGGTGTTCCTTATGTCTTTTCTTTATGTGATACATGCTGCCCGTTCATGTATCAGACACTGGCCGTAAAAATTCAGCTATATATTTTTAACTCTTCAGCATTTCAGAGAAAAGCATAGTTTAATAGCTGCAAGGTACCAAGCTGCATGGGAGTGTAATCAAACATTAAATAATATTATTACAAACATTATTACAAACATTAACACTATTAATATTAGCCTCCAGCTGTTTGCTTTCCCTTAAATGGTTATTAAAAATAGAGGGGTCCCCATTTTTTTATTTATTTATTTAACACTAATAAATAAAAAATGAATGAAAAATACTAATAAATAAATGAAAAAAGCAACATGAGGTCCCTCCCATTTTTAATAAGCAGCCAAGTGAAAGCAGACAGCTGTGAGTTGGTCTTAATATTCTGGGAAGGGGGAAATATCCATGGACCTTTCCATGCACAGCCCTTAGCTGTCTGCTTTGCCCTTCTGACTGCAATGGGACGTGGGGTCCCCCTATTTTTAATAACCAGCTTAGGCAAAGCAGAGAGCTGGAACCTAATATTAATAGGCTGGGAAGATATTGTTCCCTTCCTAATAGCCTAATAAAACCAGCCCTTAGCCTCTTTAGATTAACCAATTCTGGCGCTTAGCCTTGGCTCTTCCCAATTGCCCTGATGTGGTGGCAATTGGGGTAATGGGATTATGGGGTTGATATCAGCTGTGTAATATCAGCTGACATCAAACCCTTTGTGGAGAAACGGGGTCAGTGGTTGCTCTTGTCCACTGGCCTGGCTGCCTTTAGAAAGACTGCATGGACCAGGGCTCATACCACTGAACACCCGCTCTATCTCCTTGTGGGCACGTACTACACAGACAACGCAGGATTAGGGTAAAACAGTGTGGCAATGCTTTATTGAACCACAACACCATTATAGCAAACAGAACATTCTGAGCAATTATCCCCAAGATGGTACACATTACAAGGTCTCACCCTTTCGCTGTCTCGCCAAGATGATAATATGTCAGAGCTCCCAAGTTCGATATTCCACCTGTGGTACACATACAGAGAGGAGGTACGACAAACGTAGGGAGATGACTGATAGCAGTCCTGTGTTCTTTCAGTCGGGTCCGAAGTACCCTCAGCTGACCCTCAAGAGTGACACCAGCCAGATGGAAAGAAGTCTCTTTTATACCCGAGGCATGTGATCTATTTTTAGATTTACCCAGTGTTCTTCAGTTTATCCTCATAGCTCAAACTGGTTAGTGTACAATACACAATTAGCATATTAGCTTGCAAGATTGTCTTCTTGACCCACCAGATATAAACACTTAAATCCACAAGCCAATATACAGATGAATATACAGATGAAAAGTCAATTCTTATGGGTTTACAAAAACATGGTAATCTGGGAAATTAAGATTCAATCTGGTTTCTTCACATCCATAAGTTAGTAATGGAAAGCTGTCTATCAGACACCCGCTGTTAGGTGCCAGGATTCTCCCACTGCAAGGGATAGATCCCAAGCCTTGTCTGCCTCTGTGATCTCCCATTCAGCTTCGGCCACTGTGGGTGCTGCTGAGCATAGATGGTGGTCCCAGCGTCTTGCTCAGGCTCGTGCTGTTTGTTTGGTTACTGCTGACTCTCCAGTAAAATCTATGGTAACCAGCAATAGGCAGCGGCGACCGGAGTTTAAGTCCAGAAATCGCCTTTCTGAGCATGTCGGTGAGGTGGCATGCTCTCATTGGTGCTCGGACATCATCTGCTCTGGTGATGTGGCACCTCCAGATTGGCCTGCGAGCGATGTCAGTGTTAGTGTTTGGGGTGGAGGTTTGGCTTAAAAGGCTCCTGGAAATGCCCACGGGCGTGCTAGTATCATTTGTTTGTGAGTGGATATGCTACCACTCTGACTGCACGTGTGTGCGTTGAGATCTTGTTCAACTCAGTACCAGTTAAGGTTTTTGCTTGTCACTTGGCTTCCAGCATCTGTATCCAGTCGTATGCGCAGTTCGCATAGCTGAGTTACAGAGCAAGTCAATCCACAGAGCTTTTTTGCTCCCCTGTGAGATCTACAGGGTTATGTTGTAGCTAACTAGGGTGAACATAAATATCCTTTAAAAAACACAATTTTAATCATAAATCCTTAAAAAACATCTAACCCAGTGTAAATGGTTATAAATATAGCCACTTAATATAAAATCAATAAACAGACCATATGCTTCATGATCAAACCCTGCAATAGACCTCACCTTTCTCCTTCCTTGCCATGGAGGTTGGCACCCTAAGAAACGATTGTTTGGCGCCCCCACTCAACGTGGACTGTCCCTCCCTTCCCTGATAATTCCCTATTAGCATAGGTGGGAAAACAATATAGTGAAGGGTAGGAATGAAAGGGATAGACCCTTATAAATTATATACATTGGTCTGTAGGTCTGGCAGAAAAGCAAAAAATGAATTCAATCATGCATACATTGTCATATTAATAGCCCCCCACAAAGATTGAAGCAAATCTTCATATATTGATAGTCAATTGGCAAGAACCATATGATAACTCTCAATGCCAAAAAACACACTTTTATTAGAGCCTTAAAATACCAGCAACGGGGTCATATCATATCAACACATGACAATCATAACATAGTGAGGGACTTAGCATGAGTTGAAGGCAGCTAACTAGTATCAGCGTAGCATTTTCCTTTTGACTCTGCGTCTGTTTAGGCCTTGTTTGCGATTGGCATGGGTCAATTAGCTCCTGCTCTCTGTGAAGTTAATAGAGCTGTGTGTTGTGCGTTCTGTTCACACTATGTGAAGTTAACACAGGCTTGTCTACGTATATGCTTGCCGTGTGTTCCGCCATTACTCTATAACAGCAGTTTTACATCTCTGCATGGTGGACCCCGGGTTGTGATCGCACCTTATTATTATTTTATATTTTGTGCTATCCGCAAACCCTAACACCCGCTTTACTAACCCAGTAAGAAAAAAGAGAAAAAAAACACCGAAAAAAAAATTTCTTTGAAAAAAAACACAGAAAAAAAATCATTTGAAAAAACATTCTGCTACAATTTTCCTTTTTCCCTATTTATTGAAAAAAACTATTGAGCCTTATTCAGAGAATTTTCTGAGAACGAGGCTCAATAGGGTTACTCGCGGTCAGCGGCAGTGAAGAGCTTGAAAATTTCCATGTCTGACGCTGAACAGAAGTGAATTATGAAGTCTTGTTCTGAGTACTTTCTCAGAACAAGACTCCAAAGGATTTTTCGGACGCCGTGTGACACACTCTTAGATTTCCATTGGAACTTCCTGGATTTATTTTTAATAAATAAATGCGTATACAACGGAGTGGGTGATTCTTTATTCAAGTAAAGCATTTTTTTTCCTGTGTGGCTGTGTTTTTTTTAACTATTCTCTTATTGGGTTAGTAATGGTGGTGTCTGATAACCGCCACCCCAATTCTAATCTCTAGCTTGATGTTAGCAGACATTCAACAGCTGACATCAACCACAAAATATTAGCTTACTTGTTAACGCTCCAGGGCAAGCGGAAAGAGCCGAGCAAAGCATAAGAATCACTTCATCTAACGGATGCATCTTTTCTGGGGCAGCTGCAGGCTACTATTTTTTAGGCCGGGGGGGCCAAATATCCATGGTTTTTCCCAGCCTCAGAATATCAGCCTCCAGCTGTCTACTTTATCTTGGCTGCAGCCTTTCAGCAAGCTATGTTCATGCTGCCTAACCCGAATAGTAACACAGACTTCTGTGAGAAGTCCATGTTCAGAGCCCATTCACGCACCTGGAACTTTAGTGTTCGGGTTTGCCCATGACTAGTCTCAACCATTGGGTGGGCTATGAAAGGAATCTTTCCTTTACATATTTGTAAAGTGTATATATCCAGCATGTTTATTGAATAGCCCATATAAAGTTTGACACATTATTTTAATTAATCCAAAAAATATGACTCAGAATAACAGATTTCTAGGACAGCAATTAGAACAGTTTGAAATGGACTCATATCCTGTTACAGACAGACAGTAATAAATATTACGCATGTTCAAAACTTGGTGTCGGAAATATTTAATTAATGGACATGAGTACATTAACATTATTTTATATGAGACTTGGAGAAAAATAATTTAAATATAATTTATATTTTAAAAGTACTGAAAATATAAAAAATACATTCCATTCCTGGCAGTATTACAAGAAAATGTAACATGCAGGATATACACAAAATATCCTGTTCTTGTAGTTAGTTGATCAGACACATAAATAATTATCCTTTGGCAAGCAGCAATAATAATATACACTTCATTTTCTACGGTGTTATATTGGACATGGTCACCTTGCCACTGATAAGAAATTGATTAGTTTCTTAAGAGGTTCAACAAGAAGCTATACTCTAAAAAATGAGCATGGACCGCATCTCTGAAAATTCATACGTTGATCTAATGCCGCTAGGCAAAATATATATTACTGAACATGAGGTTCTTAGTTTAACATTCTGATCAGACTGTATGAAGCCCACTGCATGTCTCGGCAAACCTCTCAGTGGGTCCCTATTGCCTTAACGAAGCGGAGTGGTGCACTAACCACCGCCGCTGCGATAATGTACCAACAGGGCGGACAACCAGGTGCCTCATAGCACCCATGCTGCAAGACTGAGTCCCCCTGACTCCAGACCGCACCGCCCCACCAGCACAAAACCACAGCAACAATAGCCGCCAGATATCACCAACACCAAACAAAAGGAGCATTGAAATTCACCTTCCTCAAGCTCTCAAGTGAGAGCAAAAATAGGCTTGACCCCTTTTTTTGCAGTTTCCTGCTAATTTAAAATCACCTGAGCCAGTGGGTGTGAGACTGTTCACCAACCATATCTCCTAGCAAGCGAGAGGTTTAGAAAGTAAAAAGACAGCCTTCTGAGTCATTCGGTGTTTAGTGTGTCTGGAGTCGGCAGCTCCAGAGAAGTTTTTGTGTTAAACCTTAGTGAACTCTCTTGTTATATCCTGAGCGGAGGGGTGATCATCGCAGCAGAAGATGATATATGCCATTTTGTTTGGCTTTCCTGTTTTGCCCGTGTTTATTTTTCACTTCGCACTAATTTATGCCACATGTATGATAAACCAGTGGAAGATTTAAAGAGACACTGTACCTGTGTATATCTCTGTGTGCAACCGAGTGAGCCGATCTACTACAGCCTAAACAGTGGAAATCCATCACAAGTTACCCAATTTTGGAAACTACACCCATAAAGGAACTTATCTATAGGTGTGACGTGCACGTTGAATTTTCACGTGCTTCACATTTTTCAAGCAAATCCTATGCTTTAGTCCCAATTTTTCAATTTTCACAAGGGTAACAGGAAAAAATTGATGCCACAATCTGTTTGATTTCTCCTGAATACACTGATACTCCATATGTGGTGGAAAACTACTGTTTGGGAACACAGCAGGGCTCAGAAGGGAAGGAGTGCCAATTGAATTCTGCAGTGCAGTTTTGGTTTGGAATAAATTGCGGATGTCATGTCACATTTGAAGAGCACTTGGCATGCCAAAACAGCAGAAACCTGACAAGTGACCTCATTTTGGAATCTACAGCTCTTGAGGAATTCATCTAGGAGTATAGTGAACATTCACAGAATTGTATAACATTGGGTTGAATCAATGGAAAATGATCATTCTTTTCCACTAAAATGTTGTTTTGGCCCCAGGTTTTCAATTTCAAAATTATTAATAAAAGAAAATACAATTTGTTGCACAATTTTTCGTGAGTACACCAGTATCCTATATGTGGGCAAAAACTACTTTTTAGGCATAGTGCAAAGGTCCGAAAGGAAGGAGCATGATATTGGCGTTCATATTTTGCTGAAATTTCTTGACAATGCCATGTCACATTGGTACAGCCTCTGAGGTGCCAGAACAGCAGAACCCCCCCTATAATTGACCCCATTTTACAAATTACATTAATGAATACAGTTAAGGGTGCAGTGATCGTATTGACAAGGCAGGTGTATCACAAAATTTTATAGAATTTGACAGTGAAGAAAAATAAACATTTTTGCCAGATACATTTTGTATTATCCCCAAATTTTACATTTTCACATAAGGAAATGTGTAAAAATGGCATAAAAATTTGTCACACAATTTGTTCTGAACCCCATGTGTGGCTGTACAGTAATTCTTAGTCACACAGTGAGACTAGGGAGGGATGGACTGCTAGTTGACTCTTGGAGAACAAATTGTCATAGAATAGTTTGTGGACTTTTTATTCAGTCATGGCCAAAAGTTTTGAGAATGACACAAATATTAATTTTTACAAAGTCTACTGCTTCACTTTTTCTAATGGCAATTTGCATATACTCCAGAATGTTATAAAGAGTGATCAGCTTAACAGCAATTACTTGCAAAGTCAATATTTGGCTAGAAAATGAGCTTTATCCCCCAAAACACATTTCAACATCATTGCAGCCCTGCCTTAAAAGGACCAGCTAACCTCGTTTCAGTGATTGCTCCATTAACACAGGTGTGGGTGTTGATGAGGACATGGCTGGAGATCAATCTGTCATGATTAATTAAGAATGAGACCACTGGACACTTTAAAAGGAGGCTGGTGCTTGGCATCATTGTTTCTCTTCTGTTAACCATGGTTATCTCTAAAGAAACACGTGCAGTCATCATTGCAATGCACAAAAATGGCCTAACAGGGAAGAGTATCGCAGCTAGAAAGATTGCACCTCAGTCAACAATCTATCGCATCACCAAGAACTTCAAGGAGAGAGGTTCCATTGTTGCCAAAAAGGCTCCAGGGCGCCCAAGAAAGACCAGCAAGCGCCAGGACCGTCTCTTAAAAGTGTTTCAGCTGCGGGATCGGGCTACCAGCAGTGCAGAGCTTGCTCAGGAATGGCAGCAGACAGGTGTGAGTGCATCTGCACGCACTGTGAGGCGGAGACTCTTGGAGCAAGGCCTGGTCTCAAGGAGGGCAGCAAAGAAGCCACTTCTCTCCAGAAAAAACATCATGGACAGACTGATATTCTGCAAAAGGTACAGGCAGTGGACTGCTGAGGACTGGGGTAAAGTTATTTTCTCTGATGAATCCCCTTTTCGATTGTTTGGGACATCAGGAAAACGCCTCATTCGGAGAAGACAAGGTGAGCGCTACCACCAGTCTTGTCTCATGCCAACTGTTAAGCATCCTGAAACCATTCATGTGTGGGTTGCTTCTCAGCCAAGGGAATCGGCTCTCTCACAGTCTTGCCTAAAAACACAGCCATGAATAAAGAATGGTACCAGAATGTCCTCCAAGAGCAACTTCTCCCAACCCTCCAAGAGCAGTTTGGCGATCAACAATGCCTTTTCCAGCATGATGGAGCACCTTGCCATAAAGCAAAAGTGATAACTAAATGGCTCAGGGAACAAAACATAGAGATTTTGAGTCCATGGCCTGGAAACTCCCCAGATCTTAATCCCATTGAGAACTTGTGGTCAATCATCAAGAGACGAGTGGACAAACAAAAACCTAAAAATTCTGACAAAATGAAAGCATTGATTGTGCAAGAATGGACTGTTATCAGCCAGGATTTGGTCCAGAAGTTGATTGAGAGCATGCCAGGGAGAATTGCAGAGGTCCTGAAGAAGAAGGGTCAACACTGCAAATATTGACTTGCTGCATTAACTCATTCTAACTGTCAATATAAGCTTTTGTTACTCATATGTTTGCAATTATATTTCTGTCTGTGATAAAAACATCTGTCAAACACACACATAAAAACCAGAGGGCAGCAGATCATGTGAAAATATAATATTTGTGTCATTCTCAAAACTTTTGGCCATGACTGTACAGAGAGCCCCTTTCCGAAAACAAGCAGCAGTGGATGTTTCTGAGTAAAAATTGAAAATTTGCCATTGTAGTGTCCATACTATGCAGTGCATAGTATGCTATAGAGCCCAGTATATTTTAGCTCCCTAACATTCTAGTGTCCATATATTGTTCGCAGCTCGTGCTTCTTGAGACACCCTGTAAATTAAGCAAGCTCTCATTATCACAGAAATGCCAATTATGTGGATGCTAAATATGGTTTAGTCACACTGGGGTTCAGAAGGGAGGGGGGCATTTGGATTTGGCAGGCAGAATTTTCTGGATTTCTTTTGGGGTGCAAGGATACATAGCGCTTTTCGAGAGCCATTGTGCTACCAGTAATTTGGAATCCCACTATTTTTCCTTAACAGATAACGGACATTTGTGAGGGCTTTTTTTGAGGATTGAGTTGAAGCTTTATTGCAAAAATTTTACATAATATTTTGGATCACATTTATCCTGAACTCTATACTGAGCACTTACATTGGGGTTTCCATCTATATCTATGAAGTGATTTATCTTTAACTTTTATTTCAGATGAATCTCTTGAGGGATCCATTCACTATAATGAGGCAGCAGAGTTACGCTGGACTCCGTCTAGGCTTTGTTCAGTGGTGTCCTTTTCAGAGGTGCGCAAAACTGTTGCCGACCGCACTTTTATATACAACTGGATCATAGGTCAGACAACATCCAAAGTGTCTCCATCTGTCTCATCATAGGGAATCTTCGGTTGGGGATTTCATCTAAATTACGTATTTAAGAGATTTACATGAAACGTCAGTGTAAGCACTCAGCATACAGCGCAGGATAATTGTGAACAGAGCCCTACTGCAATCTTTGGACAATCAACAGTAGGTCAATAGTTGTTTTTATTTATTTTTTACACTGTTCCTTGTGAGGTATAAGTGAATAGACAACTTTATTCTTCAGGTTGATGCAATCACAGTGATAGCAGATTTATATAGTTTTTTATGTTTAGCTGCTATCACACACTAAAAGATGTTTTTGTAAAAATATGTTTTTGCATCCCACTTTTTTGAGAGCTATAATTTTTCTCTATATTTTTTGTGAGTCAAGTTGATATTTTTATTGTTACAGTTTTTGGGCACATTTTTTCTATTCTGATTTTTGGGATTACAGAATGAACTAAAAAAACAGCAATTGAGTACATAGTTTTTTAATTTTTTATGCCATTCACCATATGATAACAGTGATAAAGCAGCTCTATTCTTCGCTTCAGTACGATTACAGCAATACCAGATTTATATTATTTTTTTATATTTTACTGCTTTTACACAATACAAACTATTTTATAGGAAAAAAAGAATTGTTTTTACAACGCTAATTTCTTAGAGCTATAGGTTTTTAATTCTCTGCTTTGAGCTGTACGGTGGCTTCTTTTAAGATGAGGTTTTCAGCAATAACATTTTTATTTCTATTCAACTTTTTGATCACATTTTATTCCACTTTCTTTTGGAAGTATGATTAAAAAAAGCATAGTTTTTTGCCACAATTTTTTTATTTATTTGTTTTTATTCAGTGTTTACTGAAGGGGTTAACGAGTAAGACAGTTTTATACATAGGGTCATCACAAGGCATTACGAATTATGTGTATTTTTTTGTTTTATATCAATATTCCTATTTATTGGTATAATATGATTTTCTTTGTTTATTTATTTTTTTTTACTTTTTTTTATTAGTCCATCTATGGACCGAAAATTTGTATTAGTCTGATCGCTGATATAATGCATTGGAATGCACCCGCATTGGAATGCGTTATGCCTTTTAGGGCTACTCTCACACATCAGTTTTTTGCCGTCAGGCACAATCCGCCCAATTTGTAAAAAGACGGATCCAGCGCAGATTGATAAAAAATTGTTGCAACAGATCCGGTTTTTAGCCGGATCCGTCCTGAACTTCTGAACTTGAGAAATGCAGTGTGCGCATTCGGTTCCGAATACGATCGGCCTCGAATATTGTTTTTGCAATATTGTCGAACACAGCCGAATGTCATTAGAGTGAATGGTAGTAGACATTACCGAATATGTTCGGAACCAATAAATAAACACACATTCAGCAAAAATAGTGTTCAAATATGGCACTAATATGTCAAAATCAGATTTGGGGACTAAAACCGTACAAATTCGCTCACCTCTACTCCTGACATTTTATAACAGTCTCTCATATGGCTAGTTTGAAACTGGCCTTAAAAAGGTGTGTCGAGTTTACTGATTTCACTACTGTCCAACTTTTTAATGTGTATGGCATTCTTCTAACTCTTCCCTGACAGGTGATGGCAGGGGAATGAATGATCAGGCTTGTTGAGTGCTGATGCATTCCTTCTCTTGGGAAAAATGGCCCTGCCAGACATGAAGCCTCAAAAGAATCAATGATTTACATGTATGAGGATGTCGGGAGAGATGGCTGTTGTCCAATTGAACTATTAAAGTTATATAGTTATCTTTATTAAAGATGGAAATTTCATTAATTTGACTAGAAATTCCAATTTTTAAATATGACATCACATGAAGTCCATTCTTTACAAACATCTTTGTCAAATTTTAAGAATGTCCATACAGAATTATGATACAGGTTTATATTACTTCTTAAGTCGTGTGACAACCATTCTCTTGAATTACTCTTGAATCAGTGTCTATTTATAAGGGTTACAGCACAGCAGATAGTGGACGTTTGTTAGATCTGTTGTACTTTGGGAATTCTGAAACATTTATCACATTTTCATTTCCAACGTCCTTTATATCACAGGTTCTAAATGTGATTATGTGTAATAATTAGCAGAAGCATGCACGAAAAATACAGTGTGTAATATTTTGCCTTTTCTGATACCATATGATTCTTTTTTCTCAGAAAATGGGTATCTAATTAAATTGTAAATGTCAGTCTTAATGAAGGGTAATGCTGGAGTAAGATTTGCTTAATTCACTAAAAGTTGCAATCCACTTTATAAACTAGAAACTGCTTATAAATGCCATACACTTCCACCAGAGATTTAATCCAGCGACTAGAGTCCATTTGTGGTGCAATTTACAGAACTACAGTGGAGTAAATTGTCATTAATTAGATGGGTGGGCTTAACCATGACCCATCCTTCCTACAGTGAAGCATGATGGTGGCAGTGTCCTTTTGTGGAGCTGAATAAGTGCTGCAGATATCGGGGAGCTACATTTCATTGATGGCATCGTGCGTTCACAAATCTACTGCTCTATATTGAAAGAGAATATGCTACTATTGCTCTGTGTCCTTGGTAGACATGCACTTTTCCAATATGACAATGCTCAAAAACACACATAACATATCTGTTTTATTTCTGAAGAACAGAGTGAAAGTGATTCATTGGCCAAGAATGTCTCCTGACCTGAGCCCAATCAAACACTTATGTGAATTTTCTGAAGGGTCAAGATGAGCATCACTCTCCATCCAGCATCCAGGCTCTAAAAGAGGTCACTCTTGAAGAGCTTAAAAAAATAGATGTTGCAATATGTTGTCGATTTGTTCATTCCATGCCTAGAAGGCTTGGGATAGTCCTTAAAAATCATGGAGGTCATGCAAAATACTAGATGTCGTAGTTTTTGATTTTGGGTGTATTTTTTTTGCATCTATTAATTTGAATAAAAACTGAAGATTTTGTAATGGAAGCTATATCATTAACCTTATTTCAGGTTATGGTTTAAAAATGTTCTTTGAAATTGAATCTGCTAAAAATTTTGGAAATTGATTATGCATTCAGTGAGATATTGATTAAAATCATACTTTTCAAAAGGAATGTACTTCTGTCATGTGTGCATCGCCACGAAGATCGTAGCGGTTGCACATTCTGACTTCTCACAGCTGAGTTGCTGTTTCTTTGTGTTTGGCAGTTAGGGAGTTAATTCTGTCTGTGCTCAGTTCTGGGACTGGGTGCAGTTTCTCCCGGCTGCAATTAATTATTTGTTGATTGGTTTCCTTTAAATCTCTGGTTGTCTGTGTTGGGAGTTGCCAGTGAAATTCTTCATGCAGACCACAGATAGGATTGTATCTGTATAGACTTAAGTTAAAGAGCTCCTTAGTTGTTTTAAGCTCACCTTGCTTAGAGTTTAATATCCCAGATCATTTATGTTCCTTCTGTGTTTGAGTGTGTATGCAAGTCTGTGTTTTCTCCAGTCTGTCTTATATGTCTAATCTGTGTATTTAGCAGAGATCAGCCCATATCCCTTTGGTGGTAATCAGAATCCTTCTTAGGACTGATTACAGGGTTCAGGGACTGATAGGAGACAGGGTTAGGCTGGAGACTTGGACCTCTGAACCATTATCAGTACCTCCAAGGTGAGGGATTAGTTAGGACCCCAGTTTAGGGTCAGGTTAGACCCCGGTCCTCCTCTTTCCTGTGACAGTGTATCAAGTCCTCAAGATTAACCCTGAGTTCAACGGATATCGTGTCAGGTAAATCTATTCTATATTTACATGCTGATGTTGCTAATCTATATGTTGTATAGAGTGTTGTTCTTTTAAGAATAGTTTACTGACATCGTACACATATCATAAGACCGCGTGACAACTTCTCATTTATGCTGAACGCTATTAGCTATTACAAATTGTTTGTGCTAAAACTGTGTCAGTGGCAAATCAGAAGGCAATATTTCCACTTAAAAATCGTTAGGCATAACAGTGTTGTTCAGGCATACTATCTAATAAAAAAAAATTATTGTTCATTTAGTGACAGTTGACTGACAGCTGTTGGCCTAAGGTTGTGAAACAGCAGGGTACAAGAGGGAAAGGCTACCTACAACATGAGTGTGAAAAAGTGAGGTTGTGGTGGAAGAGGGAACAGGCCTACCCGACTCCCTTTCCTTGGCAGCCACACAGTGGTACGCCTTGTAGAGGGGCTCAGAAACAGCATGTGTTCGAGTGGATGGCAAGTGCTGCATCAAGTGGTCTCTCCCCCTCTTCCTCTACCTTAACATCACACACAGTACAATCCTCAGAGGTGGCACCCCAATCACCCTTGTTTCCCCAGCGTCAAAAATTTCCAAATGCCCACCTGACTGTGGGGAACCTCAGATGGGCCATTCTGAAGAGTTGTTCACACATTGTATTCCATGGGCATCAGAGGTCTGCTCCGAAGAATCACAGAATCCAGAGGAGGAAAGCATCTGCACAGATGCCCACAATTTTTTCATGTTGGATCCGGGGACGGATGAAGCGGGGTCTGAGCAGAATCCAGACCCTCGTCACCAGACGTTAGCTACCAAGGATGGAGGTGATGATGATGTGACTCAGATACCAGAGGCGCATGCGGACTGTACAGTAGTGTAAGGGCAGAAAGAGGAGGAGGTTCACTCTCAGGGTGAGGAGTGTGAGTACAGAGAGGGTGATGATGTTGTAAATTCCACTTAATGTGAACCCAGAGGTATGCAGCTGAGTTGCTCAAAAGAGGAAGTGGAGGAGGAGTAAGATGAGGAGGTTACTTTGCGGCTTCCCACACAGAGACGAAGCAACAAAACCACGACAAGCACTGCATCCTCAGCCTTAACTCTGCTTGTGACCACCACTGGTCGCGAGTGTTCAGTTCGCAGGGGTGGCAAGGGTTGTCTGGGAATTTTTTGAGACTGCAAGGATAACCCAACTTGCGTATCCTGCCAAATTTGCAAAAAAATTCTCAGTAGAGGCAAAAATTGCAATAATTTGACAACTACGTGAATGAACCGGCACATGTGCAATCAACATGCCTTGGTGTGGGAATCTCATTGCGCTAAAATGCAGACTAGTGGGCATCACCAACTACTGGCCATCACATCAACCCCATCTGCTGCATCTTCCTCCTCTGTCACCATTCCAAGTGTACACACACAGGTCTCCAGCCGCAGAAACTACAATTGTTTACCCACCACAATTGGTGTGAGTGAGAGTCAGTCAGCTGTTATGGAAGTAGACATGACTGCTGCTTTTGTGTCAACTATTGCAAAAACATCTTTCCAACCCCCCATAAAAGCTTCCCCCCCTTCATCTCACCACTCCAGCCTGACGTTCTCCCTACTCCCCCTCACACACAGCCCCTATGATCCCCCTTTTGGGCATAAAAAATTTTCCTCCCCAAAACATCAAATGGGGGTTTTAATCCGTTGTTGATCACCTTTTCTTCCAAAGAAAGCTGTGCCTGGCAACCACAGTCACCGAAACTCACCCATTCCCGGAAAAAAGGGCATTTCACCATGCACCTGGCAAGCAAACATGGGGAGGGCATTGCTCTACGACTAGGCACTGGATGCCTGGTGGGTGAGGGGCAGGCCGTCAAGGGACGCCCCAATCTTTGTTTCCCTATGCTTTGTGACAAACCCCTTTTACTAACAGTTCCTCCACTATTCTGCATCCTTTTGGCCCCCACCTTTCCCTCAACCTCCCCCTTAATCAACATTTTTTCAAAAGTGCAGAAGAATCTCTCCACTCCGTATGCGCAGCCGGTTACCGCAATCAAACAATTTTAAATTAAAATTTAAAAAACAGAAAAATCGCTTAAGATGAAAACCAAAAAGGGT
>JARQOD010000001.1:246409592-246438569 GCA_033576555.1 Oophaga sylvatica
AATAGATTAATAAAAAAAATAATTATCAAATTAAATTATGTTTATTAAATTATTAATACAAAGTGCTGAAGTGCTAAATTGTGTAACCAATGTGTGAAAAAGTGAAAAAGTTAAATTAATTTTATAAAAATTATTACATAAAAATATTAAATAAGTGATTACGAGCTATGAATAAATATATATGTAAAAAAATGAAACAATGTGAAAAAGTATAATAAATTGATATAGGAATTAAAGAAATTAAAGAAGTGATGATATACTAAAAGAAATATATAGTAAAAAAGTGTGAAACATACGATGAATTATTGGGTAAGAAAAAAATAAAAGAAAAAAAATTTTAAGTGTAAAAGGGGATAAATAAAATGCTATGATGCAATATAAAAGAATACAAATATTAATTATGCATATAATTACACAAAATACTCCTAAAGCAAAATAAGGGAAATATGATTGTTTGTATAATGAATTGAGAATATATGCTGATATGTACATAAAGTCAGTCATGTGCTCCATGTGTTTTATCATAAAATATTTGTTATTCTTTTATGCCCGGACCTATGTATTTTTATAAGGGTCATATGTCCAGTATACTTTTTAGTCATATTTATGTAATCTTTTAATAAAAGTTTTTCTTGTTTTTATAATATTTTGTATAGAACTCCATTTTTCATTGGTTTTGTTGAAGGGTTAATCAGCAGACATGAAGGGTAAGCTTTATAAAAGAGAAAACAGCGTTTCAAGTATGACTGAGTCCAGTTAGGAGTTTGTTAAGCTTACTGCAGACAAAGAATTAATTAGGGGTCTGATCAAATAGGTAAAAGCAGATTCTAAAAAACCACAGGCATTTGAAGACAAGATATCTTGCTGGGAGAACTGATGAAGCAACCTGAAAGGTGCAGGGTAACTGAACACTAGCTTACTTAATGCTCAGACACGGATGAGAGTGTCGGCCTGGAGATGGCCCTGGGTGATGACATCACTGGAGTTCACAGGGCAACCTACAGCAATGAAATGTGGCCATAGAGGGGAGCAGGGGCTGATGTCAGAACCAGAACAGGTGCGTAATGAACTCTATGTGCATGATACAACTGGTGCTTTAAATGTTTATGCCGAAGATATCTGACAGCTTTTTATTTCACTTTTTCCCCCCCTATGAAATATGTGCTATTCAGCTAAAAGGAAGGTTGGGAGATATAAATGAGGCATGGGCAATTTTACCAACCACCGAATATTACCTATTTGTTTTACTATTATTTCTTATAAGCCAAGGCTTTCTTTGTGTTCCAATTCTGTTATGCATGGTTGGCTATTCAGCCATATCAAAGAAGGACCTTGAACACTGATATTTAATCTCACTTGGATTTTTAAAAACAGCAGGCACACACGGATATTTTCAAATTAACTTTTCTCAGCATTTGTCTCTAAAAAGAATACAACCTGGTTTTGATGTTATCAGATTCTACCTGTCAATGAACAAAATAATTTTCAGATTAATAGTTCCCATCTAATCTTTAATTATTATTATTATTATTAATATTATTATTATTATTATTATGTGACAGTTGTTTTTGTCGTATCTATCTACATTGTAATACAACTGCACCAGATTGTAGGTAGCATAGACCATATTTTGGAATTATAAGGCTAATCTGTACTTGTACACTATACTATTAACAACTGTATATTTGCTAATAAAGTTATACATTTTGTATCTATATTAAAAATTTGTCTAAAAGTTGTTGACTGCAGCCTCTTATGAACTAATGCTCCCTAATGGAAGTCATGTTGCAAAAATAGAAAATTTGCACAATTTGAAGCTTGTAGCAAGTTTTACACAAATTGTATGTTTTGGAACACAGTTTAACCAAAACTGGCATAAAATTCTATAACAAATTTGAGTGATAAAGTTCTAATTAAAAAGGTAATGAGAACATAATTAGATGTCATACATTAATTTACTTTCTTAGTCATTTTCTTGATCATATCTTTGCATGTTACTTTTCAATGAATACATTTTTGTCTTTTGTAGAATTCAAATGTCAGTAAAATTTAGAGCAGAATAGAAGATTCATTTTGATAAAATGCATGAAAAAAACATCACCTTGGGATGGACTAGGACAATGGACAGAGTTAAAAATACTTTGAACATTGGAAAGGCTCCAGAAAAAAAGGTCAACTATGCAAAAAGAAAAAAAGGAACAATTGAACTATGTGAAAGTCTTGGACAAAGTGTCTTTGTTGAAAGATTTAGGTGGCTTATATTGTGTGTACAATTATTAGGCAAGTGAGCATTTAGATCAAATTTTCATTTTTCATTTGTATTTTCCAACCCAAAGCTGCATAAAAATTGACTGCTGCTATTGGATGAAGCATATCAGGTGATGTGTATTTGTGTAAAAGAGGGAAGGATGTAGCCTAAGGATTCAACATCCTTTATCACGGTATCAAGGTATGCAGAATTATTAGGCAGCTTGTTTTCTTCAGACAAAATAGGCCAACAAAGAGATTTATTTGTTAATTCTTATAAAGAGATGCAGACTCTAGGTAAGATATTGGAGCTTAATCACAGAAGCATCAAAAGTTTTGTTGCAGATAGTTAACAGGTCAAACAAACATGTTGAGAAAAAGTTGCACATTACCTACCAAAGATTTGAGAAGAATCAAACGTGAAGCCATTATCAGGAACCCATTATCCTCCGTTGCTGTCATATTCCAGAACTGCAACCTTCCTGGAGTGCCCAGAAGTATAAGGTGTTTCAGTGCTCAGAGAGGAGGCCAAGGTACGGAAGACTGAAACCCGACCTCCTCTGAACAAGGCACAGAAGAAGAAACATTAAAACTGAGCCAAGAAATTTTGAAGACAGATTATTCAAAGGTTTTATGGACTGAAACGATGAGAGTAAATCTTGACTGACCAGATGGGTGAGCTCATGGCTGGATCAGTTACAGGCACAGACCTCCACATTGATTTAGACACCAGAAAGATGGAGGTGTGGCACTGTTATGTGTTAGTATTATTAAAGATTGAGCTATTTGGAACTTTTCAGGTTGAAGATGAACTCAAAATCAACTCACAAACCTACTGTTTATGGGTCTGCGGAACACACCAAAAATATAATGTAGAAAGGTGCGTTCGCAGCCCGGGGTCCACCGTGCAAGCGGAGCCTGCTGCTAGTAAAATGGCGCGAGAAGCAAACTCTGTTATCCCGCAGAGTCGCCAACATAAACGCCGTAATGCGCTGTGGCAAATGAGTGCGAACTCTGTTACTCCACAGAGCCGCTAGAAGGAGAGCCGCAGCGCTATATGGCGATGTGTGCGCACTCACTAGACACAACTGAGTGGCAAAGAAAACACCTAGGGCGCTGACTAGCGTTGAAAGCGAACCCTGTTACGTCACAGGGCCGCTGAGAAAAAGCACTGTGTCCTGTAAGGCTCTCAGGTACACAGTTAAGTGCTAAGCGTACATAAAGCGTGATCATGTGCTAATGTCTTCGCAGGAGTCACCCGCAATCTATGGCATCTGAACGCCAGACCCTGAATATGGCAATCAAAACTCCTCACCGGTTAGCCGGTAATCTAGGGCATCTAGGACACCGACCCTGACCAGCTTCCATACCAAACTCCTCACCGATTAAGTCGGTATTCTAGTGGCTTATTTTCAGCCGGGTCCCTATCCACACATACACATGACCACACTGGCGCATAGCATACAATGGTTGATATTAGCGCATGGCGGCCCAGCCATGCTACCCTTTTATAGCAACAGCTACAGGACTTTCCAGGAACAAGGACCAATGAGAAACTGTTACAAACACATGTAGCTACATGACCTTCCTGGCGGACCAATAGGAGCCGCTGCAGCACCTGAACATGTGACCCTGATCTCCAATGAGAGATCTCACTCTGGGCATGCTCAGAAGGGAAAACCCAGGACTTTGTCCCAAAGACGTCTGCTCCAGCACTGGCTATAATAGCAGTTCCAGGAAAAGGCAGCAGCAAGTCACTGCACAGTAGTGGAGTGGGCAAGACGCTTGGACCGACGTCTCTGCTGAGCAGGCTCCACTGTGGCCGGAGATGAATGGGAGACCGCAGCGGGACGGGTTCGAGACTCCCCTTGTGCAGCAGCGGGAAATCGAACCCTAACATTACCCCCCCTTCTTTGGGCCTCGCTGCGCTCAACATGCTCGGCAGGCTCCCAGGATCTATCCTCAGGCCCATAACCCCTCCAATCCACCAAATACAATTTTTTGCCTCGTACCACCTTGCACCCAACAATGGCGTTCACCTCATGATCGTCGTAGATGAACCCGACGTCCCGGCAGATGACTCAGAAAACCGGGAAATGGCCACGGGTTTCAAGAGGGACACGTGAAAGGTGTCAGTGATACCAAGGTGAGGCGGAAGGGCTAGGCGGTAAACCACCGGGTTCACCTGCTCAAGAGCTTTAAAGGGGCCCAAAAAGTGAGGTGCCAACTTGGTGGACTCTACCCGTAGCCTGATGTTTCGGGCAGAAAGCCACACTAGGTCACTCGGGGCAAATGTAGGAGCGGGGCGCCGATGGGCATTGGCCGAAGACCTCATCCTCTCTTTGGAGGCCTGAATGGCATCCTGAGTGCGGTCCCAAATGTCCCGTGCCTCCACAGCCCAGTCTGCCACCCTGGAATCGGCGGAAGACACGGGCATAGGCACTGGTACCCGCGGATGCTGACCGTAGTTCAGGAGGAATGGGGTCTGTCCGGTGGAGTCAGCCACAGCATTATTTAGAGCGAACTCAGCCACGGTAGCAAGGATGCCCAGTCATCCTGCCTGGCAGAGACAAAATGTCACAAATATGTGACCAAGGTCTGGTTGGCCCTCTCTACCAACCCCTTCGTCTCGGGATGGTATGCAGAGGAGAGATTCAACTCAATGCTGAGTAGACGACACAGCTCTCTCCAGAACCGAGACGCAAACTGGGGACCTCGATCACTGACAATTTTGTCTGGCATACCGTGTAGGCGGAAAATATGCCTAATGAATAATGCTGCCAAGCCCAGTGCAGACGGTAACCGTGGTAACGGCACTAAGTGCACCATTTTGGAGAAGTGGTCGGTTATCACCCAGATGATGGTGCAGCCCCGAGACTTGGGTAAGCCCACCACAAAATCCATCCCGACCATCTCCCAAGGCCTGTCTGCCACCGGAAAAAAAGGAAAAAGTAACCCAGCTGGCCGTTGTCGAGGGACTTATTCTTGGCGCAGGAGACGCACGCCTGAACGTATTCCCTGATGTCACGGGCCATCTGCGGCCACCAGTATGTCCTCGCCAGCAACTCAGAAGTCCTTTTGGTCCCAAAATGTCCTCCCACCCTGGACGAATGTGCCCAAGAGAGTACTCCGGTCGCAAATTGGTGGGCACAAAAGTCTTGCCCGGAGGCACAGACTCAAGCGAAACCGGAGCCACCGTTCTTAGGCTTTCTGTGGGGACGATAAGCCGAGGCTCTTCCACCTCCTCTTCAGATGACACTACAGAGCGAGAGAGAGCGTCGGCACGAATGTTCTTCTCTCCCGAGAGGAAATGCAGAGTGAAATGAAACAGGGAGAAAAACAAGGACCATCTGGCCTGACGGGAATTTAGCCGCTGGGCTGTCTGCAAATACACCAAGTTCTTGTGGTCTGTGAACACTTGGAAGGGGAAGCGAGCCCCCTCCAGAAGATGTCGCCACTCGGAGAAGGCCAACTTCATAGCCAGTAACTCCCTGTCCCCGATGGAATAATTCCTCTCTGCTGGTGTAAAGGTTTTGGAAAAGAAGAAGCAGGGATGCTTCCGACCTGGGCATCCTTTTGAAAAAGGACTGCTCCAGCACCAACAGAAGAGGCATCCACCTCTAAGATAAACGGTTTATCGACATCGGGGCGATGTAAGATGGGAGCACTGGCGAAATGCGACTTGATGGAGGAGAACGCCTTGGTGACCTCCTCTGACCACAACTTGGGATTAGCTCCCTTCTTGGTGAGGGCTACCAAGGGAGCTACCAAAGTGGAGAAGTGGGGAATGAATTGGCAATAGTAGTTAATGAACCCCATAAAGCGCTGCACCGCCTTAAGGGAGTGGGGTTCTTGCCAATCCATCACACCTGTAGTTTGGTAGGATCCATAGCCAATCCCTGGGTGGAGATGATATAGCCCAGAAAAGGTAGAGACTCCTGCTCAAACATGCACTTCTCCAACTCCGCATATAGGGAATTTGCTCGCAAGAGGTCGAAGACCTTGCAGACATCTCTCCGGTGGGAGGCCATATCTGGAGAAAAGATGAGAATGTCATCCAGATAGACTACCACCGAGGTGGTCAACATATCCCGGAAGATGTCGTTCACAAAGTCTTGGAAGACAGCTGGAGCATTACAGAGCCCAAAGGGCATTACCAGATATTCATAATGCCCATCCCTGGTGTTAAGTGCCGTCTTCCACTCGTCCCCCTCACGGATGCGAATCAGGTTATACGCACCCCGCAGGTCTAGCTTAGTAAATACCCTTGCTCCCCGAAGCCTGTCAAAAAGCTCAGAGATTAGCTGCAAAGGATACTTATTTTTCACGGTGATAGCGTTGAGACCCCTATAATCAATGCACGGACGTAGTTCTCCGTTCTTCTTCTGCACAAAGAAGAACCCCGCTCCCGCTGGTGACACCGACTTCCTAATGAATCCCCTTGCCAAGTTCTCCTGAATATATTGGGACATGTCTCAGGAAGAGAGAGGGGATAGACCCTTCCTCTAGGGGCTCAGCTCCAGGCAAGAGGTCGATAGGACAGTCATAGGGGCGATGAGGCGGAAAAGTCTCCGCAGCCTTCTTTGAGAAAACGTCGGCATAAGACCAATAGACCTTGGGAAGAGGAGAGAGGTCTATGGGTATCTCAGTGGTGTTGACCTGCACGCTGTCCCTAATGCATCTGCCTATACATAAATTACCCCAACCCAGAATTCTCCCTGAAATCCACTCAATATGGGGAGAGTGGTGCGGAGCCAGGGTAATCCCAACAAAACCTCATCTATACCCTCAGGGAGGATAAAAAATGATATATTCTCCTGATGGGAAGGAGACATAGACAAGGTGAGTGGGACAGACTGATGGGTGATTTGTGAGGGCAGAATTGCTCCGTTCAACACCCGAACCGATACTGGTTCAGCCAGCAACACCAAAGGCATGGTGTGGCAAGAAGCAAAGCAAGATGACATAAATTTTCCCTCTGCCCCAGAATCCACACACAGCTTGACGGGTAGGGTGGTAGAACCGTGGGTAATTATCCCCTTGAGGAGCACTTTAGGGGCAAAACTCATGGCGTCCAGTGACCCTGTTCCTACGGTTACTGGGCGCGACCGCTTATTCAGCCGCTGTGGACATCGGTTGGCAAAATGTCCCTGCTGCTGGCAAATATAACAAATCGGGGATGGACGAGTGACCCGAGATTTAGATCCTGCAGGAGCAACCTCCTGAAGGTCGGGCGCCTGAACAGGCGACTCCAGAGGGTTGGTGAAGGTAGGAGCCAACTGGACCCTCTGCCTACACTGGACACGTTCCAGCCTCCGCTCGTGGAAACGGCGGTCGACGCGGGTGGAAATAGCGATAAGCTTCTCCAGTGTGGCAGGAATCTCCCTGGTAGCCAAGGCGTCTTTCACATGACCCGCCAGTCCTCTCCAGAACACGGGAATGAGGACTTTATCTGGCCACTCTAATTCCGAGGCCAGAGTCCGAAATTGGACAGCAAAATGGCTGACCAAAGCCGAACCCTGGGTACTTGCCAGCAGTTTGAGCGCCGTATCGTGGGTGACCTGAGGTCCTAGAAAAACCTTTTTCAGAGCCTCCAGAAAACGAGAAGCGCTCTGCACCACACGGTCGTCGCGCTCCCACAGCGGCGTTGCCCACTCCAACGCTCTGCCCGACAGAAGAGCTATCACAAAGCCCACTTGTGCACGATCCGTGGGGAAACGTGCAGCCAGAAGCTCGAGGTGTATGGAGCACTGACTTACGAATCCCCGACATTGCTTGCTGTCACCAGCAAACTTGTCTGGAAGCGGGAGGTGGGACAATGTAGGGACAGAGGTGGCAGAGGACAAACTGGCTGCAGCTACACTAGCAGCCTGAACAGCGACTGCGGTAACATCCACAGCTGAGGTTGTGCGCTCAAGAGCCGCCAACCTACCCTCCAGCTGCTGGATGTACAGCTGTAATCGCTGTTCATCCGCCATTTTACTAGCCAGACCCCGGGGGCTAATATTATGTTATGGGTCTGCGGAACACACCAAAAATATAATGTAGAAAGGTGCGTTCGCAGCCCGGGGTCCACCGTGCAAGCGGAGCCTGCTGCTAGTAAAAATGGCGCGAGAAGCAAACTCTGTTATCCCGCAGAGTCGCCAACATAAACGCCGTAATGCGCTGTGGCAATGAGTGTGAACTCTGTTACTCCACAGAGCCGCTAGAAGGAGAGCCGCAGCGCTATATGGCGATGTGTGCGCACTCACTAGACACAACTGAGTGGCAAAGAAAACACGCTAGGGCGCTGACTAGCGTTGAAAGCGAACCCTGTTACGTCACAGGGCCGCTGAGAAAAAGCACTGTGTCCTGTAAGGCTCTCAGGTACACAGTTAAGTGCTAAGCGTACATAAAGCGTGATCATGTGCTAATGTCCTCACGGGAGTCACCCGCAATCTATGGCGTCTGAACGCCAGACCCTGAATACGGCAATCAAAACTCCTCACCGGTTATGCCTGTAATCTAGGGCATCTAGGACACCGACCCTGACCAGCTTCCATACCAAACTCCTCACCGATTAAGTCGGTATTCTAGTGGCTTATTTCAGCCGGGTCCCTATCCACACATACACATGACCACACTGGTGCATAGCATACAATGGTTGATATTAGCGCATGGCGGCCCAGCCATGCTACCCTTTTATAGCAACAGCTACAGGACCTTCCAGGAACAAGGACCAATGAGAAACTGTTACAAACACATGTAGCTACATGACCTTCCTGGCGGACCAATAGGAGCCGCTGCAGCACCTGAACATGTGACCCCTGATCTCCAATGAGAGATCTCACTCTGGGCATGCTCAGAAGGGAAAACGCAGGACTTTGTCCCAAAGACGTCTGCTCCAGCACTGGCTATAATAGCAGATCCAGGAAAGGCAGCAGCAAGTCACTGCACAGTAGTGGAGTGGGCAAGACGCTTGGACCGACGTCTCTGCTGAGCAGGCTCCACTGCGCCGGAGATGAATGGGAGACCACAGGGGATGGGTTCGAGACTCCCCTTGTGCAGCAGCGGGAAATCGAACCCTAACACCTACTGCCAGTTTTACAAAGACACTTTCATCAAGCATTGATATAAGAAAAGGTCTGTATCTTTCAAGAAACTGTGATTTTAATGCAAGACAATGCATAAAAGTATGGGGTTGTTAATAATAAGGGCAATCTGGGCTACTGCCTTGGGCTCTGAGGCTACATGGCCAGATTGCCCCCATTATAACAGTTTTTTTTTTATCCACCATTGCCAGAATCCACCGCCAGCAGGGAGCATTCCTACGCTCCACTGATGGCGATAGAGAATTATAGCACAGCTACAAGAAGCTAGTGCTTCATCTAAAACCCAGCTTTAATGTTTCACCGTTGCCATAGGTAATTGGCTGTAGTTGTCACATACCCACCCAGCCACAAGGAAGCACTCAAAGAGGAGTGGCAGTAGATTGTCAAAATGAGTATACAATATTTATTATATTTTATGATTCTTGGATGTAGATACCCTTTTAAGATTCCTTTTTTGTATGGAGCCATTTTAGACTCGTAGACAAGCATATGTGGCATTGACTGTACATCCTTACACATGTTCTCTAATTTCAACCTTGCTTCTAGAGAAGAATATGCATGTAGATACAGCAACTGACCACACATTTGCAACAAAACACTGTTGGGCATAGCACAAACTTGACCTACATCAGTATTGATGGCGTACAAGAGACATCAAATTAATTAGGAGGTGAACACCACACTTTAGTAGCATTTTTGGAGTAAAAAAACGCAAACACTTTTCATGAATCCGATAGGCGCTGTGGTCACGCCCTCGTCCCACTAAGGAATCCTTCCCACTTCCACCCATTTGGGAGGAGCTGATCTGAAGTGACATGAGACTTCCAAAAGTCACAACATTTTTGCACTACTCCGCATTGTACAAAAATGTTGCGACTTTTCAAAGCTTTTATGCCACTTTTGTCACATTTGCGGCATAAAAGTTGTAATGAATTTTACTCTGAGTGTTTGTCTTATATTAAAAATCTATACAGACATTGTACAATGCACTCTAGTCTCAGTGTGTGCTAAAAATGGGAAAAAATTAAAAATTTTATTTTTATACTGACCAATTTTTTTGGTTTCATTTGTTCAATGTTTTTTGCTTCTTGCTCTACTACATAAATTTTTTTTTTGTCTTAGCTCTATGAATTGGAACCATTAGCGTCTTTACATACCTTACTTTATCTAGAATTATGTAGATGTTTAAAAATAATGACATTGTACATAAATGAATCAGAGAGATTAATGTTCAGTTTAAAGTCACAAATGCTTATAATTGCCTGGCTACCATTATCTACTAAATTACCTGGGGCATTCATTCTCAAGAGCAGTTTAATCATTCTATAGTATGAAGGCATCAAATGTCCCAAGAAATGCATTACTTGAGTTACTGTCTAGACAGGTTTATATTTAAAATGTAAGTGTTAATGTTAACACTTTTACTAACAAAAGTTTTCAAACCATTTGTATTTAAAATGTTTTATTTTTCCTTTGCTTTGTTATTAATGCAATTCTTTATAATTTAACACCTTTACCCCAAAGGTGGTTTGCACGTTAATGACCAGGCCAATTTTTACAATTCTGACCAGTGTCACTTTAAGAGGTCATAAATCTGCAACGCTTCAACGTATCTCACTGATTATGAGACTGTTATTCATGACATATTGTACTTCATGATAGTGGTAAAATTTCTTTGATATAACTTGCGTTTATTTGTAAAAAAAATGGAAATTTGGCAAAAATTAGAAAAATTTGCAATCTCCAAAATTTTGAATTCTATGCCCATGAATTAGAGACACACTAACAAAATAGTTATTAAATAACATTTCCCACATGTCTACTTTACATCAGTACAATTATTTAAAAAAAAAAAAATTTGTTAGGAAGTTATAAGGGTTGAAAGTTAACCATCGATTCCTTCTTTTTCCAACAAAATTTACAAAACCATTTTTTTAGAGACCACCTCACATTTGAAGTGACTTTGAGGGTTTATATGATAGAAAATACCCAAACGTGACACCATTCTCAACAATTCACCCCTCAATTTGCTCAAAACCACATTCAAGAAGTTTATTAACCCTTCAAGTGCTTCACATGAATTTTTGGAATGTGGAAAATAATGAACATTTAACTTTTTTTCACTAAAAATTTAGTTTAGATCAAATTTTTTTATTTTCACAAGCGTAACAGGAAAAAATGGATCCGAATATTGTTGTGCAATTTCTTGTGAGCATGCTGATAGCTAATACGTGGGGGAATACTACTTTTGAGGCACAGTGCAATACTCAGAAGGGAAGATGATCCACATTGGAGTTCAAATATTGCTTGAATGGTTTGAGGGTGCCATGTGACATTGGCAGAGCCCCTGAGGTGCCAGAACAACAGAAACCCCCATATTGAACTCATTTTACAAGCTACACTCCACAATGAATTCATCTAGGAGTGCAGTGATCATATTGACACCACGGGTGTGTCACAGAATTTTATGTTTGGGCTGTGAAGAAAAAATAACTGTATTTTAACCACAAAAATGTTGTTTTAGCCCCAGATTTTACATTTTCACAAGAGAAGTGGTAAAAATGGCACCAAAATTTGTCCCAAAATTTCTACTGAACATGGCAATACCCCATATGTTTCTATACAGTACTGCTTAGCCACATGGCGAGACTTGGGAGGGACCGAGCATTATTTGCCTCATGGAGTGCAAATTTTCCTAGAATAGTTTGCAGCCTTCATATACAAAGCCCCTAATTGCTAGAAGAGAAGAATCCCCCCAAATGACCCACTTTTGGAAATTATATCCCTTTGGGAAATTTATCTACAGGAGTAGTGACGATTTTGACACTATGGGTTTTTTCCAGAAACAAGCAGCAGTGGATGTTGCCTAGTGAAAATTGCAAACTGCAGTTGTAGTGACCAGTATGCTGTAGTGACCAGTACATTGTAGTGACCAGTATGTTATGCTCAACTCATGCTTTTGGAGACACGCACCCTTAAATTAGGCAGGCTTTCATCATAACAGAAATGAATGTTACATGTAGATACAGACTAGGGTCTTAATACAATTAAATCATAATGATCCCTAACAAAACTTTATTGATTAAAATCACCAGATCAACTGGTCCACACCACCAAACACAAACAAAACCCAAAAAAGTGTTCAAACAAACCCAAACAAGTGTTATATAAAATGGGGAGGTCCTAGAAGCCCTGTTATTGGCTATTCTGATACCTTCCTGGCCGCGGAGGTTGGCACCCTAGGGGGGAACGCTGTGCGCCCCCGCTCAATGATGGCTGACCCTAGGAGCCCTGATGCACACTACAGCCACTAAAGGGGTCCAACCCGATAACTAAAGGAACCCCTGTAACTATACATAGATCAATCCTGTGTCTAAAGAAGGACCCTATACCCAGACTTATATAAAATCAACTGAACACACGGGCAGATAAATGGCAAATTAGAGGACTTAGTTTACACAATTACATGCCTGGACACTGGAGGCTCATTTGAATAATAATAGCATAACTGGCCATTGTGTGCATATTAACTTGGAATAACATATGAAAAGCCACACTTAGTTTATCATTGCCCAAAAAAACATAGCAAAAATTATTATGGTCTGAAATTAAATGCAACTAGTTATTTATGATCTAAGTCAATATGATAAAGAAAAACACAGGCATAAATATGTGACATTATTGAATGTGTCATGGCTCTTTGATTAGTGGATCAGCATGACTGGCCCTTGTGTTCATCTGAACTTTAAGCACATTGCATATATCACAAGCCACAACTTGTTTGTGATTGCCCAAAAACTATAGATTGGTCACTAGTGTTGAGCGATACTGCTCGATATCTAAAAATATCGGATCGGAATGGTATCGCCGATATCACTAAATATCGTCGATATCCGATTCCGATACCGGAAGTCCAATGTAAGTCTATGGGAACCAAATATCGACATTAAAAAAAAACCATTCTTGCCTTGTTGGTTAATTGTACATGAAGGAAAACAACAAAGACTAATGTAGAATGTATTGGGGGAGGTTGAGGAGACAATAAAGGCATACATGTTTAACCCAATGCATTGGAATAGCATTAATATATTTTTTTTGGAAATACGTTTGGATTGACTAACAAATTGACAATGTTGTTAACCTTTTTTCTATTTTGGCAAATATGTATGTTTCACAACTTCCAGCTCTTCACCTTTTTAACTTTTGCCAGTGCCACACTTTCTCCTTCATAATCTTCAGCAGCATCATCTTTCTCATCAAATTATTCTTCATCTTCACCTTCTTAATCTTCTTCTTAAACTTCTTGCTATTCATGTTTTTGTTTACATTACTCATATTGTTATTATTAAACTAATTAATCTTCATATTCAAATTCTTCATCTTCTTCCTCTTCATCTTCTTCATCATATTCTTATTTGTGACAGAGATTCCTGTACTTGTAATCTGTAAAAGTATGAATTGTTCATCCTTCCGTTCTTGCTGTCACAAAAGATTTAAATTACAACAGTATTTGTCCGTGTTCAGTTTAGCCTGCAGCAGCAGGCATTTTCCAGGGGCACCACGAGGAGGAACGGACTCACCCCCATACACTGCTTAGTCTTCTTCTGCTTAGAATTTAGAGCATATATTTTGCTCTTCATTTTGGTCTTATACTTAATGTTCTTCTGCTTTTTGATCTTCTGCTTATTGTTCTGCTATCTCTTGTTCTGTATCTTGTAGTTTGTCTTAACCTTCTTTGTCCTGTTGGTGATCTTCTTCTGGGTAATCTTTTATTTTTTCTTTGTGATGGTGTTCAGGCTGGTTGGCTTCATGCTCGTCGTCCTTGTTGTCGTCATCTTCTTCTGGGTGGTCTTTAAGGTCGTCTAATTTCCGAGAACCAGCTGACGTTACTGGAACCCTGACGGGTATCAGATGGAGCAAGAGACAATGGAAGTAAGGAGGACCAGCTGACTGTGCTGGAACCCGGAGGGGCAGCAGAAGGAAAAGAGGCAATGTCACAACCGAGTACCAGCTGACGTTACTGTGACACGGTTACTAAGCAGGAGGTACTGTGCTCCAAAACGCACATTGACCAAGGAATACACAGCAGCACGACCTTGAGGTGGACGAGACGGAAAAAGCAGTCACAGAGACATGACGTTACTGTAAGGTATAGGGGAGGTACCTTCCAGCCACAAGGACAGCACTGGTGAACGGAACGGAATACACCAGCAGCTTGGGAAACCAGTACGTAGGACCCCGGACGGGTAGCAGAAAGGAAAAGAGGCAATGTACACAACCGAGTACCAGCTGACGTTACTGTGGACACGGTTTACTAATGCAAGGGAGGTACCTGGTGCTTCCAAAGCACTACCAAAGGACCAGCAGACGTTGGTGGAACTCGGATACGGAGATGGAGGCACCTAGGCCAAAGGCACTGGGGAGAACCAGTTGACGGTACTGGACCCCGGACGGGTAGCAGAAGGAAAAGAGGCAATGTCACAACCGAGTACCAGCTGACGTTACTGTGACATGGTTACTAAGCAGGAGTTACCTGTGCTACAAAGCACTACCAAGGACCAGCAGACGTTGGTGGAACTCGGATACGGAGATGGAGGCACCTAGGCCAAAGGCACTGGGGAGAACCAGTTGACGGTACTGGACCCGGACGGGTAGAAGAACGCACCCATGAAAATCTAAGTTGACAGGACGCAAGCCGTCCGCAGTTACTGAATCACACAGTCCTACAGTGGGTGCTTGTCCTATTGTCACAATGGAAACCGCCTTTATTTACATATCCCACAGCACACATAGGAATCACCTAAACTGCAGGCACCATAGAGTCGGCTAACCCGAATGCAACACGACAGCACAACTTATTGGAGGATAATTGACATTCACACTGCCAGGAAACAGCTGTCGTGCTGTAACCAGGCTGGCCAGGAGTCAGTACCCCTGCCAATTACTTACGAGCAACAAATGGCGGTGTTGTAGCCCAGGGAGTAGATGAACATAACAGGAGACATGGAAAACGTTGCCAAACAGTTATTTAATCTGAAAACGGACAGGCAAATTCAGGTGAGATCCATGCCTTGTTCATTTTCAGAAAAGTAAGCCGGTCTACATTCTCTGAGGATAGTCGCATGCGACGGTCTGTTACTACACCACCTGCAGCACTAAAGACACGCTCAGATAATACACTGGCAGCAGGGCAAGCCAGCACCTCCAATGCATACTGGCTAAGCTCTGGCCATGTATCCAACTTAGAGACCCAAAATTTGAAAGGGGAAGAGGCATCTGGGAGTACACTTAGAGGGAAAGCCAAGTAGTCTGTCACCATCTTACGGAAACGTTTCTTCCTGGTGACTGGAGCCGTCTCGGATGGTGTAGACCTTGCTGGCGCTGTCACAAAACTTTGCCACATTTGTAACATACAGCTCTTGCCCTGTGCAGAGGCGCTGCTTCTGCTCCCTCTTGTTGTAGAGGTGTCTACACTGCCTCGACGCACAGAGCTGCTTTGTAAAGCAGCAGCAGCAGCTCTCTCGGCTGGAATGTACAAAAGTACGGATTGCACCAGTGTGTCTTGGTACTCCTGCATTTTACGGTCCCATTCACCGGTGTGATGAGGGTTTGTAAGTTGTCCCGGTAGCGAGGGTCTAGGAGGGTGTACACCCAATAATCTGACGTGGTGAGAATGTGGGCGATGCGGCGGTCGTTTCTCAGGCACTGAAGCATGAAATCAACCATGTGCTGCAGACTCCCAACTGGTCAACAAAGGCTGTCCTCTGGAAGAGGCGTCATCTCTGCCTCCTCTGCATCACCCCACCCTCGCTCTACATACTGACTAGAGCGTTGTGTACCTCCCTCTGTAGGGATTTCTTCCTCCTCCATTGACTCCTCCTCCTCCTCATCCTCCTCACAAAGTGAGCCCTGCCCAGCCCTTTGTGAGGAACCACGTTGCGATGACTGTCCTGAAGGTAATTGAATTTGTGACTCCTCATCCTCCACCTCTTCCAAAACCTCTTCCTTTAGTGCTTTCAGTGATTTCTGAGCAGGCAGATAAGGGGGACAGTCATGCTGACTAGTGCATCATCTGCACTCGCCATCCGCGTTGAGACATCAAACGCACGCAAAACGTCGCAGATGTCCTTCATAGAGGCCCACTCAGTAGTGGTGAAGTGTGAACGGCGCAAATTGCGAGTTGATTGCGCCTGTTGCAGCTGATACTCCATTACTGCTGGCTGCTGCTCACACAACCGCTCCAACATATGTAACGTGGAATTCCACCTGGTGGGTACGTCACATATGATGCGATGTTCAGGAAGGCGAAATCTGACTTGCAGAGCTGCAATGCGCGATCTGGCCATGTTGGAACGTCGCAAGTGAGCGCACTCTAGGCGGACCTTGTGCAGCAGTGCATCAAGATCCGGATAGTCCCTCAAAAAACTCTGCACGACCAAGTTGAGCACATGTGCCAGACATGGTATGTGAGTGAGGTTGCCAAGGCCCAGAGCTGCCACCAGATGTCACACACTACCAAGCCTGGCTGGAGATTAGCTGACAAAAACCACACGTCGCTCTCCTGCTTGATGGCATCCCAGAGCTCCTGCGCTGTGTGGCTTCGATTCCCCATGGAAATTAATTTCAGGACGGCCTGTTGACGTTTGGCCATGGCTGTGCTCATATCGGTCGCAACAGGTAAGCGTTCACGGGTCCATGTGGAGGTATACCGTGACGGCTCGTGCAGCGATGATTCTGAGGAACTGGAGTAGGAGGAGGAATCAATGTGTACAGACTGGATTCCTGCAATCCTTGGAGTTGGCAGAACACATACAGCGCCACTGGCAAGATCGTACCCGGCTCCACAACATTGACCCAATGGGCAGTGAGGGAAAGGTATCGTCCCTGGCCATGGGTACTGGTCCACGCATCGGTGGTCAGGTGGACCCTGCTACTGACGGCGTTTAGTAGCGCATTTTAATGTTTCCCTCGACATGTTTTTGCAGAGCAGGGACAGCTTGCCTGCTGAAATAAAATCGGCTTGGCACATTATATTGTGGGAATGCCAATGCCATAAAGTTCCTGAAACTGTCAGTCTCCACCAGCCTGAATGACAGCATTTCAAGGGACAGGAGTTTTGCAATGCCAGCATTCAGAGCCTGTGCTCGTGGATGGTTTGCCGAGTATGGCCGTCTTTTATCCCATGCCTGTGGTACCGATGGCTGTTTTGTGGTCTGGGAGTGTGACGATGACTGTGAACTTGCTGCTGTGGGTGGAATAACAGTTTGTCTATGAACAACAGTGACCGAGGTTCTTCCATGGAGATCCTGTGAGGAAGCCGAACCAGGTGTGTGTGAGCTGGAGGTAGAGGCTCCAACACGACCTGAAGATGTAGGTGCTGCTGTAGGTTGGCCTACATCTCCAGTGTGTCTTTGTAACTCAGCTACGTGCTTTGTCCGTACATGTTTCCACATATTTGTGGTATTCAGGTTACTGATATTTTTACCTCTTTTAACTTTTTGCTTACACAGCTTGCATTGAACATAGCAAATATCATCTACAAGTCTGTCAAAAAAGGACCACGCAGTGCAAGTCATGGGAGCGCCAATTTTGACATTTCTAAGAGAACTGCTCCCAACAGGTGCCAAACTGGAGGCTACAGACAAGCGAGTCTGCAGCCTACCTCTCCCTCCTCTTTGTACCGTTGGGACAATCTCTTCCTCAGAGCTGCTCCCACCACCTTCCTGTTGCTCACGCCATGTTGGGTCTCGGACTTCATCATCTCCACTACCCTCTTCCAACACCTGCTGCTGTTGGATGGTCAGGGCAGCACCATGCTCCACAAAATCTGGCACCTGAGTCTCATCATCATCATAAGATGCGTTCTGCGGTGTGCTGTCCATCGGCACTGGCTCACCCGCCTCTTCAGATTGAGAGAGACACAGCTGTTGCGCATCACTGCATACTCCCTCTTCTTCAAATTGCAGAATGCTGCTTGCCTGTGCCCGTGTTTGCGAGCCAACAGATTCTGAGAACAGAAGCAGAGACTCAGCTGGCTCCTGTACAGAACTCTCTGACTGCCTGGGCAATTTGACAGGCGGTGAACAGACAGATGGTTGCTCAACAGTGTTGTGTTCCTGAGAGGAGGTGGAAGGAATTGAAGTCGATGCATTGGCTGCCATCCAACCAACAACGGCTTCAATTTGTTCTTCCCGCAGCAGGGGGGCACGCCGAGCTCCTACCAAAGTGCGCATAAAGGAACGCTCATGGGTAAAACTGGTGGATGCTGTGTCACTGAGGGCAGCAGCCACAGAATCCCCACGTCCTCTCCCTGCTGAAACTCCACGGCCACGACCACGTGCCTTACTCACTGACTTCTTCATCTTGGTAGATTGATAAAGAAAGTCAGAAAAGTTATAAGGCCTAAGTGTGGTTATTACGCAGAGACTGAAGTGAACACTGAAACACAACTGTTCACAATCTGTGAAAGGCTACTCCTTTGTCTACTTCTATAGTGTTTGCAACCAATGTATTGGATACGGATGGAAGCGCGTCACACTAATAGATTATATTTTAAATGGAATGGAGCAGAACCAATTGGAGATAAATGAAAAGGATGAGGCACTGAGACACGCTCAGCAGAGTACAAGCAGCAGTGCTTGAACAAGTAACTGGAGCGTGATGTGCACTCAAAAAATAAAAAACACAGACTGAAGTGAACACTGAAACACAACTGTTCACAATCTGTGAAAGGCTACTCCTTTGTCTACTTCTATAGTGTTTGCAACCAATGTATTGGATACGGATGGAAGCGCGTCACACTAATAGATTATATTTTAAATGGAATGGAGCAGAACCAATTGGAGATAAATGAAAAGGATGAGGCACTGAGACACGCTCAGCAGAGTACAAGCAGCAGTGCTTGAACAAGTAACTGGAGCGTGATGTGCACTCAAAAAATAAAAAACACAGACTGAAGTGAACACTGAAACACAACTGTTCACAATCTGTGAAAGGCTACTCCTTTGTCTACTTCTATAGTGTTTGCAACCAATGTATTGGATACGAATGGAAGCGCGTCACACTAATAGATTATATTTTAAATGGAATGGAGCAGAACCAATTGGAGATAAATGAAAAGGATGAGGCACTGAGACACGCTCAGCAGAGTACAAGCAGCAGTGCTTGAACAAGTAACTGGAGGTGATGTGCATTCAAAAAATAAAAAACACAGACTGAAGTGAACACTGAAACACAACTGTTCACAATCTGTGAAAGGCTACTCCTTTGTCTACTTCTATAGTGTTTGCAACCAATGTATTGGATACGGATGGAAGCGCGTCACACTAATAGATTAAAATTTAAATGGAATGGAGCAAAAAACAATTGAGATAAATGAAAAGGTGAGGCACGAGACAGCTCAGCAGAGTACAAGCAGCAGTGCTTGAACAATAACTGAGCGTGATGTGCACTCAAAAATAAAAAACACAACTGAATGAACACTGAAAACAACACTGTCACAATCTGTGAAGGCTACTCCTTTGTCTACTCTAAGTTTGCAACCAATGTATATGGGTACGATGAAAGCGCGTCACTAATAGATTATTTTAATGGAATGGAGCAAACAAAGGTATAATGAAGATGAGCACTGAGACACGCTCAGCAGAGTACAAGGCGCAGGGCTTGAACAAGTAACTGGAGCTGATGTAGCATCAAAAATAAAAACACAGATGAAGTGAACATGACACATACAATGTCCACAATCTGTGAAAGGACTACTCTTGTACTAATCATAGTGTTGCAACCAATGTATTGGTACGGATGGAAGCGCGTCACACTAATAGTTAAATTGCATGGAGCTGCAAGAATTACACTGAAGAAAAAAAAAAGAGTCTGTGAGTGACACGTGCAGATGCCTACAGACAGCGTTGCATGCAGAGCAAACTGCAGCGTCACCTGCACTCACACACACACCTTGCAGAGCTGTTAAAACAACACTGCAGGCAAAAGGAAGCTTTACACAGCGGTTGGTGCTAGCCTGCCTACAGCACAGTACACTAAATCGCAATCTCTAACTGTCCCTCAGAGTCAGCACAGCAGCGTTCTGTCCCTTACTGAATTCACAGCTCAGTGACGCTAAAATGGCGGCGGCGCCTTTTATAGTGCATTCTGACATCATTTCAGCATCCAATCACAGCCATGCCATTAGTTAACATGACCGCAGCATACAGGATGTGCCCACACTTCTTAGGATTCCTCATTGGCTGACTAAAATCACATTGCCTCTCAAATAGTGTTGAGCGATACTGCTCGATATCTAAAAATATCGGATCGGAATGGTATCGCCGATATCACTAAATATCGGCAATATCCGATTCCGATACCGGAAGTCCCATGTAAGTCTATGGGAACAAAATATCGCAACTAAAAAAAACCTTTATTTCCTTGTAAACACTAAATATACACACATAGAATACATATATATATATATATATACATGTCATTGTGACATATATATATACATATATGTATAGTTTATACACTTCTACATAGTAAAATATCCTCTGATTCAATTGCCGGGTAAAGCCGGCTTCAGTGAAAAGACAGAAGCACCCGACATGAAATGACACTTGGTGTACATAGGGTTAACCATGTCTTTTCATGTCGTTTGCAATCTGATTTGCACAAACAATTACATCAGTCTATGTGTGCAAAATTTCACACCTGTAGGGGTTAATTAAAGGTGTAAATTCGTTGTAAAAAAAACGGACTTTTTTGCTACGAATTTACACCTTTAATTAACCCCTACAGGTGTGAAATTTTGCACACATAGACTGATGTAATTGTTTGTGCAAATCAGATAGCAAAGGACATGAAAAGACATGGTTAACCCTATGTACACCAAGTGTCATTTCATGTCGGGTTCTGCATTTTCACAAAAGCCGTCAATTGAATTAGCGGCTATTATACTATGTAGAAGTGTATGAACTATAAATATAAAATATATATATATGTGTCACAAATTCAATGACATGTATATATATATATATATATGAGGTGTAAAATTGTTTAAAAAAAATGCGTGGGCTCCCGCCCTATTTTCGCAACCAGACAGACAAAGCCAGCGAATGGGGGCAGATAATAATAGCCCAGAGAGGGACCATTATTTTTGGCCCCCCCTGGCTACTAACATCTGCCCCCAGACACCCCAGAAAAGACAAATCTATAATTAGATTCGCCCTTTCTGGCACTTTGCCCGTCTATTCCCATTGCCCTGTGGCGGTGGCGAATGGGTTAATATGGGGTTAAAGCCACATTGCAATTGAAAGGTGACCTTAAGCCAGGTTAATAATTGAGAGCTGTCAATTAGACAACTATCAATTATTAATCCTATTGCATGAAATAAAAATTAAAACACACACACTTTAATTAAAAATCATTTTAATGAAATAAAGACACATGTTTTTGACATCTTTTATTTGACTGCAAAAACCATTTCCTGTAATAAAAATAAAATAAAAAAACAAAATTATTCTTACCTATCCCATGCACAGTCAGGTCCCACGGTGTAATCCTTCAGAAAGGGTTAATGTTTACTGCAGGGACCGCAGCTAATGCTGCAGCCTCACAGTAAACCCCCAAATGAATGAGTTCCTCTCCTGGCTGACAGGAGAGGAAGTGGAAAGCTTAATTGATTGCTTTCCACTTTCACTTCAGGTCAGCCAGGGACACAATCAGTGACGTCAGAGGGAACTGATTAACAAAAATAGGGGTTCCCTTCGAATAAAAAATGGCGTCGGGTCCCCCCTATTTTTGTTAACCAGCCTGATGAAGCAGACTGCTGAGCAGTGGCGTACCGTGAATGAAGCAGACCAAGCAGCTGCTATGGGGCCCGGACAGGTGAGGGGGCCCTCGACGGTCGGGTAGCTGTGCTGACACAGTACTACCAGGGGGTCGGCGGGGGAGGGGGAGCGCAGCTCTTCTATATACTCACCCCTCCTGGTGCGGTCTCTGCAGCCCCTGCTCTTCTCCCACGGTCTCCAACGCCTGTGTTCAGCGGTCAGATGGTACCGCTCATTACAGTCATGAATACGCACATATTCATGACTTTAATGAGCTGTCCCGCGTGACCGCTGAACACTGGCGGCGGAGACCATGGGAGAAGAGCAGGGGCTGCACAGACCGCGCCGCAGAAGGGTGAGTATAAGGGATATTTACCTGTCCCGTTCCACCGTTGCTCGCGTTCTCTTGCTGCAATGTTCAGGTCAGAGGGCGCGATGACGTCGTTAGTGCGCGCCGCGCCCTCTGCCTCATCATTCACTGCTGGAGGACCCCGAAGACAGCGGCACTCAGCAGTGGAGAGAGGACAGGTAAATATCTCAGGTGCCGGGGCCCTGAGCGAGCGGTGACATCGGCACCTGGTGTCACCCCCTGCTCAGGACACCGGCACCTGGCCCCAGCGACGAAAGGTGAGTATGTCTTTTTTTTTTTTTGGTTGCAGCAGCTGCGGCAGCATAAGGGCCTATACTATGGAGCATCTATGGGGGCACAATCTATGGGGGCATAATACATTTTTTTGTTTAATGTGTCCCCTCATTGTGCTGGCACTTTACATTTACAATGGCTCTGGGTTTTTTTTTTGGGGGGGGGCCCATTCAGACTTTTGCTATGGGGCCCCATGATTTCTATGTACGCCCCTGCTGCTGAGGCATGGTATTTAAGGCTGTTAAGGAGCCAAGATCCATGGACCTTGGCAGCAGCGTCGGACTGGAGTACCTTGGGCCCACCAGAGAAAAAATATTCTTGGGGCCCACCATCATACTTCCCAACCTTTGAAGAAGGGAAAGAGGGACAAAGGCTGTGGCACGCTGTGCCTGCTGCAGCAAATTTTAGGCCATGCCATGTTGCACCACAGACTGTCCAGGAGTTGGTGGATGCTTTAGTCCAGGTGTGGGAGGAGATCCCTCAGGAGACCATCCTTCGCGCTCATCAGGAGCATGCCCAGAAGTTGTAGGGAGGTCATACAGCATACCTCCCAAATTTTGAAGACAGGAAAGAGGGTTAAAGGCTGCGGCGCGCATAGCGCGCCGCTGCAAATTTTACGCCACGCCCCGACCACACCCATTTCACAGCTAATCACACCCATATCCTCGCCCCAACCGTACCCATGCTGATACAGCTGACCCTCCAATGACTTTGGGGGGCCCACTGCTGGCACCGGGCCCCCCCAACGCCTGTTCAGGCCCCATAGCTTCTGGGCGGCAGAGCAGGAAGATCGATTCTCCCTGCTCTGACGCAGAATGTAACTGTATCGGCATGCTGTGCACGCCGATACAGTTACTGTAGCGTAGCTCCGGGTGGGCCCCCTCAGAGCGCGGGCCCGGGGCCACCGCCCCCTCTGCCCCGCGACCTATCCTTTCAAATCAGGGCCCACCACGCAGGAGCTGGGGCCCACCGGAGGTTTCTCCGGTGTCCCGGTGGCTCAGTCCGACCCTGCTTGCCAGCCTGATAATACCAGGCCCAGCAGTCTGCTTATCTTTGCTGGTTAACAAAAATAGGGGATCCCCTCGAAAAAAATTGGCGTGGGGTCCCCCCTATTTTTGTTAACCAGCCAGATGAAGCAGACCGCTGAGGCCTGGATTTTCAGGCTGTTAGGAGCCAAGATCCATGGACCTTGCCAGCCTGATAATACCAGGCCACAGCAGTCTGCATATCTTGGCTGATTAACAAAAATAGGGGATCCCCTCGAAAAAAATTGGCGTGGGGTCCCCCCTATTTTTGTTAACCAGCCAGATGAAGCAGACCGCTGAGGCCTGGTTTTTCAGGCTGGTAAGGATCCAATATCCATGGACCTTGCAAGTCTGATAATACCAGGCCACAGCAGTCTGCTTAGCTTGGCTGGTTAACAAAAATAGGGGATCCCCTCGAAAAAAAAAACGGCGTAGGGGTCCCCCTATTTTTGTTAACCAGCCAAGTAAAATGCAGACTGCTGCGGCCTGGTATTAAAAGACTGTCAAGGCCCATGGATTTTGGCCCTCAACAGCCTGATAATACCAGGCTACAGCAGCCCCACATTTGGCGCATCAAAAGATGTGCCAATTGTGGCACTTTACCCGGCTCTTCCCACTGCCCTGTAGCGGTGGCAAGTGGGGTAATAAGGGGTTAATGTCACCGTTGATTGCACGGTGACAATAAGCCCGGTTAATAATGGAGAGGTGTCAATAAGACACCGATCCATTATTAATCCCAAAGTTATTAAATGTATAAAAAAAAGACAAAGCAAGAAAAAAGTCTTTTAATGAAATAAAAGAGACAACACAGTTTTCATTAATTTTATTATACACTCATTCCTGCGACGCCATCAATCTCCTGTAGAAAAAGAAAAAAAACAAACCAACAGTATACCACCTGTCCGACGCAGTCCATAGTAACGACAGTCCCACGACGATCCAGCTCTGCTACATCGCAATGACAGGCATGCCTGTCATCGCAACGCAGCACAGCTGATTACCTGCTTCCCCGGCGGTGACGTCATCGGACTGACTGCTTTACGGCCGGGATTACCCAGCAGTCACTGCAGTTATCGCGAGAAACTGCATGTGACCACCGGGGAAAGATGATGGCAGCCATGAAGCAGTCCAGCCCGTGACCGCCGGAGATCTTCTGCCAGGTAAGTGCCGCTGACTCCTGACAGACCCGACCGACGGACACTGACAGTGACAGTGACAATCCCGATTCCGGTATCCGATAAGACGAAAATATCGGAACTAAGTATCGAAAGTCCGAAAGAGCTAATATCGGCCGATACCCGATACTTGCGGTATCGTATCGCTCAACACTACTCTCAAAGAATTATGGGAACTTCCGATTCCGGTATACGATATATGGAAAATATCGGAACTAAGTATCGAAAGGCCGAAACAGCTAATATCGGCCGATACCCGATACTTGCGGTATCGTATCGCTCAACACTATTGGTCACAGTCTGGAAACAAACGCAAATAGATTGCTTATAATATTAGTGATCTAAGTCACATATAATAAAGACCAAGCAGACATAGATGTGTGACATTATTAGATGTATAATGGTTCAGTTGCCCCACACTCCAGCAACTATCTCCCATATAGCAAAAGATATATACGTCTAACCACATGTAATCAATTGGGAATCAAAAAAGGGGCTTAGCAAGGTATATAGCATATGATCCAGATTTGAAATGCCATCACTGTAGTAAGTAAACTAATACTTATCTCCTCCATGCCATCTGCCGCTACTGAATACCGCCTTAGACGTTAGACGTATATATCTTTTGCTATATGGGAGATAGTTGCTGGAGTGTGGGGCAACTGAACCATTATACATCTAATAATGTCACACATCTATGTCTGCTTGGTCTTTATTATATGTGACTTAGATCACTAATATTATAAGCAATCTATTTGCGTTTGTTTCCAGACTGTAACCAATCTATATTTTTGGGCAATCACAAACAAGTTGTGGCTTGTGATATATGCAATGTGCTTAAAGTTCAGATGAACACAAGGGCCAGTCATGCTGATCCACTAATCAAAGAGCCATGACACATTCAATAATGTCACATATTTATGCCTGTGTTTTTCTTTATCATATGTGACTTAGATCATAAATAACTAGTTGCATTTAATTTCAGACCATAATCATTTTTGCTATGTTTTTTTGGGCAATGATAAACTAAGTGTGGCTTTTCATATGTTATTCCAAGTTAATATGCACACAATGGCCAGTTATGCTATTATTATTCAAATGAGCCTCCAGTGTCCATGCATGTAATTGTGTAAACTAAGTCCTCTAATTTGCCATTTATCTGCCCGTGTTCAGTTGATTTTATATAAGTCTGGGGTATAGGGTCCTTCTTTAGACATAGGATTGATCTATGTATAGCTACAGGGGTTCCTTTAGTTATCGGGTTGGACCCCTTTAGTGGCTGTAGTGTGCATCAGGGCTCCTAGGGTCAGCCATCGTTGAGCGGGGGTGCCACAGCGTTCCCCCCTAGGGTGCCAACTCCGCGGCAGGAAGGTATCAGAATAGCCAATAACAGGGCTTCTAGGACCTCCCCATTTTATATAACACTTGTTTGTGTTTGTATGAACACTTTTTTGGGTTTTGTTTGTGTTTGGTGGTGTGGACCAGTTGATCTGGTGATTTTAATCAATAAAGTTTTGTTAGGGATCATTATGATTTAATCATAACAGAAATGCCAAACATGGACACTATATGTGGTTTAGGTAAACTATGGGGCTGCAGAAGAGAGGGGGGCATTTGGATTTGGGAGCGTAGAATTTGCTGAATTTCTTTTGCGTGGCAAATAGCCATTTCGCTTTTCCAGAGGCTTTGTGCTACTAGTAACATGGAAGCCCCTATATTTCCATTAATAGATGACAGACCAGAGTGGGGACTTGCTTTTTTGTGGATTGAGCTGAAGCTTTTGTAAGGAACATTTTACATAACATTTAGGATCACATTTATCCGGCTCTCTATGCTGAGCACTTACTTTGGGGTTTCCATCTAAATCTCTGAGTGACATGATTCAGATGAAACCCCCAAGGGATCCATTTGCTATAATGAGGCAGCAGAGTTACTTCGTCTGGCCTCTGTTCAGCTTTGTCCTTCTTTTCAGAAGTGCACAAAACAGCACTTTTATGCAATCATAAAAAGACGGACACCGCTGGATCACCGGTCCTATGGCGTCCACAGTGCCTTTATCGGCCTCATTATAGGGAATCTTCCTATGGGGTTCCGTCTATACCAGAGATTTACATGGAAGCCCCTGTGTAAGCCTCAGCACAGAGCGCAGGATAAATGTAAGTTAAGCCTTACTGCGATCCTTGGGAGGCGGAATGAACAAAACAGCAGATGAAGAATTGATTTCATTTATTTTTTATGCAGTTCCTCGTGTGGTATAAGTGATATGGTGACTTTATTATTCAGGTCGGTGCAATTACAGTGATATCAGATTTATATCGGGTTTTTATGTTTGGCTGCTGTCACAAATTAAAAAACGCTTTTCATTGCAAAAAATAGTTTTTGCATCACCACATTTTGAGAGCTATAGTTTTTCCAAATTTCAGCCCACAAAATCATGTGTGGGCTTGTTTTTTGCGGGATGAGTTGACATTTTTATGGTTGCACTTTCAGACACATGACATTTTTTTTATTGCTTTCTATTCTGATTTTTGTGAGGCAACAATTTAAAACCAGCTATTTAGGAATTTTTTTGGGAGGGATTTTATGTTGTTCCGCTTGTGGTAAAATGGATAAGGCAGTTTTATTCTTCGGGTCAGTACAACTACAGCGATATCACAGTTATATAATTTTTTCATGTTTTATGACAGCTATAACTTTTTTATTTTTCCACTGATGGAGCTGTATGATGGCTTGTTTTTTGTGGGACAAGATACAATTTTCATTAGTATCGTGTTTATTAATATTTGTTTTTTTGTTGCGTTTTATTCCACTTTTTGTTCGGCGGTATGATGATAAAGCATTGTTTTTTGTCTCATTTTTTATTTATTTTTTATGGTGTTCACTAAAGGGGTTAGCTAGTGGGTCATAGGTCAGGTTGTTCCGAACATGGTGATACCAAGTATGTGTACTTTCATTGTTTATATTTTTTTTCATAAAAATATTTATGAGTGCAATATATTTAGATTTTTTTTAATTTTTACAATTTTTAAAAAAATTTTTTAACTTTCTATAACTTTTTTATTTTTTTCCACTATGTGACTATCATTTTTTGCAGGCTGATCACTTGTATAGCATGGGGATGCAGCAGCATACCTATGCTACGCAAACTGTCAGTGCTGTACTGACAGAGAAAGTTGCTGATCATGCACTGGACATGATCTATCAACTTTGCTAGCTCTTGTAACCTGGATGTTGTCATGATGACATCAGGTCACCATTGCAACGATCGTGACCCTTCATGACGTTGAAGGGGTCTCTGATCCAAGGGCAAAGGGGCTGTCATTCCTCTAACAGATCCCGGTATGCTGCAATCGGCTTTGATCGCAGCATTTAGAAAGTTAAAGTGCCTTGTGTCAGCTGTCAGAATCAGCTGACACCCGGTGGCATCCCGGCAAAATTATATATACGTCCCATGTCAATAACATCCAGGGACATATGGAAAAGTCTAAGGTGGGAAAGGGGCTAATATGATATTTTCTGCAAGTTCAGTGCAATGAGATACATTAAATAAAAATGGAGTTTCTGTTCTGTGCTAAAACATTTTTTCTTTACTTATTAAAATAAAAAATATAATATTTTATTATGGAATTAGTGAAATTACTGAGATTGTCTAAAATTTAATAGCAAATCTGAAGTTTAGAAAGACATCTTGTAAAAAGTGTGAGTTAATAAAAGAGCAGTCCTAACTCCAAGTTTAGTTTATTGGATTCAGATTACGGATGGTGAGAATAATAAATACACAACATGTGATTTACAACAATCTCCAAACCTTGATGGAGTGTCTGTTTATCCGTAATGAATATAGGCATTCTGAGCATAAATGTAGGATTTTCTTACATGATAGCAAATAATAGCATAGATTGCTGCATAATAATTATAAGCACTCTCTGTATTCACACCCCTCAACAATTCTTTGTTTCAGTGTGTTCTAGTTGG
>JARQOD010000001.1:246438669-246472137 GCA_033576555.1 Oophaga sylvatica
ACCTCGAGCTTCTGGCTGCACGTTTCCCACGGATCGTGCACAAGTGGGCTTTGTGATAGCTCTTCTGTCGGGCAGAGCGTTGGAGTGGCAACGCCGCTGTGGGAGCGCGACGACCGTGTGGTGCAGAGCGCTTCTCGTTTTCTGGAGGCTCTGAAAAAGGTTTTTCTAGGACCTCAGGTCACCCACGATACGGCGCTCAAACTGCTGGCAAGTACCCAGGGTTCGGCTTTGGTCAGCCATTTTGCTGTCCAATTTCGGACTCTGGCCTCGGAATTAGAGTGGCCAGATAAAGTCCTCATTCCCGTGTTCTGGAGAGGACTGGCGGGTCATGTGAAAGACGCCTTGGCTACCAGGGAGATTCCTGCCACACTGGAGAAGCTTATCGCTATTTCCACCCGCGTCGACCGCCGTTTCCACGAGCGGAGGCTGGAACGTGTCCAGTGTAGGCAGAGGGTCCAGTTGGCTCCTACCTTCACCAACCCTCTGGAGTCGCCTGTTCAGGCGCCCGACCTTCAGGAGGTTGCTCCTGCAGGATCTAAATCTCGGGTCACTCGTCCATCCCCGATTTGTTATATTTGCCAGCAGCAGGGACATTTTGCCAACCGATGTCCACAGCGGCTGAATAAGCGGTCGCGCCCAGTAACCGTAGGAACAGGGTCACTGGACGCCATGAGTTTTGCCCCTAAAGTGCTCCTCAAGGGGATAATTACCCACGGTTCTACCACCCTACCCGTCAAGCTGTGTGTGGATTCTGGGGCAGAGGGAAATTTATGTCATCTTGCTTTGCTTCTTGCCACACCATGCCTTTGGTGTTGCTGGCTGAACCAGTATCGGTTCGGGTGTTGAACGGAGCAATTCTGCCCTCACAAATCACCCATCAGTCTGTCCCACTCACCTTGTCTATGTCTCCTTCCCATCAGGAGAATATATCATTTTTTATCCTCCCTGAGGGTATAGATGAGGTTTTGTTGGGATTACCCTGGCTCCGCCACCACTCTCCCCATATTGAGTGGATTTCAGGGAGAATTCTGGGTTGGGGTAATTTATGTATAGGCAGATGCATTAGGGACAGCGTGCAGGTCAACACCACTGAGATACCCATAGACCTCTCTCCTCTTCCCAAGGTCTATTGGTCTTATGCCGACGTTTTCTCAAAGAAGGCTGCGGAGACTTTTCCGCCTCATCGCCCCTATGACTGTCCTATCGACCTCTTGCCTGGAGCTGAGCCTCCTAGAGGAAGGGTCTATCCCCTCTCTCTTCCTGAGACATGTCCCAATATATTCAGGAGAACTTGGCAAGGGGATTCATTAGGAAGTCGGTGTCACCAGCGGGAGCGGGGTTCTTCTTTGTGCAGAAGAAGAACGGAGAACTACGTCCGTGCATTGATTATAGGGGTCTCAACGCTATCACCGTGAAAAATAAGTATCCTTTGCAGCTAATCTCTGAGCTTTTTGACAGGCTTCGGGGAGCAAGGGTATTTACTAAGCTAGACCTGCGGGGTGCGTATAACCTGATTCGCATCCGTGAGGGGGACGAGTGGAAGACGGCACTTAACACCAGGGATGGGCATTATGAATATCTGGTAATGCCCTTTGGGCTCTGTAATGCTCCAGCTGTCTTCCAAGACTTTGTGAACGACATCTTCCGGATATGTTGACCACCTCGGTGGTAGTCTATCTGGATGACATTCTCATCTTTTCTCCAGATATGGCCTCCCACCGGAGAGATGTCTGCAAGGTCTTCGACCTCTTGCGAGCAAATTCCCTATATGCGGAGTTGGAGAAGTGCATGTTTGAGCAGGAGTCTCTACCTTTTCTGGGCTATATCATCTCCACCCAGGGATTGGCTATGGATCCACCAAACTACAGGCTGTGATGGATTGGCAAGAACCCCACTCCCTTAAGGCGGTGCAGCGCTTTATGGGGTTCATTAACTACTATTGCCAATTCATTCCCCACTTCTCCACTTTGGTAGCTCCCTTGGTAGCCCTCACCAAGAAGGGAGCTAATCCCAAGTTGTGGTCAGAGGAGGTCACCAAGGCGTTCTCCTCCATCAAGTCGCATTTCGCCAGTGCTCCCATCTTACATCGCCCCGATGTCGATAAACCGTTTATCTTAGAGGTGGATGCCTCTTCTGTTGGTGCTGGAGCAGTCCTTTTTCAAAAGGATGCCTAGGGTCGGAAGCATCCCTGCTTCTTCTTTTCCAAAACCTTTACACCAGCAGAGAGGAATTATTCCATCGGGGACAGGGAGTTACTGGCTATGAAGTTGGCCTTCTCCGAGTGGCGACATCTTCTGGAGGGGGCTCGCTTCCCCTTCCAAGTGTTCACAGACCACAAGAACTTGGTGTATTTGCAGACAGCCCAGCGGCTAAATTCCCGTCAGGCCAGATGGTCCTTGTTTTTCTCCCTGTTCATTTCACTCCATTTCCTCTCGGGAGAAGAACATTCGCGCGATGCTCTACTCTCGCTCCTGTGTGTCCTCTGGGAGGTGGAAGAGCCTCGGCTTGATGTCCCCACAGAAAGCCTAAGAACGGTGGCTCCGGTTTCGCTTGAGTCTGTGCCTCCGGGCAAGACTTTTGTGCCCACCAATTTGCGACCGGAAGTACTCTCTTGGGCACATTCGTCCAGGGTGGGAGGACATTTTGGGACCAAAAGGACTTCTGAGTTGCTGGCGAGGACATACTGGTGGCCGCAGATGGCCCGTGACATCAGGGAATACGTTCAGGCGTGCGTCTCCTGCGCCAAGAATAAGTCCCCTCGACAACGGCCAGCTGGGTTACTTTTTCCTTTTTTTCCGGTGGCAGACAGGCCTGGGAGATGGTCGGGATGGATTTTGTGGTGGGCTTACCCAAGTCTCGGGGCTGCACCATCATCTGGGTGATAACCGACCACTTCTCCAAAATGGTGCACTTAGTGCCGTTACCACGGTTACCGTCTGCACTGGGCTTGGCAGCATTATTCATTAGGCATATTTTCCGCCTACACGGTATGCCAGACAAAATTGTCAGTGATCGAGGTCCCCAGTTTGCGTCTCGGTTCTGGAGAGAGCTGTGTCGTCTACTCAGCATTGAGTTGAATCTCTCCTCTGCATACCATCCCGAGACGAATGGGTTGGTAGAGAGGGCCAACCAGACCTTGGTCACATATTTGTGACATTTTGTCTCTGCCAGGCAGGATGACTGGGCATCCTTGCTACCGTGGGCTGAGTTCGCTCTAAATAATGCTGTGGCTGACTCCACCGGACAGACCCCATTCCTCCTGAACTACGGTCAGCATCCGCGTGTACCAGTGCCTATGCCCGTGTCTTCCGCCGATTCCAGGGTGGCAGACTGGGCTGTGGAGGCACGGGACATTTGGGACCGCACTCAGGATGCCATTCAGGCCTCCAAAGAGAGGATGAGGTCTTCGGCCAATGCCCATCGGCGCCCCGCTCCTACATTTGCCCCGAGTGACCTAGTGTGGCTTTCTGCCCGAAACATCAGGCTACGGGTAGAGTCCACCAAGTTGGCACCTCGACTTTTTGGGCCCCTTTAAAGTTCTTGAGCAGGTGAACCCGGTGGTTTACCGCCTAGCCCTTCCGCCTCACCTTGGTATCACTGACACCTTTCACGTGTCCCTCTTGAAACCCGTGGCCATTTCCCGGTTTTCTGAGTCATCTGCCGGGAAGTCGGGTTCATCTACCGACGATCATGAGGTGAACGCCATTGTTGGGTGCAAGGTGGTACGAGGCAAAAAATTGTATTTGGTCGATTGGAGGGGTTATGGGCCTGAGGATAGATCCTGGGAGCCTGCGAGGCATATGGCTTTGAGCGCAGCGAGGCCCAAAGAAGGGGGGGTAATGTTAGGGTTCGATTTCCCGCTGCTGCACAAGGGGAGTCTCGAACCCGTCCCGCTGCGGTCTCCCATTCATCTCCGGCCACAGTGGAGCCTGCTCAGCAGAGACGTCGGTCCAAGCGTCTTGCCCACTCCACTACTGTGCAGTGACTTGCTGCTGCCTTTCCTGGAACTGCTATTATAGCCAGTGCTGGAGCAGACGTCTTTGGGACAAAGTCCTGCGTTTTCCCTTCTGAGCATGCCCAGAGTGAGATCTCTCATTGGAGATCAGGGGTCACATGTTCAGGTGCTGCAGCGGCTCCTATTGGTCCGCCAGGAAGGTCATGTAGCTACATGTGTTTGTAACAGTTTCTCATTGGTCCTTGTTCCTGGAAGGTCCTGTAGCTGTTGCTATAAAAGGGTAGCATGGCTGGGCCGCCATGCGCTAATATCAACCATTGTATGCTATGCGCCAGTGTGGTCATGTGTATGTGTGGATAGGGACCCGGCTGAAATAAGCCACTAGAATACCGACTTAATCGGTGAGGAGTTTGGTATGGAAGCTGGTCAGGGTCGGTGTCCTAGATGCCCTAGATTACCGGCATAACCGGTGAGGAGTTTTGATTGCCGTATTCAGGGTCTGGCGTTCAGATGCCATAGATTGCGGGTGACTCCTGCGAAGACATTAGCACATGATCACGCTTTATGTACGCTTAGCACTTAACTGTGTACCTGAGAGCCTTACAGGACACAGTGCTTTTTCTCAGCGGCCCTGTGACGTAACAGGGTTCGCTTTCAACGCTAGTCAGCGCCCTAGCGTGTTTTCTTTGCCACTCAGTTGTGTCTAGTGAGTGCGCACACATCGCCATATAGCGCTGCGGCTCTCCTTCTAGCGGCTCTGTGGAGTAACAGAGTTCGCACTCATTGCCACAGCGCATTACGGCGTTTATGTTGGCGACTCTGCGGGATAACAGAGTTTGCTTCTCGCGCCATTTTTACTAGCAGCAGGCTCCGCTTGCACGGTGGACCCCGGGCTGCGAACGCACCTTTCTACATTATATTTTTGGTGTGTTCCGCAGACCCATAACAGTAGGTTTGTGAGTTGATTTTGAGTTCATCTTCAACCTGAAAAGTTCCTAATAGCTCATCTTTAATAATACTAACACATAACAGTGCCACACCTCCATCTTGCTGGTGTCTAAATCAATGTGGAGGTCTGTGCCTGTAACTGATCCAGCCATGAGCTCACCCATCTGGTCAGTCAAGATTTACTCTCATCGTTTCAGTCCATAAAACCTTTGAATAATCTGTCTTCAAATATTTCTTGGCTCAGTTTTAATGTTTCTTCTTCTGTGCCTTGTTCAGAGGAGGTCGGGTTTCAGTCTTCCGTACCTTGGCCTCCTCTCTGAGCACTGAACACCTTATACTTCTGGGCACTCCAGGAAGGTTGCAGTTCTGGAATATGACAGCAACGGAGGATAATGGGTTCCTGATAATGGCTTCACGTTTGATTCTTCTCAAATCTTTGGTAGGTAATGTGCAACTTTTTCTCAACATGTTTGTTTGACCTGTTTAACTATCTGCAACAAAACTTTTGATGCTTCTGTGATTAAGCTCCAATATCTTACCTAGAGTGCTGCATCTCTTTATAAGAATTAACAAATAAATCTCTTTGTTGGCCTATTTTGTCTGAAGAAAACAAGCTGCCTAATAATTCTGCATACCTTGATACCGTGATAAAGGATGTTGAATCCTTAGGCTACATCCTTCCTCATTACACAAATACACATCACCTGATATGCTTCATCCAATAAGCAGCAGTCAAGTTTATGCAGCTTTGGGTTGGAAAATACAAATGAAAAATGAAAATTTGATCTAAATGCTCACTTGCCTAATAATTGTACACACAATATAAGCCACCTAACATCTTTCAACAAATGACACTTTGTCCAAGACTTTCACATAGTTCAATTGTTCCTTTTTTTCTTTATTGCATAGTTGACCTTTTTTTCTGGAGCCTTTCCAATGTTCAAAGTATTTTTAACTCATGTCCATTGTCCTAGTCCATCTCCAAGGTGATGTTTTTTCATGCATTTTATCAAAATGAATCTTCTATTCTGCTCTAAATTTTACTGACATTTTGAATTCTACAAAAGACAAAAATGTATTCATTGGAAAAGTAACATGCAAAGATATGATCACAGAAAATGACTAAGAAAGCTAAATTAAATGTATGACATCTAATTATGTTCTCATTACCTTTTTAATTAGAACTTTATCACTCAAATTTGATAAGAATTTTATGCCAGTTTTTGGTTAAACTGTGTTCCAAAACATCACAATTTGTGTAAAACTTGCTACAAGCTTCAAATTGTGCACAATTTTCTATTTTTGCAACATGACTTCCATTAGGGAGCATAGTTCAATAAGAGGCTTGCAGTCAACAACTTTTAGACAAATTTATTAATATAGATACATAAATGTATAACTTTATAGCTATATACAGTTGTTAAATATGTATAGTGTACAAAGTACAGATTAGCCTTAATAATTCCAAAATATGGTCTATGCTACCTACAATCTGGTGCAGATTGTATTACAATGTAGATAGATAACGACAACAAAACAACTGTCACATAATAATAATAATAATAATAATAATAATAATAATAATAATTAAAGATTAGATGGGAACTACTTAATCTGAAAATATTTTGTTCATTGACAAGGTAGATCTGATAACATCAAAACCAGGTTGTATTCTTTTTAGAGACAAATGCTGAGAAAAGTCTAATTTGAGAAATATCCGTGTGTGCCTGCTGTTTTTAAAAATCCAAGTGAGATTAAATATCAGTGTTCAAGGTCCTTCTTTGATATGGCTGAATAGCCAACCACTGCATAACAGAATTGGAACACAAAGAAAGCCTTGGCTTATAAGAAATAATAGTAAAACAAATAGGTAATATTCGGTGGTTGGTAAAATTGCCCATGCCTCATTTATATCTCCCAACCTTCCTTTTAGCTGAATATGCACATATTTCATAGGGGGGGAAGAGTGAAATAAAAAGCTGTCAGATATCTTCGGCATAAACATTTAAAGCACCAGTTGTATCATGCACATAGAGTTCATTACGCACCTGTTCTGGTTCTGACATCAGCCCCTGCTCCCCTCTATGGCCACATTTCATTGCTGTAGGTTGCCCTGTGAACTCCAGTGATGTCATCACCCAGGGCCATCTCCAGGCCGACACTCTCATCCGTGTCTGAGCATTAAGTAAGCTAGTGTTCAGTTACCCTGCACCTTTCAGGTTGCTTCATCAGTTCTCCCAGCAAGATATCTTGTCTTCAAATGCCTGTGGTTTCTAGAATCTGCTTTTACCTATTTGATCAGACCCCCTAATTAATTCTTTGTCTGCAGTAAGCTTAACAAACTCCTAACTGGACTCAGTCATACTTGAAACGCTGTTTTCTCTTTTATAAAGCTTACCTCTTCATGTCTGCTGATTAACCCTTCATCAAAACCAATGAAAAATGGAGTTCTATACAAAATATTATAAAAACAAGAAAAACTTTTATTAAAAGATTACATAAATATGACTAAAAAGTATACTGGACATATGACCCTTATAAAAATACATAGGTCCGGGGCATAAAAGAATAACAAATATTTTTATGATAAAACACATGGAGCACATGACTGACTTTATGTACATATCAGCATATATTCTCAATTCATTATACAAACAATCATATTTCCCTTATTTTGCTTTAGGAGTATTTTGTGGTAATTATATGCATAATTAATATTTGTATTCTTTTATATTGCATCATAGCATTTTATTTATCACTTTTACACTTAATTTTTTTCTTTTATTTTTTTCTTACCCAATAATTCATCGTATGTTTCACACTTTTTTACTATATATTTCTTTATAGTATATCATCACTTCTTTAATATTCTTTAATTCCTATATCAATTTATTATACTTTTTCACATTGTTTCATCTTTTTACTATATATTTATTCATAGCTCGTAATCACTTATTTAATATTTTTATGTAATAATTTTTATAAAAATTAATTTAACTTTTTCACTTTTTCACACATTGGTTACACAATTTAGCACTTCAGCACTTTGTATTATATAATTTAATATTAAATCTATAATTATATATTGCACTAATGTATTGCTTGTTTTATTCAATCATATTGGGTTGGACTTCAAAAAGATGGCCGCTTGTTGATACTTTCATCTCTTGGTCTTTATAATGTGGTGGCTGTGATCCTGCGCATGCACTCCGTGCCCTCCGGAGAGACATCGCTTTACAGGCTTCATACTCCCAGCACGCATGTCCAGTGACGTAATCTGGGGATCTTCCCATGACGTGCGCACTTGGTGATTGCCCGGAAGCGGGGCCTTCTTCAGGCAGTGACGTCGGCACGCATGCGCACTATGGATATGCCACATGATTAGTTTCACTATAAAATGCCAGCAATGGGAATTCCTGCTCATTCCCTTTTTGACAAAGCTAACAAGAAACGCGCGTCAGGGGTGGTACATGGCTCTCAGGCATTCTGTCACTATACTCATGGGTAAGCACTGAAACTTATTTTATGGCACTTAGCTTTCCCTTATTTGATTAACTGTCACTATGGTGTTTTTAAGGGATGTACTTAGGGTTGATCCCTTCATTTACATGCTAGTATAACTATGGCATTATGGTCAAATTTATGACCGTATGTATAATGAATTGAGAATATATGCTGATATGTACATAAACTCATGTGATCCATGTGCTTTATCATCATAATATTTGTTACTCTTTTATGCCCCGGACCTACGTATTTTTACTAGGGTCATATATCCTGTATAATTTTTAGTCATATTTATGTAATCTTTAAATCAAAGTTTTTCTTGTTTTTATATATTGTGTATAGAACTCCATTTTTCATTGGTTTTGATATTGTACGGAGTATACATTACCGTCCTTATACTTACATGGGGGAATATAGTGATATAAATCTATTTAGATTTATGCATTTTTTGGACGGTACCCATGGATTTTTTGGGAGTTTGATTAACCCTTTATCAGTTGTAAGCAAAATGAACTCCCTCCTGGACTTGTTCACAATTACGCTGCAGTAATTCTTAGACTTGCTATACTTCTTCAGTTCCTGTGCTCCCTCCTCAGCTTCTGTGGCTTCTGTTGTGTCCTGCTCTGCTTGCATGCCTGCCTGCTATCCAGCATACCTCATTGTCCTATTCCTTGGTTCCACGTGCCATCTGGCAACTCATGTCCGCTATGTCATCACTTTTGGTCTGTGTGTTGTCTCTGACCTGCTGCTTAATGAATCCACATAAATTACTGACTAGACATACTTTCTAGAGGTATCCACAAACCAAAAAAATACACAGAAAAATCCATCTCACAAAATTGTAGAATTTATGAGATAGGCCTTAAAAACTCTTAACGATGAGCAACAACTCAAAAAGAAATATTAAAGAGTAGGATAAATATAACTATTGAAGTATCGCAGACCACTTCATATAATAATTTCTTTGCAATGATGCATCAGAAGGTCAGAAAACTAGGAGGGGGCCTTGTGACACCATGAAGGCTCGCTAAACATATATGAATTTATCAACACTCCACCAGTCAGAATGTGTTTGTAGCAGAAATGTCACATGGGGCTTTAAGAAGATGTGATCAATCTATATTTATGTTGATTATACACATGTTAATCCTTGACATGCCCAGTCAGAATACGTCAATTATAACTGGTAAAACTTTGATCTTTTTCACTGTAAATAGACACAGAAATCCATATTAGTCAGTGTTCTGTATCACTGCTACATAGGGTAAGTTTTATCATTATCTCAGAAATATATATATCCTCAAACACCCAATTGTTCCCTAATCTTAGTCCCTGCTTTGCCGCAGTGGTTGGCACTAGAGATGAAGATTGCTTTGTGCAACCCCGGTTAGTGGTCCTGGTAAATTTATCATCTATAGTTAGCATCCTAAAGTCAACGGTAAATGGCACCCCGTGCTCAACGTCAGCTGATGATTTCATATTCTGGCTTAGACAAGGCATTTTCTCTCTGGGACATGATGCCATCCAATTCCATACCCTGTCTGCTGAATTGGCTTGAAACAATCACATTCTCCAATTGGCACTCTCCTGGCTATCTTTTACCATGATCTATCCAGTCGAATCTAAGATGAATTTGCCTTTAGGGATTTTAAATATCCCCTGGATGATTTAATTTCTCTTGCAACCCGAAATTACATTTTAAAGGATTTCCATTTCCTATTTACATTCCAGAGCGTCTTCAAAATCTCCTTCCAGAAAGGCTGCAAATTGACTGGGAGAAATTTTCGTTAGCCGGACGATCCCATCACCTTCCGGAAGGACTTTGTTTTCATGGTGATGAATACAAAAACTCTTGCATAAACTGTTCCAAGCTATAGGACCAATAGGGAGACTTTACACCCTTGACAAAGAAAGAAGATTGTCTTGGAATTAACTTTATCCTCCACTAATGACAAACTGGTTATCACAGCAAGGATTGCAAGAGAGCTCTCCAGTGCAATCTCTCGGAAGATGGGTACAGAAGACAGCCTCAGGCTCCTAGGAACGAGGGGTGAGCAGGGCAGAAGAGAGATTCTTTCAGGACCTGAATCACATGACAGTTGGGGGTGTGGCTTCAGCTCCGGAGAGCCAGAAGCTGAAGGAAAACTCCTAGAAAGGTAACTACGGGACAAAGTTACCGAGGGGCAAAGACAGAGACGTAAATCAGAACAAGCCAGGGTCAAATCACGAGATAGCAGGACAGCATCAAAGGATTAGACAGAACGGATAGTCAGGGCAAGGCAGAGGTCAAAACCAAACAGACAGAGAAGGTACAGAAACAGAATCCAACAAGCAGTATCCAGAGATCAGACCGAGTCAAAAACCAAAGTATCAGGCAAACCAGAACACGGCACAAAACACACTCAGGGGTCAACACACTCTGCCAAGGACGAAAGTATCACTGACAAGGGAAATTTCCAAATGGAGGCCATAAATAGTCCACTCAGGGTCAAAGTGAGGCTATACGAATTAACCCTATAATAGCCAAGCCAGCCAACCATGACACTGGTCATACCTATGTTCATTTTCTTCAGTTCCTCTGTGTTCTCGCAACAAGCTTTCTTTTCCAATATTTTTATTCAAGTTTTCAAATTTTCAAGGACGGGAAGGGAAACAATAGGGAATAAGGAAGGGAAAGAGGGAGATAGAAGGAATGGGAAAGGAAAAAACAGGAAAGGGGGTGAATGAGGAAACAATATGAAATTGTAACTATAGTACATTAGTAACAAAGTTTATAACATAAAATGAACTAATAAGAAAGAAAACCCACAAGTACATTTCGTATATTACGGAAACAATTCCATCCATTTGGAACACTTTTTGAAGAATTTATCACAGTAGTTATTAACCAATGCTAGTTTATATTCAAACGATTTATGAAGTGTGATTTTATCAACAATGTCTTGAAAAGAGGGTGACTGATTTTTTCCAGTAGAGAGCAATGCTTTTTTTGGTTACCAGTAGGATGTGGACTCTTAATAATCTCAAATGTGGGTCACTTTTTTTCAGTATTTAGTGTGAGAAGGGCCAATTGAGGCGGTAGTGGAATTTGTTTAGAAGAGATGGCATTAATAAGGCCTGAAACTTTCTTCCAGAGGGACGGATTTTCGGGCATTGCCAGAAAATGTGTAGGAGATTACCATAACGACCACAGTTTCTCCAGCAATTAGGTGAGTGAATTTTGTTAATTTTAGATAATCTAGCAGGAGTAAAATACCACCTTGTGAGGAGTTTGTGGTATGATTCTTGAAGGGCCATAGAGAGAGAAGATGCATAGGACTCGCAACAAGCTTTCATAGATTCTGGAGCAACAGAGAATTTTATTGACTTCTCTGTAGTCAAAAGGCTGAAAATTCCTTTTGTTTCTTTGCAGATTTCTCTGAAACTAATCTCCACAAATGGCTCAGCAATTCCTGGTGGTTATATTCAATTCTGGACTAAGAAGGTGACGCTTCAGGTTATGACACTACATGTTGATGACATTTCTTTTTTAGTTTTGCCACTTTCTAACACATCAATGCTTTTGGGACTTCCATAGCTTAAACTACATGCTCCGGTCATTGGTTGGTTGTCCTATCAGATCATCACTTGCTTACAAAATTGACTCAAACCTTTACCTCAATTACCTTATCAGTAGGGTTGAGCATTCCGATACTGCAAATATCGGGTATCGGCCGATATTGGCTGTATCGGAATTCCGATTCCGAGTTCCGATATTTTCGTCATATCGGATACCGGAATCGGGATTGTCACTGTCACTGTCAGTGTCCGTCGGTCGGGTCTGTCAGGAGTCAGCGGCACTTACCTGGCAGAAGATCTCCGGCGGTCACGGGCTGGACTGCTTCATGGCCGCAATCTTCTTTCCCCGGCGGTCACATGCAGTTTCTCGCGATAACTGCAGTGACTGCTGGGTAATCCCGGCCGTAAAGCAGTCAGTCCGATGACGTCACCGCCGGGGAAGCAGGTAATCAGCTGTGCTGCGTCGCGATGACAGGCTCTGCCTGTCATTGCGATGTAGCAGAGCTGGATCGTCGTGGGACTGTCGTTATGGACTGCGTCGGACAGGTGGTATACTGTTGGTTTGTTTTTTTTCTTTTTTTTACAGGAGATCGATGGCGTCGCAGGAATGAGAGTATAATAAAATTAATGAAAACTGTGTTGTCTCTTTTATTTCATTAAAAGACTTTTTTCTTGCTTTGTCTTTTTTTTAAACATTTAAAAACTTTGGGATTAATAATGGATCGGTGTCTTATTGACACCTCTCCATTATTAACCGGGCTTATTGTCACCGTGCAATCAACGGTGACATTAACCCCTTATTACCCCGCTTGCCACCGCTACAGGGCAAGTGGGAAGAGCCGGGTAAAGTGCCACAATTGGCACATCTTTTGATGCGCCAAATGTGGGGCTGCTGTAGCCTGGTATTATCAGGCTGTTGAGGGCCAAAATCCATGGGCCTTGACAGTCTTTTAATACCAGGCCGCAGCAGTCTGCATTTTACTTGGCTGGTTAACAAAAATAGGGGGGATCCCCACGCCGTTTTTTTTTCGAGGGGATCCCCTATTTTTGTTAACCAGCCAAGCTAAGCAGACTGCTGTGGCCTGGTATTATCAGGCTGGCAAGGTCCATGGATATTGGATCCTTACCAGCCTGAAAAACCAGGCCTCAGCGGTCTGCTTCATCTGGCTGGTTAACAAAAATAGGGGGGACCCCACGCCAATTTTTTTCGAGGGGATCCCCTATTTTTGTTAATCAGCCAAGATATGCAGACTGCTGTGGCCTGGTATTATCAGGCTGGCAAGGTCCATGGATCTTGGCTCCTTAACAGCCTGAAAATCCAGGCCTCAGCGGTCTGCTTCATCTGGCTGGTTAACAAAAATAGGGGGGACCCCACGCCAATTTTTTTCGAGGGGATCCCCTATTTTTGTTAATCAGCCAAGATATGCAGACTGCTGTGGCCTAGTATTATCAGGCTGGCAAGGTCCATGGATCTTGGCTCCTTAACAGCCTGAAAATCCAGGCCTCAGCGGTCTGCTTCATCTGGCTGGTTAACAAAAATAGGGGGGACCCCACGCCATTTTTTTTTCGAAGGGAACCCCTATTTTTGTTAATCAGTTCCCTCTGACGTCACTGATTGTGTCCCTGGCTGACCTGAAGTAAAAGTGGAAAGCAATCAATTAAGCTTTCCACTTCCTCTCCTGTCAGCCAGGAGAGGAACTCATTCATTTGGGGGTTTACTGTGAGGCTGCAGCATTAGCTGCGGTCCCTGCAGTAAACATTAACCCTTTCTGAAGGATTACACCGTGGGACCTGACTGTGCATGGGATAGGTAAGAATAATTTTGTTTTTGTAATTTTGAAGCCACACCCCCAACTGTCATGTGATTCAGGTCCTGAAAGAATCTCTCTTCTGCCCTGCTCACCCCTCGTTCCTAGGAGCCTGAGGCTGTCTTCTGTACCCATCTTCCGAGAGATTGCACTGGAGAGCTCTCTTGCAATCCTTGCTGTGATAACCAGTTTGTCATTAGTGGAGGATAAAGTTAATTCCAAGACAATCTTCTTTCTTTGTCAAGGGTGTAAAGTCTCCCTATTGGTCCTATAGCTTGGAACAGTTTATGCAAGAGTTTTTGTATTCATCACCATGAAAACAAAGTCCTTCCGGAAGGTGATGGGATCGTCCGGCTAACGAAAATTTCTCCCAGTCAATTTGCAGCCTTTCTGGAAGGTGACCCGACATGAAATGACACTTGGTGTACATAGGGTTAACCATGTCTTTTCATGTCCTTTGCTATCTAATTTGCACAAACAATTAAATCAGTCTATGTGTGCAAAATTTCACACCTGTAGGGGTTAATTAAAGGTGTAAATTCGTAGCAAAAAAGTCCGTTTTTTTTGCAACGAATTTACACCTTTAATTAACCCCTACAGGTGTGAAATTTTGCACACATAGACTGATTTAATTGTTTGTGCAAATCAGATAGCAAACGACATGAAAAGACATGGTTAACCCTATGTACACCAAGTGTCATTTCATGTCGGGTGCTTCTGTCTTTTCACTGAAGCCGGCTTTACCCGGCAATTGAATCAGAGGATATTTTACTATGTAGAAGTGTATAAACTATACATATATGTATATATATATGTCACAATGACATGTATATATATATATATATATACATGTATTCTATGTGTGTATATTTAGTGTTTACAAGGAAAGAAAGAGGTTTTTTTAGTTGCGATATTTTGTTCCCATAGACTTACATGGGACTTCCGGGATCGGTATCGGGTATCGCCGATATTTTAGTGATATCGGCGATACCATTCCGATTCTGATACTTTAGGATATCGGAAAGTATCGCTCAACTCTACTTATCAGTAATTCTGTTATACATCCACTGTCTCCAATATCGCTTCCTCTTACGATGATTTAACAAATGTCTTATTGAAGCAGAAGGCCTAGACATGATCTCCACATCAGCTTCCATCATCTTAGAACTATATGTTAGAATTAAAGGTGCTGTTATCACCACCAAAAGTGATCTGCATGGAGCTCATAGTGTGAAAGACAACATTGAATACTTGTGAAAGTTACTATGAATATCTGTCACGGGACAGTAGTAGGAAAACAGGGGACAAGGAACCTGGGCCCCTCAACTGCCCCTAAGGCTAAGGGAGGGCCCTGTCTTTCCTTAACTTGGGGGTACACTTGAACGTAGTGAGGCCCAAGTCACTGACCTGTCCCTATCTCCTGTTTAGCCCAGAGCTAAACCCCCAACCCCCTCCCCAGGAGGTGAGACAGGGAATAAAGTAAATTACACCGATATAACAAAAGGGAAAGACAGACACCTAGGGTTAAATCAACTAAACAACAAACACTTAGCTTTCTCTGCTGGAATGCACCACACAGCAGAGTAAGGCACCAGATCTGGGAAACAGCAGAAGTATCACTGCACTCAGCAAGCTCCTGACTCCAGCTTGGTTGGTCTCCAAAAAGCAGAAGTATCACCAACAGTCAGCTGACGCCTCAGGTGACCTTTTAAAGGATGGTGGGTGTGGTCATCGCCTTCCCCAGACAAGTCAGCAGCAATGTAAATACACCAGCGGCCACCGGGGAAAAGACTGACACCAACCCCCGATAGCCTGAAAGGAAAAAGGTCTTAATATGGAAAGCAAGATCTGCCACAGATCTAAAAGTGGATCGTGACAATATCTAGTTACTCCTATTAGATTATGGAAGGCACCATCTGTGTTCCAGCACTTCATTAATAATCTCTTTCATGATGTCCTGGACTAGTACATCCTAGTCTATCTGGATGACATCCTAGTCATCTCCATTTGCCTACTATAAACTCACATTGTGTTCATGTCCACTCAGTTCTGAAAAGATTGTGGCAAAACAATTTTTATGCTAAGCTAGAAAAATGTTCTTTGAGATTCATGACCTGCCATTTCTTGGATATCATCTCTTCAGGAGATCTACATGTGGACAAAGAAAAAGTTTCTGGTATTTAGATTCGGCCATAGCCAGTCTGATGTTCTCAAATCCCTCCAAAGATTGCTTGGCTTTGCAAATTATTACAACCAGTTGTTTTAAAACTACTATCAAGTAAAAGCTCCTTTTATCCCCCTTACTAATTCTCAAAACTCATCAGATTCTGCTGTTTAAGGCTTAAAAGAATATAAATCTTGTTTTCATTGCTCTAGTTCTACATCTTTCTGATGTCGACACACCATTCCTTTCTTCCTTGAGGTGGATGCCTCTGCAAATGGTAGAGCAGCACTTCTGTCTTAGTTTTCCAAGAAATTCTCCCCAGCTTAATAGAAGTATTCTATTGGTGACAATGAGCTCTAAAGGAATGGCAGCACCTGCTTGAAGGAGGCATGTTTCTAATTACCATTTTAGTGCCCATAAAAATCCTTAATATCTTCAATTGGCCTGTAGACAGAATCCCAATCAAGCTCAATGGTCTCTCTTCTTATAATGGTTTTACTTTATCCTCACTGAGGCCTCTTTCACATTTCCGGCGGGCGCCTGGCGGCGCCCCGGCATTTTGCCGCAGCGCCACATCTGAAAATCTGATGCGCCGCATGCGGCTTTTTTCGCATTGACATGCATTAGCGCCGGATGGCGCCGCATGTCAATGCATTGCATGCGGTTTTGTCCGGATGCGGCGCAAATGTACATTGCGGCGTCCGGAAAAAACGCTGCATGTAACGTTTTTTGTTTTTGCCGGATGGTTTCTTATCTCTCCAAGCATCAGAAACCATCCGGCAAAAAACCGCATTTTGGCCGCCGGAAGTGTGAAAGGTTTTCACATGCGGCGCTGCGGCAAAATGCCGGGGGCCCCGCCAGGCGCCCGCCGGAAATGTGAAAGAGGCCTTACTGTCCTGCTGGGAAAAAAACGCAGCGCTGACAACCTAGTAAGGTCCTCTGATCCATGTGACGCTGAGGATGTGCCTCCACATGTAACTGAACCTGAATGAATTCTTGCTGCCATCTCTTCTTCTTCCAATTCTCCATCTAAAGACATTCTTTTGCCTCTAAAACTCTCAGCTGGAAAAGTTTGTACTGGGCCCCCATCTTCTCTCTGATCACCAAATGAACTGGTGAACTCCTTTTTAAATTTTACTGGTGACCTAAATGGAAACAAGACATCATAGAATTTGTGGTATCTTGCCATCAATATGCACTGTTCAAAACATCACATTATGTGCCTCTTAATCCCCTTTAGCTTATTCCTATTTTACAAGATTCCTGGCTGAAAGTTCTATGGACTTTGATATTTAATTTTATTCCATTACTAGGACATCCATCTGCTCCACACTTGCACTAGTGTTTTTCACAAACATTTTCCAGTTTTATGATCTCACAGCTTGCATAAGTTCTGACTGTGTTATGCAATGTGTTTCCAGGTAAGCGAGCGTACTCTCCAGGAATTTTAACATCTCCTCCTCAGCAGCATATCACTCTCATAGTACTGTGAGGGATCTCACAACGGAAGGGGGGGGCGACTTCGCTCACCTCTGGGGAGGGGAGAGAAAGACCTAGCAGGGTTGACTCTCTGGCGCCACCACTTGCCTCAGATCAGTCAGGGAACTGCAGCAAGGGCAAATAGTCGCCAGAAAGGCTTCCCTTATAGGTATGAGTTAGTAAGGCACTCCCAATGACGGGTGATATATATATCACTAGTCCAGGCTGGAGATATATATATAAACCACCCGGCCGTCACTGCCAGAGTTCCTCACTAAAACAATACAGTATTCTGCCACCAGTTCCTCGTTTGAAATAAGCCCCGTCCGGCTTATATCGGGTCAAGAACCCACCCGGTTATCGTTTTATATAACCAACCGAGTGTGCGGATGTGGTGATTCGGGGATCGAGATAAAAGAGCAGCCCAAGATTAATTTTATATTTAATTGTCTAAAAGGCGCACTAGAAATATACAAGCATATATTTATAGAACAATATATAGGTATGCAGTCAGGAGTGTAGTACAACGGATAGGGTATAGATAGGTTGCAATTACCGTGTTATGTAGCATGTGACCACAGGGAGGCGCTGATGGATCACAGGTCCAAATTTTAAGTTACAGACTTTCTTAGCTCCGTCTGATAACGGGTCCTCTGGCCAAAAGAAAACTACAAACTGAGCTCCAAGTGAGGAGCTGACACTTATCTCCTTGGCTGCTCCCGCCACACTCTGCACCCACCCCTGGGCTTGTGCAGCCTCTCTCCTACCATCTCTGAGAGTATGATTTTCAGTCCAGAACTGTGAAAGGCCCACAACTTTCCGCCCGAAGCTCTGAATGGAATGGCAGCAGTGCCACTGGATTTGGCTGGATTTTATCTGCGCATCAAGTCTAAATATGCCTATTGTATGTAATTCCTGGAGGCTGAGCTTTATAACTCCATAGCACAGAGTGCTACAACTGGCTGCCGGGCACAGGCATATGGGCGAAGGAATGCCCATTCAGATGATGTGCTCGGCTAAGCTCAGAGATATTGTGTTCTGTAATTATAGGTCATTTTCCAGATTCAATACCTCATAGCCTTGCTGTGATTTGTTGTACAATGATGAATATCAGGGTGCTTCGTCACACAAAAGTGCCAGCTGGCTTGCAGCTGCAGAAGTTTTCACACCTTGATGTTATCAGCTTCAATGGCTTGTTCTTGGTTTATAATTAAAGATAAACACTGCATGGCTTTTTATGGCCTTGGGAATGCAAGGGTGGGGCACATTTCAGGAGTGGAAGGAGTTGTCCTGAACTTAAAATCAAAAATGGATTCTCCCTTGTCCCTTCCCGCTTTAGAGGGCGCTAGGGGGCATCATATTCCTGTGTTCCCCCGAGTGCACTCCTGCAATCTCTCCTTGCTGAGATAGCCCATCAGTGTTGCCATGGTCGCGGTCCCTTTTGTGGCGAATGGAGAAGTGGTACTGCTGGAGCACCAGGCTCCAACGCAGCAACCTCCCATTCATCCAGGAGACCGTGTGCAACCAGCTGAGGGGGTTATGGTCCGTCTCCACGACGAAGGGATGCTCGTACAAGTATGGCTGCAGACGCTGCAGGACCCACACAATTGCCAGGCACTCCTTTTCCATTGTGGAGTAGGCCACCTCTCTCAGCAATAGCTTCCTGCTCAGGTACAGGACGGGATGCTCTTGGCCCGCTACGTTGACCTGACTGAGCACGGCACCGAGGACAAAATCACTTGCGTCGGTCTGTACTACAAACCGCCGTGCAAAGTCAAATCAGCAGCTTGTAGTACTGGGGAGCTTGAGAGAGCGGTCTTGAGTGCCTGAAAAGCGGTCTCGCAGGCTACTGACCAGTCTTCTGGGAGAGGCAATTTTTTCTTGCTGAGGTCCATCAGGGGCTTGGTCAGGGTACTATAGTGTGGAACAAACCTCCTATAGTACCCAGCGGTCCCCAGGAAGGACATCACCTGTTTCTTGGTCCTGGGGGTGGGCCAGATGTGATGGCATTCACCTTCCCGGGTTCTGGCTTCAGAACCCCCCTGCCTGCCCGGTGACCTAGGTAGAGGACCTTGCTTATGCCCAGCTGGCACTTTTCTGGCTTGATGGTCATACCTGCCCGGTGGATCCGCCTAAACACCTGCATCAGATGCTCTAGGTGATGCTCCCATGTGGGACTGAAGATGCCAATATTGTCCTGGTATGCAGCTGTGTACCCTTCAAGTCCCTGGAGCAGCGTGTTGACCATCTGCTGAAACATGGCAGGGGCATTCTTCATGCCGAAAGGCATCAAGGTGGACTCATACAGTCCAAACGGGGTGATAAAGGCAGAGTGCTCCCTGGCCTCGGGGTCAGAGGGATCTGCTAATACCCCTGGCTCAGATCCATGATGGTTAGGTACTTAGCCCATGCCAACTGATCGAGCAGGTCATCGATGCACGGCATAGGAAACGCATCGGTGACCATGACAGCATTGAGCCCCCAGTAGTCCATTCAGAACCGGGTTGTTCAGTCCTTTTTGGGACGAGGACTACGGGCAACACCCACGTGCTGTTGGATGCCTGGATCACTCCCAGCTTCAGCATCTCATCAATCTCCTGGCGCATCTGCTTCTGCACCTCGAGAGAGACCCGACATGCTGACCGCCAGATCGGGGGGTGATCCCCATGTCCACGTGATGGACAGCCAACTCCATTGAACAGCTCCTAGAAGGGGCTTAGAGTATCCGCCAGCTGGGACCATTGGTCCTCGGAGAGCTGGTGGCCAACCTCTACGTCCTCAATGGATCCAACCGCCTTGACTTGGGTGAGCAGATCCAGGAAGGTTTCGGTCTCTCCTTCCTCAGGAAGGTTGCACACAGGGAGGGCGCAGGCCTCCTGCTCATGATGGGCCTTCATCATGTTCACATAGAAGGCCTTACTCCTTTCACGGGCGTGGTCTAGGGTGACCAGGTATGTGACGTCATTGAGCCACTGGTGCACGAGGTATGGGCCCTCTCAGGCTACCTGAAGCTTGTCCTGTGGTATAGGGACCAGTACCCATACTTTCTGACCCACCTGGTAGGTCCTTTCACAAGTGTTCTGGTCGTACCAGCGCTTCTGGTCAGCCTGAGCCTGGGCCATATTGTCCTGCACCAACCATGACAAGGCTATCATTTTGTCCCGTAAGCGCACGACGTACTCAATGACCGACACTTCAGGGATGGCCAAGTCTCCTTTCCATGCCTCTTTCACCTGAGCAAGGGGCCCTCGTTCACGTCACCCATACAGGAGCTCGAAGGGGGCGAACCCCATTGAGGCCTGGGGAGCCTCCCGGTAGGCAAATAGTAGGTGAGGGGGGTAACTCTCCCAAATCACTCCCATGGGAGTCAACCAACATCCTAAGCATCTGCTTGAGGGTGCCATTGAACCGCTCGCATAGACCATTAGTCTGTGGATGGTACGTGCTGGCCACCAGATGTTGCACCTGTATTTGCTTACAAAGGGACTCCATCAGCTGTGACATGAACTGGTTCCCTCGGTCGGTGAGCATTTCCTGGGGAAATCCCAATCTGGAGAAAATCTCCAGTAAAGCGGTGGCCACCTTGTCGGCCCGAGTGGACGACAAGTCTACCGCTTCCGGGTACCGGGTGGCATAATCTACTACCGTTAGTATGTAGCGTTTACCCGGAGTGGCTAGGAACGGACAGCGGTCCGATGAGATCCACAGCCACTCTCTGGAAAGGCTCGTCAATGATGGGCAATGGCACCAGTGGGGCTTTGGGATGCCGCCCCGCCTTCCCCACTCTCTGACAAGTGTCACATGAACGGCAGTAGGCAGCCACATCGGTCCCCATTTTAGGCCAGTAGAAATGCAGGGCTAGCCTGGCATTAGTCTTAGCGATCCCTAAGTGTCCAGCCATCTGAACCTCATGTGCGATCCGCAGCAACTCCACCCGGAACGGATAGGGTACCACTGTCAGTCCCTAGGCCACGCCTCTGGTGACTCTTGCTGAACCGACACCGGGTACAGCCGTCCGTGGTCCCAGACCACCCGCTCGAGGTCTGAGTCCATGAAAGGCTGTGCCGCCTGCTCCTTAAGGGCCTTCAGACTTTCGTCAGCTTCCAACACTGCCAGAAACCCCTGACTAGACGGGGCCAGAATGGACGAAACTGCCACGTCTTCTGTCAGTTCCCCGGGACCCGTCTCCAGGCCTACCTCTGGCTCAGCCGCCACTTGGTCGGAAGGGGAAGGCTGTCGAATCTCCATGAGTCTCATTGGGCTCCAGCACTCAAACTCCTGGTAACAGCGGCCATGACCGCTGTAACCCTGGGTAATGCCTGCCTCACCTTGACTTCCACACAAGTCGCCAAGTCAGCTGGACCAACCTGGTCTCCTGGCATCCCGAGTGTGGGGACCTCCTGCCCTGAGGCCTTACCTGGAAGCTCCACCTCTCCTGTGACAGCCCCAACCCCATTGGCACATTCCCCTTCCTGCAACTGCGCAGAACCCAGCAGTTTGGACTCATCTAGGGGCCCTACAAATCCTGCAGCAGCCCCTCCCACCAACTCTGGTTCTGGCCTTGCAGTTACCTGCCCTCACCTCTCCCTCCAGAGCACACTGTCTCATCACACCTGTGGGCATTCTCACACCTTCCTGTGTCTTCTGGCTCTGTCTCATCTGCGCATGCTGCATGTGTCCTGTCAGCACAGGAGTGACTCTCAGCTCCCACCTCCCCCTGATGCAGAGGGAACAGGCAACACACTTACATTATTAGCAGTAAACAAATCAAGACTCAGTGGGGAACCAGAACTTGGGGTCTCAGTAGCCTCATACTGTGACACTAGCCACCCCAAATCTGTCCCAAGTAAAACACTTGCGATACTCCCACCTCCCTCATTCCCCTCCCGGTGCTCCAGTCATGGGCGTACCCACCGTGGGGCAAAAGGGGCAGGTGCCCCCCCCTAGAAGCAGGGGCACACAATGAAAGAGAGAGCCTGTCTGTGTGTGCGCAGTGCACGGAGCTGCTGTCTCACCAGAGGAGCTCCTTCCTTCCTTTCTTCCTGGCTGCAGCAGCTGTACTTTCACTTTCTGCCCTGCAGGCTCTGGTTGTCTCAGCCACACTGGGTCCTAGTGCCCTCTGTGTGCAGACACTGGACACTTCCTGCTCCTGCCTCAGCCACTGCCTGCAAGCTTCATGGTAAGTGGAGATGGAATTTATTAAATTCATTCTGCTCAGGCATGTCATGGTCACTGTGGGGGAATGTGAGAGGAAGGGGGTATTGTGGGGAGAGGGTCCAGGGCACTGGGGATGAATGTAAGAGGATGGGGTATTGTGGGGGCTAGGGCACTGGGGGGTTAATGTGAGAGGATGGGGGTATTGTGGGGGAGGGGTACAGGGCACTGGGGTGAATGTAAGAGGATGGGGGTATTGTGCGGGCTAGGGCACTGGGGGGGTTAATGTGAGAGGATGGGGTATTGTGGGGGCTGAAGTGGGGGAGGGGCAACAGGGCACAGAGAGTGAATGTGAGAGAATGGGGTATTGTGGGGGCTAGGGCACTGGGGGGGTTAATGTGAGAGGATGGGGTATTGTGGGGGAGGGGTACAGGGCACTGGGGTGAATGTAAGAGGATAGGGGTATTGTGGGGGTTAGGGCACTGCGGGGTTAATGTGAGAGGATGGGGTATTGTGGGGCTTGGGCACTGGGGGGTTAATGTGAGAGTATGGGGTATTGTGGGGCTAGGGCACTGGGGTGGTTAATGTGAGAGGATGGGGTATTGTGGGGGCTGAAGTGGGGGAGGGGCAACAGGGCACAGAGAGTGAATGTGAGAGGATGGGGTATTGTGGGGGAGGGGATACAGGGCACTGGTTGGTGAATGTGAGAGGATGGGGATATTGTGGGGGCTGGCACACAGGGGTTGATGTGAGAGGATGGGGTATTGTGAGGGAGGGTAGACAGGTCACTGGGGTTGAATGTAAGAGGATGGGGGTATTGTGGGGCTAGGGCACTGGGGGTTTACTGTGAGAGGATGGGGGTATTGTGGGGGCTGAAGTGGGGAGGGGCAAAAGAGCACTGAGGGGTGCATGTGAGAGGATGAGGGTATTGTGGGTCAGTGGGACAGAACACTAAGGGGTGCATGTGAGACAATGGGCTGTTGGGGTGTGGGTGGGGGACAGGGGAGGTAGGGGGCTTTTTTTTTACTTGTGAGCTCCTTAATACTTTAATAATAGATTAATATTTCAGTATTATTATAAGAAGGGCATAGACAGACGGCCGTATAACTCATGCGAGGGTCGCACTGCAATCCTCGGACTTGCTGGTACCGCTCCTGACATGAGCGCGACCGCCATGTATAATATATGGTATATTCAGCGTAGTGTCGTATACACTGCTGTATTATACAATATACAACAGTTCTAATGCTCCATACCTAATATGCAGGATAATGTACAGTGTATATGATGTAACCTGTATAAAATGCGACATTGGCTTGCCCCCCCTAGTTTTGATCCTGGGTACGCCCATGGCTCCAGTCGAGATGAACCCTGGTGATGGGCAGTGCCTGTTCGATGCCTCCAATCCCGAAGACTGAGAGGGTTTTTCTGGGTAACCAGTCCTGAGGGGACACCATCTCAGGCCACATTAGGGTCATCTCAGTCCCATAGCAGCGGCATGGTTTACAGTGATGGGCTGGTAATTCTCATGGGACCTCCCACCACCCACACCCACACATATGACAGCGGCCGGTTTTGGGTATGAGGACAGCGCCTTGTTGCGCTGGGGAAACATGGCCCTGAAGTGTCCAGGTTGGTTGCAGAGGTGACACCTCCTGTGTTCTACCCCTGGCCTGGAGAGGGAAACAGAAGGGGCGCCCCTTTCATTCTCAGGGCTGGGGAAACAGGGGCAGGATGAGTTTTACCCCCTCTCCAGGTGTTGTGGGTGGCCCGCTTGGTTTCAGGGGCCCGGTTATTGGCATAGTCATTTGCCAGGGCAGCTGTAACAGCGGCTCCTTATTGTTCCTGGTCACGGAGGTATTGCTGAAGATCCTCTGGGCAGTTCCACAAGAATTGTTCCATGACAAACACCTCCTGGATCTCCTGGCCAGTGGTGAGCTCCAGGCCCTTGGTCCAGTGCTCTGCAGCTCTCAAGAGGGCCTGCATGTGATTGGCCCCCGTGTCCTTGGGGCCTTTTTGCAGGCTCCGGAACTTCCTGTGGTAAGACTCTGGGGTGAGGTTGAACTGCTGGATCAGGTTTGTTTGATGCTCTCATAGTCCTGTTCCTCCCTGGCAGGCAAGTCCCCCAAAACTTCCAGAGACTTACCCCTCAAACGGGGGTCAGGTACTTAGCCCACTGATCCGAGGCCAGATGGTGCTGTTGGCAGGTCCACTCAAAGGCCTGCAGAAAGGAGTCCAGGTCTCCATCCTTCTCCAGCAAGGGGAAGTCCTCTGCTCGGACCTTGGCTGTCTTGGATTCTGGAAGTGCTGTGGTGGGCCGTATGAGACCCTGTTGAGCCAACTCCAGCTGATGCTGTCGCTCTGCAGCCTCACGGCATTCCACCACCTCGTGCCTGCTGCCGCCTCCCACTCTGCCTGGCTTTCTGCCGCTTTCAGGAGGGTTGTTTAGGCTTCCTCGAGCCCCACTTCGAGGCTCGCCAGGGCAGCTTGAAAGAGGGCCTCTGATCTGAGCTGTCCAGGGAGAAGGGCAGTAGGAGGGCGTTCTCCTGCGGGGTAGTGCACTGGCAATGAGACGCTTGGGGAGCCCGGGCTGGACCCCCCCTGGTTCACCCCTTCTTCGGAACCAGTTCTTCCAGCTGCAGAAGTTTTCACACCTTGGTGTTATCAGCTTCAAAAGCTTGTTCTTGGTTTATAATTAAAGATAAACATTGCATGGCTTTTTATGTCCTTGAGGAAAGCAAGGGTGGGGCACATTTCAGGAGTGGAAGGAGTTGTCCTGAACTTAAAATCCAAAATGGATTCTCCCTTGTCCCTCACAAGTACTGAGCAAACTAAGAGAATCAATGAGTTTGTGAGTACATACTTGCTGTAACGGGAGTGGTGGAACCACTGTGCCATGGTCCGAGGAGTCCCTGAAGAGGTGTGACTAGGTGGACACCTAACTTTTCACTAGTGCCCCTGATGGTGGGGATAGGCTTGGCTCCCGATGAAGAGCAGGTGATACTCCAGAAAAGACCAGGGACGCCCGGCAGCTGACCCCCAAGGGACTGGTAGCTGGAAAGCCGAGAACAGCTGATGCATGGAGGCACTGGCAGAAGCGGTCTAGTATGGCTGATACAAGTGGGCACAGCAGGTGCCGGCGGGTCCAGCTGATATACAGACTGGCACAGCAAATGCTGGCGGATCAGTCTGATGTACAGACTGGCACGGCAGGTGTTTGTGGGTCCAGCTTATATACAGGCTGGCATGGCTGGTACAGACGGGTCTAGCTGATATACAGATTGGCATGGCTGGTGCAGAGGGGTTCGGCTGTAATACAGACTGACAAGGCAAATGTTGACAAGGAGGTTTAGGGACTGACAGACACTAGCACGAATTAGTGGACGGGGACCTGAGAACTAGCAAGTGTGTTTAGGAACAGACTAACAATGTTGCACAGCCACTACCCATCAGGTGTGCAGAGAGTGCAGAGCCGCGGCAGTGAGTGAGTTGGAGTTCCTTCCGGGGAAAGGGGCATAGTGCCGAGATGCTAGCACTATACTTGCATTCATATAATTAATTAATTCTTAACTATTCATGAATGCCCAACGTCTTGCATAACCAAATATAAGAGAATTTTCCCTACCTGAATGTGACTGGTATTCTACAGTACAGGCACATTGAGCTTGTACACCTCTGTATATTATTTCTATGTACCTTTTTCTGTATTCTAGAGGTAAAATAAAAGTCAGAGATTTTTGTCTTCCTATAAAATTACTAAAAAATTATGAAAAATAATACAATTTAAAAAAAGGATCACTAATCAGTAAACAACACAGACATATTTAGTATCCCTGTAATTGCATCAACCCATACAATTAACTCGCCATGTGTTGCTGCCCTACCCACATCGCGATCTCAATCACCAGTGGCAAATTTTTAGTTATCGGCTGTCTCGTGCCTACAGAATGGTTGAGTGTGCCTTTGTCATTCTGTGCACAAAATAGTGTGTGCTACTGTCTGCCCTCCAACGTAGCGAACAGAATGTGAATGGTGTGATCAATGAATGTGTGGTCCTGCACAACTTTTCCCGCATGCGTGAATGTCATGAAGATTCAGGTTCTGAAGATGTACAGGATGTGCCCATTTCCCTGCTAGAACCATCTGTGCCAACTACACGACCACAAGGTTTTGCCATTAAGGTTCGGTATATGTTTGCCATGTATTTCCTCACACCAGAGGGTGAGACTCCATTACACAAGTTATTGTTCCTTGAATTAAAAATGTTTTATAGTTAGAGATGAGCGACTTTGCCTCCGGGAGGGTCGAGTCGAGTCTCGGACCACCCGACTTTATCAAAAGTCGAGTCAAACGAAATCGGCCGACTATCGGCAAAAGTCGGAGTTCCGACTGAAACCCGACCTGACCCCAATGCAAGTCAATGGGGAATAGAAGCCGGCAGTGAGTGGAGGACAGTAAACACAACTACAGTGCCAATTTCAATGCCAACGACATCAATTCTTATTACTTAAGCATGTCAACCTTAATATACTTTATAATAATAGTAATGCATTGAAAACTGGGGGTTATTTGGCTAAAGTTGTGGGGGGCAGGGCTGGCTCCAGGTTTTCGTGGGCCCCGGGCGAAAGAGTCTCAGTGGTCCCCTTTAACACATACCACAATTCATGATGCTCCGATACGGCAGAGAAATATAGGTATAGTACAATGCCAAATACTTCACTTCTTACATTACATGAGTGATATCTATTGTAAATTCTACAATAGCTCAAAAACCGGAAAGTATAGTCCTCCATACAGTATTATGGCCCCACATAGTGCGCCATACAGACTAATGAGCCCCATATATTGCTCTATACAGAATAATGAGCCCCATATATTGCTCCATACAGAATAATGAGTCCCATATATGATGCTCCATACAGAATAATGGGCCCAATATAATGCTTCATGCAGTATAATGAGCCACATATATTGCTCCTTACAGAATAATGAGCCCCATATATTGCTCCATACATAATTGGTTCCATATAATGTTTCATACAGTATATGATGAGCTCCACATAACGCTCCAGTATATGATGATCCCCATATAATGTGCCATACAGTATAGCACGGTCCCCATAGAGTATAATGAGCCCCACATATTGCTCCATACAGTATAATGAGTCACATATAAAGCTCCATACAGTATATGATGGGCCCCATATATTGCTCCATACAGAATGGGCTCCATATAATGCTCCATACAGAATAGGCCCATATGTGCTCCATATGATGCTCCATATATAAAGGGCCCTATATGATGCCCCATAAATAATGAACCCCATATGATGCTCTAGTATATGATGGGTCCCATATATGATGTTCCAGTGTATGATGAGCCCCATATAATGCTCCAAATATAATGGTCCCCATATATAATGCTCCATATATAATGGGCTCCATGAGATGCTAAATATATAATGGGCCCCATATGATGCACCATATATAATGGGCCCCATATGATGCGCCATATATAATGGGCCCCATATGATTCTCCAGTATATGATGGGCCCCATGGATGATGCTCCAGTGTATGATGGGCCTATATAATGCTCCATATAAAATGGGCCCCATATGATGCTCCAGTAAATAATGGGCCCCATGTATGATGTTCCAGTGTATAATGGGACCCCATATATGATGCTCCAGTGTATAATGGGCCCCGTATATGATGCTCCAGTGTATGATGGGCCCCATTTATAATGCTCCAGTGTATGATGGGCCCCATATATAATGGTCCAGTGTATAATGGGCCCTATCTACGATGCTCAAGTGTATAATTGGCCCCATATATAATTCTCCAGTGTATAATGCTCCCCATATATTGCTCCAAACATTAAAAAAAATTAAATACCTCTCCTCGCTGGGCACTGCTCTACTCTGGGCTCCTCAGCATCGCCATCTTCCAGCTCTCTGCACTGTGACTGTTCAGGCAGAGGGCGCACAGACGTGACGACATCGCACTCTCTGACCTGAATGTCACTGTCAGGAAACGCGGAAGACGTCACAGTGGTGGAGCAGAGAGAGGTAAGTATTGCAAACGCTGGGGCCCTGAGCAAGCGGGGGGCCCACTCTTGGAATTGGCACTGGCACAGGGCCCCTCATAGAACGCCGGTGTCTCTGAAGGCAAGTGGGCCCCTCCACCTGCTCAGGGTCCCGGCACTTGCCCGGGTGCACCAGGTGCTGATGCCGGCCCTGGGGGGGGTACAGCCCAGTTAGGGAGGTGGAAAAACTGGCATATGTTGAGGTGTAGGCCGGATGTTCAGCAGCTGCAAATCAAGGAATTGGAGAAGTCGGAGAAAGAGGAGGACAAAGAGAGCCATTTTTGTGGCAACCTACAGTACAGACCAAAAGTTTGGACACACCTTCTCATTCAAAGATTTTTCTGTATTTTCATGACTATGAAAAGTGTAGAATCACACTGAAGGCATCAAAACTATGAATTAACACATGTGGAATTATACATTACACTTTACAAAAAAGTGTGAAACAACTGAAAATATGTCTTATATTCTAGGTTCTTTAAAGTAGCCACCTTTTGCTTTGATTACTGCTTTGCACGCAGAAAAGGTGAACGGCTGGACTCTACATGCCTAGTTCCCACCGTGAAGCATGGAGGAGGTGGTGTGATGGTGTGGGGGTGCTTTGCTGGTGACGCTGTTGGGGATTTATTCAAAATTGAAGCGGTGAGCGGTCCAGCTCACCCCAAACCATCTTGATTGGGTTCAGGTCTGGTGACTGTGGAGGCCAGGTCACCTGGCGTAGCACCCCAACACTCTCCTTCTTGGTCAAATAGCCCTTACACAGTCTGGAGGTGTGTTTGGGGTCATTGTCCTGTTGAAAAATAAATGATGGTCCAACTAAACGCAAACCGGATGGAATAGCATGCTGCTGCAAGATGCCGTGTTAGCCATTCTGGTTCACTATGCCTTCAATTTTGAATAAATCCCCAACAGTGTCACCAGCAATGCACCCCCACACCATCACACCACCTCCTCCATGCTTCTCGGTGTGAACCAGGCATGTAGAATCCAAAAGGTGGCTACTTTGAAGAACCTTGAATGTAAGACATATTTTCAGTTGTTTCACACTTTTTTGTAAAGTGTAATGTATAATTGCACATATGTTAATTCATTGTTTTGATGCCTTCAGTGTGATTCTACAATTTTCATAGCCATGAAAATACAGAAAAATCTTTGAATGAGAAGGTGTGTCCAAACTTTTGGTCTGTACTGTATGTGTCATCAGGGGAAGGTGGTACAAAATCCTTTGAAACCCAGGCATGGTTCATTTTAATGAAGGTGAGATCACCTATATTTTGGGTCGACAGCCGGGTCCTTCTTTCTGTCAGGATTGATCCAGCAGCACTGAAGACTCTTTCTGATAGCACTCTACCAGCAGGGCAAGCGAGCTCCTGTAAGGCATATTGTGCCAATTCAGGCCAGGTGTCCAGTTTACAGGCCTAGTAGTCAAATGGGAATGAACTGTGAGGGAGAACATTGATGGGGAGGAGAGGTAATTTTGAACCATACTTGACAACTGCTGTCTCCTGTCTGTTGCAATCGATTCATTATTACCAGTCGTGTGAGCATTACTCTAGAAATAAGTCCACAACATGGTCATGAAACCCCTGTCTCCAATGCCACTTCGGCTGTGTGCACCACGAACACCTCTTCCATGTTGCCCAGTACGGCTCGTGGTAGAACCTGCACTGCTGCTGTGTGCTGGGAATGCCTCTAACAAACGATTTACCAGAGTTGCTTGTTTGTTCGCCAATATTAGCTCTAGGTTCTCCTGTGGCATGATGTTCTGTAATTTGCCTTTATAGCGTGGATCGAGGATGCTGGCCACCCAGTAGTCGTCCTCCTTCATAATTTTGGCAATGCCGGGGTCCCTTTTTAGGATCCGCAAGAGAAAATCACACATGTGGGCCAATGTTCCAGGTGTCAATGATGAACTGCCAGTGGTGGGTGGAGGAGCACTTTCTGCCAAATCCACATCCTTCCAGCCACGCACAAACCCTGTACCTGACCTTGGCAAGCCAACATTTTCTCTTGCCCCCTGAGAAGCATCCTCCTCCCCAAAATAATCATCCCCCTCATCCTCCTCCTCCTCCACCTCATCCAGGACAGTTCCCTGAGCAGACAATGCCTGACTGTCATCAAGGCTTCCTCCTCCTCCTCCTCCGCTGCAGATGCCTGATCCTTAATGTGCGTCAAAGTTTGCATGAGCAGACGCATAAGTGGGAGGCTCATGCTTATGATGACGTCGTCTGCGCTTACCAGCCGTGTGCATTCCTCAAAACACTGAAGGACTTTACAGAGGTATTTCAGCTTTGACCACTGCACACACGACAACTCGATGTCTGCCCTGCCTGCCTGTGTATCCTCCCACAAATGCATTAGAGCCTGCCTCTGTTAGCACAGCCTCTCAACCATGTGCATGGTGGAGTTCCACCTTGTTGCAACGTCTTTGATTAGGCGGTGCTTGGGGAGGTGTAGCGATCACTGCAGCCTCTGCATACGACTGGAGTCTACGGGCGAGCGACGGATGTGCGAGCAGAGTCTTCTCACCTTATGGAGCAGGGCTGGTAGCTCCGGATAATTATTTATGAAGCACTGCACAACCAAGTTTAAGGTGTGAGCCAGGCAAGGTATGTGTCTGAGTTTTGCCAGGGCTATGGCCGCCACAAAATTACGGCCATTATCACTTACTACCTTGCCTGGCTCAAGATGTAGACTGCCCAGCCCTGCCCAGACTGCCCAGCCATGACTCAGTTTCTCGCTGCAAGTAGTCAGCTAGGACCTCCGCGGTGTGTCTGTTGTCGTCCAAAGACATCATCTTTAAAACAGCCTGCTGACGCTTACCACTAGCTGTTCAATAGTGGAAAACCTCGTGTGCAACACTGGCAGCTGCTGATAGAGTGCACATGCGACTGCGCTCTGTCGACGAGCCTTCGCTTCAGGAGGAGGAGGAGGGTCGAACGCCTACAGCCAACTGTTGCCTATACCGTGGGCTAGGCAGCACTGTCCCACCGCCGCTTTCCCCGTGGACCCTGCATCCACCACATTAACCCAGTGCGCAGTGATGGACACGTAATGGCCCTGGCCGTGCCTACTGGCCCATGCATCTGTTGTGAGGTGCACCTTTCCACTCACTGATTGTTTGAGTGCATGGACAATGTGGTCTTTCACATGCAGGGGAGGGCAGGGATGGCTTTTCTAGCAAAGAAGTGCCGACTGGGTAGATCATAGTGTGGGACAGCGTAGGCCGTGAGCTCTCGGAACGCTGCACTTTTAACCAAATGGAAGGGCATCATCTCTAATGAGATCAGTTTGGCAATGTAGGTGTTCAAAGGCTGTGTACGCGAATGAGAGGATGAGTACTTTCTTGTCCTACTCAGAGTCTCTGCTAGGGTGAGCTGGACTTGAGAGCTGCATATGGTGGAACTAGCGGTGGACATGGCGGACTGAGAGGGGGTTGGTGATGGTGATGGTGGTGGTGGTGGTGATGGCCTAGATTCAGTCTTTCATTGGAAAAACATTGTGATTCCCTGACTGTTTTGGCCTTGCGACGACACCTCAACATTTCTTGCTGGTGGTGTGCTAACTGGTGGCTTACAGTGGGGAAGCGATAGAGCGTTGCTGGCTACCTTCAGTCGGAGCAGGTGCACGTGTGCTACCTGAGGTTTTGTAGTCCATCCACGCTTGCAAGAGCATGGTGTTTAAATGTCTAATCATGCAACTGGAATTCAAATTTCAGAGATTTTTCCTCGGCTAAAGGTCCTTCTGCACTTCTTACAGATAACCTTTGCCTCATCAATTGGATTTGGTCAAAAAAGTGCCACACTGCACTTTTTCTACTATGGGAAAAATTTTCAGGGCTTGCACATTGTGCTAATTTGACCCTCGGCTAAGCTGTCCTGCAACTCTTTTTGTTTTTTAACACGTTTTTGGACTGCTACAGGCCTGCCTGATAACTGCAGCTGCGATGTCGATGCCTGCTGCGGATCCTCCTCCTCTTCTGAGCTATTGCCAGCTGCACCCTCTTCCCCCAATGGATGCCAATCCAGGTCAACAACTGGGTCATGCATCACCTACTCTTCAATTTCATCTGCACCTTTCTCTGTGTCACTGTGTAAGGTGGTATAGTATGCGGGAAGGGGCACCTGAGTTTCATCAGGGTCAGAATCTGGCTCAGTAGACTGCGAGGGCATTGCAGTTCACTGGGTGAATGTGCCAGCAGAATCATATAGCACTGACTGTGCAGCAGTGCACTCCATGTCTTACTCATCTTGGACTGGGGAAATCAGATTTTCACTTGATAAGTTAGGCATGGTATGTGAAAAGAGCTCCATGGAGTAATCTGAAGTGTGGCCTGCCGCATCCTTCACTTTTGGTGGGGGTGAAGGACACAAGGAAATATGTTGTTCCTGACCAGGAGCCTGCACTGACGACTCAGTGCTTGCAGTTTTTTGAAACTTCAGAAGAGGAGGCGATGGAGCTGGAGGCTATTTCGGCAATGTAAGTCAAATCCTGTTCCTGATGCTCCAGCTTTAAAAGCGGTTTACCTACTCCCAGGAAAGGGAGCCTTCCAGGCCTTCTGGAGCCAGATGATGATGCAGGCTCAACGCCTCCTGCCTTAGGTGCTATTGAGCTTTTGGCACTACCAGCAGATGCAACACCACCACCATCAGTACCTAGTGGCCCCCCCGCCCACGTCCGCAGCCTCTTCCACCATACTTCCTCATGTTTGGGAAAATGTACCAAAAATACCGGCAGATATATCATAGAATCATAGAATCATAGAATGGTAGAGTTGGAAGGGACCTCCTGGGCCTTCTGGTCCAACCC
>JARQOD010000001.1:246472237-246563969 GCA_033576555.1 Oophaga sylvatica
GCAATGTGGTGTTCAAAGGTGTGACGCAAAGGAGGGTGGACTTTTTTGCCCTACTCAGGTCTCTGCTAGGGTGGCGGGGATTGGAGTGAAAATTGGGGGAAAAATAGCGGTGGACATGGCGGCTGAGAGGGGGTGGTGATGGTGTGGTGGTGGTGGTGGTGTGGCTAATTCAGTCTTTTTGGAAAAAACATTGTGACCCCTGACTTTTTTGGCCTTGCGAGAACCTCAAATTTCTTGGGGGTGGTGTGCAAACTGGTGGGTTACATGGGGAGCGATAGGCGTTGCTGGACCTTCAGTCGGAGAGGTGCAGTGTGCTCCGAGGTTTTGTGTCCTCCCCCTTTGAAAGGCAGGGTGTTTAAATGTCAAATCATGCAATGGAATTCAAATTCAGAGTTTTTTCCCCTCGGCTAAAGGTCCTTCTGCCTTCTTACAGTAAACCTTTGCCTCATCTTTTGGTTTTGGGTCAAAAAGGCCACACTGCACTTTTTTACTATGGGGAAAAATTTTCAGGGCTTGCAAATTGTGTAATTTGCCCCTGGGGTAAGCTGTCCTGCAACTCTTTTTTTTTTTTAACACGTTTTTGGAGCTACAGGCCTGCTAAATAACTGCGCTCGATGTGATGCCTGCGCGGATCCCCCTCCTTTCTGGCTATTGCCAGCTGCACCCTTTTTCCCAAAAAAGGTGCCAATCCGGTCAACACTGGGTCATGCATACTACTTTTAAATTTTCTCTGCACCTTTTTTGTGTCACTGTGTAAAGGTGGTATAGATGGGGGAAAGGGGGGCACCTGGTTTTCGGGTCAAATCTGGTCAGTTGATGCGAGGGCATTGCAGTTCACTGGGTGAATGTGCCGCGAATCATATAGCAGGCTGTGCAGCAGTGCCTCCCTGTCTTATCATCTTGGCTGGGGGGAATCAGATTTTCCTTTATAGTTAGGATGGGATGTGAAAGAGTCCATGGAGTAATTGAAATGTGGCTGCCGCATCCTTCACTTTTGGTGGGGGGTGAAGGACACAAGGAAAAATTTTTGTTTTGGGCCCCGGAGCCCGCACTGACGACTCAGTGCTTGCGTTTTTTAAACTTCAGAAGAGGAGGCGTGGAGCTGGAGGCTATTTCGGCAATGTAAGTAAATCCTTTCCTGAGCCCCGCTTTAAAGCGGTTTCCTATCCCCCGGAAAAGGGGCCTTCCCGGCTTTGGAGCCAGATGATGATGCGGCTCAACGCCCCCCCTTAGGTGTTTGGCTTTTGGGCCCACCCGCAGATGCAACACCACCACCTCAGTACCTAGTGGCCCCCCCCGCCACGTCCGCAGCCTCTTCCACATACTTCCTCATGTTTGGGAAAATGTACCAAAAATACCGGCAGATATATCATAGAATCATAGAATCATAGAATGGTAGAGTTGGAAGGACCTCCTGGGCCTTCTGGTCCAACCCCTGCTCAAATCATCCCAGACAGATGTCTGTCCAGCCTCTGTTTGAAGAATATGGTACTGCATGAGGAGCATACAGCTGTATACGTTGTAGGGGAAAATTTAAATCTCCGTATTTATTTCCAGAGTCACACACAGATAGCCAGCATGTATTTGTTTGTGATACTAGCCGATACACGGTAGTGTGAGAGGAGCGTACAGTGTGGGAAAAAATTAACACTCGGTAACTGTGCAGAAAAAAAGAATAAAAGTATTAGTGCTGTGTAAAAAGCAGTCTGCACAGCAGTGTACACACAGCAATACAGCTATCAGGCAGCCTAATAACCAGCTCTGCTGCACACAAGAAAATCCTCCCCGTCACTGCACACTAACTGTACAGCACAATTGCTATCAGCACAAGAACATAAGAACTTCTCTTTTCAGCCCTAACTCTCCCTACTGATAAACAGCAACCTCTCCCTACTGTTAAGCAGAAGTAAGATGGAGGTCGGCGGTCAGGGCTTTTATAGACACTATGACGCCCCCCAAAGCAAGCCAATCACTGCGATGCCTTTCTCTATGTTGGTGGTCGACGCTGCACATGTCATCTCGTTGCCTGCAGTGTATGTCCTTGCTCATTGGCTGAAAAAAAGGCACCTGTAAGCATTCAGGGAAATCCGACTTTGGTGCTCGTTTTGCCGACCTCATGGCCTATGGTCAGGTTTCGGTCTGCGAACCCTGACTTTGGCAAAAGTCGGCGACTTATGAATCTGGCCGACCTGTTTCGCTCAACTCTAGTTATAGTAAAATGTTTTGTAACTTTGGGAAATAATGTTTCTTCCATAAACATATGTGCTGTATTTGATACCTTCACAAGCAACATGCTTATGTTTTGGTTTTTAATAAACATGGCTTTTGTGCTCAAAATAACTTTAATTAAAAATGTTTTACAAATATGGGCATTCATATTTTTTCATACAAACCACAAACTTAAAAATGGCATTTTTTTTACTAAAATATTTATACCAAGAAACAGATAGAAACAACTGGTTTCCTTGTTTTGAACCCTACAAAAGCACACTTTTCAAGGAGCCACACTAGGAGGACATACATTTTGCTGTGATATTCCCTCATAATACCCCTGAAGGCTGTTTTTGGTTATTTAGTTGTGGGACAAACTTAAAAATGGCGTTTTTTTTACTACAATATTTACACCAAGAAACAGATAAAAATTATTATTTGATCTAAATCTAACGCAAACATCACAAATTATGATATGTGAGTGGTAATCTTTGCTGACAAGCAGAAATATTTCCTGCCATAGATGGTGGTGGTGGTGAATGTGGTTGGCCCTTGAAATGTGGGTTAGATGATCCAGAAGGTAAAGAAGGCCTCTGTGTCTGGAGTTCTTGGGGGTAACGTTATGGACCACTTTGACCATAATAGGCACATTCATTAGGCCCATGCCTGTACTATGGTCGCTACCTCTCACCATCAATTTATCCAGCCATTGGAGCTCCTGGACCAGGATACTCCCCTTGCCATCTGCCAGTCATGTGGCAATAGTGAATGGGTGGTTGTTGAGACACTTCGGGTGTTGGTTGTGTTGGGAGCTGTTGGTGTGCTGTGTTTTGGGCGGACTCCACGTGCTCATCATCTTCCTCTCAAGTAGAGAAAACAGCCGCACTCAGTATTGCATATGAAGAAAATAAAGTTCCATTTATTGTGACAACAATGTAGACATGAGCCACCACAACTTATTGTGTGGTATGAAGGCAAAACGGACACAATTAATTGGGTTAACGTTTCGACCTTATGCGGTCTTTCTCAAAACATCACTGCGGAACAAAGCATAAACAACACAAAAGTCAGATACATATTGTACATTTGTTAAAGAAAATATATATATATATACATATTTACAAGGTACCATATACAATAAAAGGTCCCAAAATAAGGGGATCATTGCATGGAAGATAAGATTACATGAATATGTAGAAAAATTGAAAATTAATTGAATACTATGTTACAAAAATACAGCAGATGGAGCTATATACGTAATCCTAGTGGTCAAACAGTGTCCTCACGCAAGTTTACTAAATAGCTAGTGGATCACAGAATAGATCTATATAGAGATAATATGCATTAATATACGTTTATCTATTACAAAGCATGCAGCTAAAAGACCCCTGAAAAAGATATCAATAGAAATATAAATATTGCTGCAAACAGGCTCATCGGTACACAATATATATGTATGTAATAGTCCAGTTACACAGATCCAGTAGGCACAAATATGACTAACCTTTTGAAGATGCAAGGTGTGGAGAGAATGAGTAAGCAGGAACCAAGTCCCGTGTAGGCTATATATAAAGAAGTGAGTGAAAAGAAACATATGAGTATCAAGGGAAAGCACAGAAATGCTGAGGCACATTGTGAAAGGTACAACCCGGTCTAAGAGACATAGCACAAACCTGGAGTAAGCTGTAAGGAGAGACAGTCCGTTCCACGGCTCAATTGTGAGCGATACTGTGCGTTGTGGCGCTTAAATAAGCGTCCCCACTAGATGTCCGGTTTCAATTAGAGGAAGGGGCCAGAGCGAGGCCAGACACGCAGGAGCGTGTCATTATGAACTGCGCATGCGCATCATGTAACTAACCACCGTCGCTAGGGGGATGTGTCATGAGGAGGCACACAGCGCCTGCGCAACACAGTCTAGCGTTGCTAACAACGGTAACTATGGGGAGGGACCTGGCACACAGGAGTATGTCTTCTATAGTGCATGTGGGACGCGGGTATGTACGAGAACAAAGGAAAAAATAAAGAGAAAAAGAACAGAAGGAAAAAAAAGGGGAAAAACAAAAACAGAACGTGCAGAAATATATATAAATAAATAAATTACTGGGCTCTGGTGAGGAACAAAAGGATAGGCAGGAATAGAACTAGAGGGCCAAAGGAATGAATAGAAAACAAGAACCGCCAAACAATGAATGAAGTAAAGACAGAGGAAATATGAAGAAACAGTAAAAAATCAAAAATAAAGAATAAAAATCAAAAATAAAGAATAAAAATCAAAAATAATAAAGATTAACCCCTCTCTGCCATCAGACGTACTATTCCGTCCATGTGACCCTGGACCTAATTCCCATGGACGGAATAGTACGTCATGCCCTTTAATGCGACATCGCGACTAAAGTCGCGGTGATCGCATTAAAATTCCGACGCCATCTTACCTCTAGAAAGATGACGTCGGCATCCCGGGCTGCGTCCTCCCCTCTCCGGCCTCCCGATCGCTGTGATTGGCTGTTCAATTCTGAACAGCCAATCGCAGCCTTTCTCACTGTTTCAGCCAATCAGATGGGCTGAAACAGTGAGATCCCAGGCTAGGATCGAGTACCGATGTACTCGATCCTAGGCCTGGGTCTAGCACTATGCAGACCCCCCTGGATTGGCGCGATCGCCGATCATATCGATCGCGCCAATCGCAGGGCACAGAAGCGGTATTACCGCGCTGTGCCCTGCCGGTTCCTGCTGGATCGGTGCTATAAAAGCACCGATCCTAGGCCGGAACATAGGACAGGCCTATCAGGGCCTGCAGGAGCTGATTGGCGCGATCAATGTTATCGTCGATCGCGCCAATCGCAAGGCACAGCCGCGGCGCAGGAGCGCTGTGCCTTGCTGCTGACATGCCGGATCGGTGCTGTAATAGCACCGATCCTGGCTGGATCGGTGCTATAAAAGCACCGATCCGGCTGTGGAGGCTCAGGACAGGCCCTGTAGGGCCTGCAGGAGCTGATTGGCGCGATCGATGACATCGTCGATCGCGCCAATCACAGGGCACAGCAGCGGTCTGATCGCTGTGTGACCGCGCTGTGCCCTGCAGGTGACCTGGCTGCTGCCCTGGCTGTGACCTGCCTAGGATCGGAGCTGTGAGCTCCGATCCTGGGCAGGTTGCCAGGGTAACCAGGAGAGCTCTGATTGGTGGGATCTTGTTATGATGGATCCCACCAATCACAGGTCACAGAAGCGAATTGACCGCTCTGTGACCTGTCTCACCTGGCTCTGACCTGTGAGTGACCGTTCTGCAGGGGTCCTCACACTTGCTGAGGATTCCTGCAGAGCGGTCATACAACAGATCTCTCCTGTGCTGGGCCTTGTAGTGCTGAAGACAGAAGAAAAGAAGACAGAAGAAAAGAAGAAAGAAGAAAAGAAGATAGAAAAAAGAAGAGAGACTACAACCGTAAGTGTTGATCCCTCTCTTCCTCCCTCCCCATCCCCCTTCCCCCTCTTTTTACCCCCCTCCACCCCCCTTTGCGCCGCCTCCGTGCGCACACCCAGCCGCCGAGCGTTGATTGGTGACGCATTTCACCGATCAACACTCGTGCTCTCAGCCCCCTTTGCGCCACCTCCGTGCGCACACCCTGCAGCCGGCGAACTTTGATAAGTGACGCAGTTCACTTATCAGAGCTCGCGTCCGGCGGGTTTCCTTTTTTTCACCCCCCTTTGTGCCGCCTCCGTGCGCACACCCAGCCGCCGAGCGTTGATTGGTGACGCATTTCACCGATCAACACTCGTGCTCTCAGCCCCCTTTGCGCCACCTCCATGCGCACACCCTGCAGCCGGCGAACTTTGATAAGTGACGCAGTTCACTTATCAGAGCTCGCGCCGGCTGTTTTCCTTTTTTTTTTTTTCACCCGCCTTTGCGCCGCCTCCGTTTCCACATCTAGCAGCCGCCGAATTTTGATAAGTGACTCAGTTCACTTATCAGATCTCGTGCCGGCTGTTTTCCTGTTTTTTTTTTCACCCCCTCCCTGCGCCACTCCCTTTGCGCCACATCTAGCAGCCGCCGAACTTTGACAAGTGACACAGTTCACTTATCAGAGCTCGCACCGGCTGTTTTCCTTTTCTTTTTTTTTTTTCCTTTTTCTTTTTTCACCCGCCTTTGCGCCGCCTCCGTTTCCACATTTAGCAGCCGCCGAACTTTGACAAGTGACACAGTTCACTTATCAGAGCTCGCGCCGGCTGTTTTCCTTTTCTTTTTTTTTTCACCCCCTCCCTGCGCCACTCCCTTTGCGCCACATCTAGCAGCCGCCGAACTTTGACAAGTGACACAGTTCACTTATCAGAGCTCGCACCGGCTGTTTTCCTTTTCTTTTTTTTTTTTCCTTTTTCTTTTTTCACCCGCCTTTGCGCCGCCTCCGTTTCCACATTTAGCAGCCGCCGAACTTTGACAAGTGACACAGTTCACTTATCAGAGCTCGCACCGGCTGTTTTCCTTTTCTTTTTTTTTTTTTCCTTTTTCTTTTTTCACCCGCCTTTGCGCCGCCTCCGTTTCTACATTTAGCAGCCGCCGAATTTTGATAAGTGACTCAGTTCACTTATCAGATCTCGTGCCGGCTGTTTTCCTGTTTTTTTTTTTTCACCCCCTCCCTGCGCCACTCCCTTTGCGCCACATCTAGCAGCCGCCGAACTTTGACAAGTGACACAGTTCACTTATCAGAGCTCGCATCGGCTGTTTTCCTTTTCTTTTTTTTTTTTCCTTTTTTTTCACCCGCCTTTGCGCCGCCTCCGTTTCCACATTTAGCAGCCGCCGAATTTTGATAAGTGACGCAGTTCACTTATCAGATCTCGTGCCGGCTGTTTTCCCTTTTTTTTTTTTCACCCCCTCCTTGCGCCACATCTAGCAGCCACCGAACTTTGATAAGTGACGCAGTTCACTTATCAGAGCTAGGGCCTGCTGTTTTAGACTTTTCTTTTCACTGGCATTTTTTTCTCCCCATTTTTTTTTTCTTTTAGATTTTTCTTTTCAGCATAGTTTACACCAAGCACTATCCCCCCCCACACATACACAGTTATCAATAAAGTACACCCAAGCACCACATTTACAAAAAAATGTCCCACCCGTCCCGTTCGTCCCAACAGCGCTATTCATTGGAGGAGGCATACGCTTTTCTTGCCTCCGACACTGATAGCGAGGGAGAGGATCCCACATTTCTTTATTTTTCAGATTCCTCTTCCTCCTCCTCTTCCTCTTCCCCCTCCTCATCTTCCTCCTCGGGTCCTGCGGAACCACCACGCAGACGCCCCAGGACAGAAGATGAGGCATCTGCCCCATTCCAGAAGACGAAGATGAAGCCGAAGCCGAACCAGCGCAACCCACTGCGGATCCCGTGTGGACCTCGCCCCCGAAAATTACGAGCCACTGATTCCTGATTTTGTGGCAGAATCAGGAATCAGGTTTGACACCACTGGCCTCACAGAAATAGACTTTTTCAAAGTCTTTTTCTCTGAGGATTTTATTAACCACATGGTGGAGCAAACAAATTTGTACGCTCGTCAATTTTTGGAGCAAAACCCCCGTTCATCATATTCTAACTGGTCTCCTGTAGACGCAGTTGAATTGATGCAGTTTTGGGGCCTGGTCCTTCACACGGGGATCTTGAAGAAGCCAGAATTCGGCAATATTGGAGTGTTGATATTTTATATAACGCTCCAGTGTTCCGAATGGTCATGGCCCGGACGCGTTTTGAGGCCATCCATAAATTCTTGCATTATAACGATAATGCACAGTGTCCCACACGAGATGACCCCAACTTTGACCGTCTGTTCAAAGTTCGGCCGGTCATCGAACACTTCAACAAAAAGTTTGCTGAAGTGTACGTGCCCAAAAGGGACATTTGCGTGGATGAGTCCTTGGTTCATTTTAAGGGACGGCTCGGATTCCGTCAGTACCTGCCCAACAAGAGGGCAAGGTACGGAATCAAACTCTACAAACTGTGTGAGAGTACCTCAGGGTACACTCACCGTTTTAGAGTTTACGAAGGAAAGGACACCAGGATTGAACCCCCTGAGTGTCCTCCTGTCCTGGGAGTGAGTGGGAAAATTGTGTGGGATTTGGTTCACCCACTGCTGGATAAAGGTTATCACCTCTACACCGATAACTTTTATACCAGCATCCCACTCCACAAATCCCTCTTTGCGCGTGGTACCGCAGCCTGCGGTACCGTCCGCAAAAATCAGAAGGGCCTCCCGAAGACGCTGCTTGGGCAGATGCTCAGAAAGGGTGAGAGCAGAGCCCAATGTAGCGACCACCTTCTGGTGGTCAAGTACAAGGACAAGAGGGATGTCCTTCTCTTGACCACCATACACGGTGATGGCAGCGCCCTCAGCACTGTACGGGGTACCTCTACACAGGTCCGCAAACCGGACTGTGTACTTGGGTACAACAAATACATGGGGGGTGTTGATCTCTCTGATCAACTCCTCCAACCATACAGTGCTTTGAGAAAGGCCAAGGTGTGGTACAAGAAGCTGTCCGTGCACATCGTCCAAATGGCAATGCTCAACGCTTTCCTGCTGTCACGATGTGCACGCCATACCAATACGTCGTACCTTCAGTTCCAGGAGGTAGTGATCAAGGCCCTGATGTTTGGCGCTCAGGAAGGAGAGGGCCCCAGTACTTCCGGAACTGAAGGTGCTCGTATTGTACCAGGCCAGCATTTCCCGGGGGAGGTCCCGCAAACTGCCAAAAAAGGTAAGTCGCAAAAAAGGTGCCGAGTGTGTTACAAAAGGGGAATACGCAAGGACACCATTTATCAGTGCGACACCTGCCCCGAAAAACCTGGCCTGTGTATGAAGGATTGCTTCAAATTGTACCACACCTCCATGCACTACTAATTTACTTTACAGGAAAGATTAGTTCCAGAAGGGGGGCACATCTAGAGAAGCTTCTTGGGGGTCTAATTTCTAAAATTATGTCACTTGTGGGTTTTTTTTCCTGTTTAGGCACATCAGGGGCTCTGCAAATGGAACATGACGCCCGCAGACCATTCCATCAAAGTCTGCATTCCAAAACGTCACTACTTCCCTTCCGAGTCCCGACGTGTGCCTAAACAGTTTTTTCCCACATGTGGGGTACCAGCGTTCTCAGGACAAATTGGACAACAACTTTTGGGGTCCAATTTCTCCTGTTACCCTTGGGAAAATAAAAAATTGGGGACTAAAAAAATCACTTTTGTGGAAAAAAAAAATATTTTTTTTTTCACACAGGGCATTATAAACTTTAGTGAAACACTTGGGGGTTCAAAGTACTCAACACACACCTAGATAAGTTCCTTAGGGGGTCTAGTTTCCAAAATGGGGTCACTTGTGGGGGGTTTCCACTGTTTAGGCACATCAGGGGCTCTGCTAACGGAACATGACGCCCGCAGACCATTCCATCAAAGTCTGCATTCCAAAACGTCACTACTTCCCTTCTGAGCCCTGCCGTGCGCCCAAACAGTGGTTCCCCCAACATATGGGGTATCGGCGTACTCAGGACAAATTGGACAACAACTTTTGGGGTCCAATTTCTCCTGTTACCCTTGGGAAATAAAAAATTTGGGGACTAAAAAATCACTTTTGTGGAAAAAAAAATATTTTTTTTTTCACACGGTCATTATAAACTTAGTGAAACACTTGGGGGTTCAAAGTACTCACCACACACTAGATAAGTTCCTTAGGGGGTCTATTTTCCAAAATGGGGTCACTTGTGGGGGTTTCCACTGTTTAGGCACATCAGGGGCTCTGCTAACGGAACATGGACGCCGCGCCAATTCCACAAAGTCTGCATTCCAAAACGTCACTACTTCCCTTCCGAGCCCTGCCGTGCCCCAAACAGTGGTTCCCCCACATATGGGGTATCAGCGTACTCAGGACAAATTGGACAACAACTTTTGGGGTCCAATTTCTCCTGTTACTCTTGGGAAAATAAAAAATTGGGGACTAAAAAAATCACTTTTGTGGGAAAAAAATAATTTTTTTTTTTCACGCAGGGCATTATAAAACTTTAGGTGAAACACTTGGGGGTTCAAAGTGCTCACCACACACCTAGATAAGTTCCTTAGGGGGTCTAGTTTCCAAAATGGGGTCACATGTGGGGGGTTTCCACTGTTTAGGCACATCAGGGGCCCTCCAAACGCGACATGGCGTTCGTTCCCAATTCCAGCCAATTTTGGTTTGGAAAAGTCAAACGGCGCTCCTTCCCTTTCGAGCCCTGCCGTGTGCCCAAACAGTGGTTCCCCCCACATATGGGGTATCAGCGTACTCAGGACAAATTGGACAACAACTTTTGTGTCCAATTTCTCCTCTACCCTTGGGAAAATAAAAATTGGGGACTAAAACTCATGCTTGTGGAAAAAATATGATTTTTTTTCTTCACGGCTCACATTACAAACTTGCGTGAAGCACTTGGGGGTTCAAAGTGCTCACCAAACATCTAGTAAGTTCCTTAGGGGGTCTAGTTTCCAAAATGGGGTCACTTGTGGGGGTTTCCACTGTTTAGGCACATCAGGGGCCCTCCAAACGCGACATGGCGTTCGTTCGCCAATTCCAGCCAATTTGGTTGGAAAAGTCAAACGGCGCTCCTTCCCTTTCGAGCCCTGCGTGCGCCCAAACAGTGGTTCCCCCCACATATGGGGTATCAGCGTACTCAGGACAAGTTGGACAACAACTTTTGTGGTCCAATTTCTCCTCTTACCCTTGGGAAAATAAAAAATTGGGGACTAAAACATCATGCTTGTGGAAAAAAATATGATTTTTTTCTTTCACGGCACTACATTACAAACTTGCGTGAAGCACTTGGGGGTTCAAAGTGCTCACCACACACCTAGATAAGTTCCTTAGGGGGTCTAGTTTCCAAAATGGGGTCACATGTGGGGGGTTTCCACTGTTTAGGCACATCAGGGGCCTCCAAACGCGACATGGCGTTCGTTCCCAATTCCAGCCAATTTTGGTTTGGAAAATGTCAAACGGCGCTCCTTCCCTTTCGAGCCCTGCCGTGCGCCCAAACAGTGGTTCCCCCCACATATGGGGTATCAGCGTACTCAGGACAAGTTGGACAACAACTTTTGTGGTCCAATTTCTCCTCTTACCCTTGGGAAAATAAAAAATTGGGGACTAAAACATCATGCTTGTGGAAAAAATATGATTTTTTTTCTTCACGGCTCAATTACAAACTTGCGTGAAGCACTTGGGGGTTCAAAGTGCTCACCACACATCTAGATAAGTTCCTTAGGGGGTCTATGTTTCCAAAATGGGGTCACATGTGGGGGGTTTCCACTGTTTAGGCAATTCAGGGGCCCTCCAAACGCGACATGGCGTTCGTTCGCAATTCCAGCCAATTTTGGTTTGGAAAAGTCAAACGGCGCTCCTTCCCTTTCGAGCCCTGCCGTGCGCCCAAACAGTGGTTCCCCCCACATATGGGGTATCAGCGTACTCAGGACAAGTTGGACAACAACTTTTGTGGTCCAATTTCTCCTCTTACCTTGGGAAAATAAAAAATTGGGGACTAAAACATCATGCTTGTGGAAAAAATATGATTTTTTTTCTTCACGGCTCTACATTACAAACTTGCGTGAAGCACTTGGGGGTTCAAAGTGCTCACCACACATCTAGATAAGTTCCTTAGGGGGTCTAGTTTCCAAAATGGGGTCACATGTGGGGGGTTTCCACTGTTTAGGCACATCAGGGGCCCTCCAAACGCGACATGGCGTTCGTTCACAATTCCAGCCAATTTTGGTTTGGAAAAGTCAAACGGCGCTCCTTCCCTTTCGAGCCCTTCCGTGCGCCCAAACAGTAGTTCCCCCCCACATATGGGGTATCAGCGTACTCAGGACAAGTTGGACAACAACTTTTGTGGTCCAATTTCTCCTCTTACCCTTGGGAAAATAAAAAATTGGGGACTAAAACATCATGCTTGTTGAAAAAATATGATTTTATTTTTTCACGACTCTACATTATAAACTTGCGTGAAGCACTTGGGGGTTCAAAGTGCTCACCACACATCTAGATAAGTTCCTTAGGGGGTCTAGTTTCCAAAATGGGGTCACATGTGGGGGGTTTCCACTGTTTAGGCATATCAGGGCCTCTCCAAAAGCGACATGGCGTCCGTTCTCAATTCCAGCCAATTTTGGTTTGGAAAAGTCAAATTGCGCTCCTTCCATTCCGAGCCCTGCCGTGCGCCCAAACAGTGTTTTTCCCTCACATATGGGGTATCGGCGTACTCAGGAGAAATTGCACAACAACTTTTGGGGTCCAATTTCTCCTGTTACCCTTGGGAAAATAAAAAATTGGGGACTAAAAAAAATCACTTTTGTGGAAAAAAAAATATTTTTTTTTTCACACAGGGCATTATAAACTTTAGTGAAACACTTGGGGGTTCAAAGTACTCACCACACACCTAGATAAGTTCCTTAGGGGTCTATTTTCCAAAATGGGGTCACTTGTGTGGGGTTTCCACTGTTTAGGCACATCAGGGGCTCTGCTAACGGAACATGACGCCCGCAGACCATTCCATCAAAGTCTGCATTCCAAAACGTCACTACTTCCCTTCCGAGCCCTGCCGTGCACCCAAACAGTGGTTCCCCCCAACATATGGGGTATCAGCGTACTCAGGACAAATTGGACAACAACTTTTGGGGTCCAATTTCTCCTGTTACTCTTGGGAAAATAAAAAATTGGGGACTAAAAAAATCACTTTTGTGGGAAAAAAAATATTTTTTTTTTCACGCCAGGGCATTATAAACTTTAGTGAAACACTTGGGGGTTCAAAGTGCTCACCACACACCTAGATAAGTTCCTTAGGGGGTCTAGTTTCCAAAATGGGGTCACATGTGGGGGGTTTCCACTGTTTAGGCACATCAGGGGCCCTCCAAACGCGACATGGCGTTCGTTCCCAATTCCAGCCAATTTTGGTTTGGAAAAGTCAAACGGCGCTCCTTCCCTTTCGAGCCCTGCCGTGTGCCCAAACAGTGGTTCCCCCCCACATATGGGGTATCAGCGTACTCAGGACAAATTGGACAACAACTTTTGTATTCCAATTTCTCCTCTTACCCTTGGGAAAATAAAAATTGGGGACTAAAACGTCATGCTTGTGGAAAAAAATATGATTTTTTTTCTTCACGGCTCTACATTACAAACTTGCGTGAAGCACTTGGGGGTTCAAAGTGCTCACCAAACATCTAGGTAAGTTCCTTAGGGGGTCTAGTTTCCAAAATGGGGTCACATGTGGGGGGTTTCCACTGTTTAGGCACATCAGGGGCCCTCCAAACGCGACATGGCGTTCGTTCCCAAATCCAGCCAATTTTGGTTGGGAAAAGTCAAACGGCGCTCCTTCCCTTTCGAGCCCTGCCGTGCGCCCAAACAGTGGTTCCCCCCACATATGGGGTATCAGCGTACTCAGGACAAGTTGGACAACAACTTTTGTGGTCCAATTTCTCCTCTTACCCTTGGGAAAATAAAAAATTGGGGACTAAAACATCATGCTTGTGGAAAAAATATGATTTTTTTTCTTCACGGCTCTACATTACAAACTTGCGTAAAGCACTTGGGGGTTCAAAGTGCTCACCACACACCTAGATAAGTTCCTTAGGGGTCTAGTTTCCAAAATGGGGTCACATGTGGGGTGTTTCCACTGTGTAGGCACATCAGGGGCCCTCCAAACGCGACATGGCGTTCGTTCCCAATTCCAGCCAATTTTGGTTTGGAAAAGTCAAACGGCGCTCCTTCCCTTTCGAGCCCTGCCGTGCGCCCAAACAGTGGTTCCCCCCCACATGGGGTATCAGCGTACTCAGGACAAGTTGGACAACAACTTTTGTGGTCCAATTTCTCCTCTTACCCTTGGGAAAATAAAAAATTGGGGACTAAAACGTCATGCTTGTGGAAAAAATATGATTTTTTTTCTTCACGGCTCTACATTACAAACTTGCGTGAAGCACTTGGGGGTTCAAGTGCTCACCAAACATCTAGGTAAGTTCCTTAGGGGGTCTAGTTTCCAAAATGGGGTCACATGTGGGGGGTTTCCACTGTTTAGGCACATCAGGGGCCCTCCAAACGCGACATGGCGTTCGTTCCCAATTCCAGCCAATTTTGGTTTGGAAAAGTCGAACGGCGCTCCTTCCCTTTCGAGCCCTGCCGTGCGCCCAAACAGTGGTTCCCCCCACATATGGGGTATCAGCGTACTCAGGACAAGTTGGACAACAACTTTTGTGATCCAATTTCTCCTCTTACCCTTGGGAAAATAAAAAATTGGGGACTAAAACATCATGCTTGTGGAAAAAATATGATTTTTTTTCTTCACGGCTCTACATTACAAACTTGCGTGAAGCACTTGGGGGTTCAAAGTGCTCACCACACATCTAGGTAAGTTCCTTAGGGGGTCTAGTTTCCAAAATGGGGTCACATGTGGGGGGTTTCCACTGTTTAGGCACATCAGGGGCCCTCCAAACGCGACATGGCGTTCGTTCCCAATTCCAGCCAATTTTGGTTTGGAAAAGTCAAACCGCGCTCCTTCCCTTTCGAGCCCTGCCGTGCGCCCAAACAGTGGTTCCCCCCCACATATGGGGTATCAGCGTACTCAGGACAAGTTGGACAACAACTTTTGTGGTCCAATTTCTCCTCTTACCCTTGGGAAAATAAAAAATTGGGACTAAAACATCATGCTTGTGGAAAAAATATGATTTTTTTTCTTCACGGCTCTACATTACAAACTTGCGTGAAGCACTTGGGGGTTCAAAGTGCTCACCACACATCTAGATAAGTTCCTTAGGGGGTCTAGTTTCCAAAATGGGGTCACATGTGGGGGGTTTCCACTGTTTAGGCACATCAGGGGCCCTCCAAACGCGACATGGCGTTCGTTCACAATTCCAGCCAATTTTGGTTTGGAAAAGTCAAACGGCGCTCCTTCCCTTTCGAGCCCTTCCGTGCGCCCAAACAGTGGTTCCCCCCCACATATGGGGTATCAGCGTACTCAGGACAAGTTGGACAACAACTTTTGTGGTCCAATTTCTCCTCTTACCCTTGGGAAAATAAAAAATTGGGGACTAAAACATCATGCTTGTTGAAAAAATATGATTTTATTTTTTCACGACTCTACATTATAAACTTGCGTGAAGCACTTGGGGGTTCAAAGTGCTCACCACACATCTAGATAAGTTCCTTAGGGGGTCTAGTTTCCAAAATGGGGTCACATGTGGGGGGTTTCCACTGTTTAGGCATATCAGGGCCTCTCCAAAAGCGACATGGCGTCCGTTCTCAATTCCAGCCAATTTTGGTTTGGAAAAGTCAAATTGCGCTCCTTCCATTCCGAGCCCTGCCGTGCGCCCAAACAGTGTTTTTCCCTCACATATGGGGTATCGGCGTACTCAGGAGAAATTGCACAACAACTTTTGGGGTCCAATTTCTCCTGTTACCCTTGGGAAAATAAAATATTGGGGACTAAAAAAATCACTTTTGTGGAAAAAAAAAATATTTTTTTTTTCACACAGGGCATTATAAACTTTAGTGAAACACTTGGGGGTTCAAAGTACTCACCACACACCTAGATAAGTTCCTTAGGGGGTCTAGTTTCCAAAATGGGGTCACTTGTGTGGGGTTTCCACTGTTTAGGCACATCAGGGGCTCTGCTAACGGAACATGACGCCCGCAGACCATTCCATCAAAGTCTGCATTCCAAAACGTCACTACTTCCCTTCCGAGCCCTGCCGTGCACCCAAACAGTGGTTCCCCCCAACATATGGGGTATCAGCGTACTCAGGACAAATTGGACAACAACTTTTGGGGTCCAATTTCTCCTGTTACTCTTGGGAAAATAAAAAATTGGGGACTAAAAAAATCACTTTTGTGGGAAAAAAAATATTTTTTTTTTCACGCCAGGGCATTATAAACTTTAGTGAAACACTTGGGGGTTCAAAGTGCTCACCACACACCTAGATAAGTTCCTTAGGGGGTCTAGTTTCCAAAATGGGGTCACATGTGGGGGGTTTCCACTGTTTAGGCACATCAGGGGCCCTCCAAACGCGACATGGCGTTCGTTCCCAATTCCAGCCAATTTTGGTTTGGAAAAGTCAAATTGCGCTCCTTCCATTCCGAGCCCTGCCGTGCGCCCAAACAGTGTTTTTCCCTCACATATGGGGTATCGGCGTACTCAGGAGAAATTGCACACAACAACTTTATCGGTCCATTTTCTCCTTTTTCCCTTGTGAATATGAAAAAAATGTTTGTAAAAGATCATTTTTGTGACTAAAAAGTTAAAATGTTCATTTTTTCCTTCCACGTTGCTTCAGCTCCTGTGAAGCACCTGAAGGGTTAATAATCTTTTTGAATGTGGTTTTGAGTACCTTGAGGGGTGTAGTTTTTACAATGGTGTCACTTTTGGGTATTTTCTGCCATATAGACCCCTCAAAGTGACTTCAAATATGAGGTGGTCCCTAAAAAAAATGGCTTTGTACATTTTGATGTAAAAATGAGAAATCGCTGGTCAACTTTTAACCCTTATAACTTCGTAACAAAAAAAAATTTTGGTTCCAAAATTGTGCTGATGTAAAGTAGACATGTGGGAAATTTATTTGTTAACTATTTTCTGTGACATATTTCTCTGTTTTAAGGGAATAGAATTTCAAAGTTTGAAAATTGCTAAATTTTCCAAATTTTCACCATATTTGCGTTTTTTTCATAAATAAACGCAAGTTATATGGAAGAAATTTTACCACTAACATAAAGTACTATATGTCACGAGAAAACAATCTCAGAATCGCGAAGATCCGTTGAAGCGTTCCAGAGTTATAACCTCATAAAGAGACAGTGGTCAGAATTGTAAAAATTGGCCCGGTCATTAACGTGCAAACCACCCTTGGGGGTGAAGGGGTTAATAAAAAAATGAAGGATGAAGATAAAATTAGAAAAAATATGATGATAATGAAAAAACACATATGATGATAATGGAAAAACGCAGCCAGAAGTGGAAACAATAAGATTAATGGACTGTATTGAACCTACAAATGGAAACTATTGTTGAGAAAATGAAAAAATTAAAAAATAAAAATACCATAAAGAAAGAAAAAAACAGAAAAATACAAGAAAATATGAACAAATAAGAAAAAGAACAATAAACAAAAGATGAAGTAAAAAATAAAAAATAAAAATAAAATTAAAAATTTAAAAATAGATAAAAGATAAAACTGAAGAATAAAAAAAATAAAAAATTGAAAAAAATATAGAAAAAGGAAAAAATAGAAAATAAAAAATAAAGTTGAAAAAATAAAGGATAAAAATAAAAAATAAAAAGTAAAAAATAAAAAATAAAAATTAAAAAATGGCGAGAAAAATCAAGAACTTACCACCAAGTGATTGAAGATAAGGGAGGAAGGGAAGAGTCATATATGGACTCCCCTCACGTATTAGCCCTATTAAGAGATCTGAAAAAGAAAATCAGTTAGAGTACCTACATGGAACAGTGGACCTAGAAATAAAAAGATCAAGTAAACATATGTAATAATGGACAATCAGCAGTAGGTAAAATCGAGCTCCCTATTGAGTCCTTTAGGGGCTAGGGTCTGTAGTGTGTGGATCCAAAAGGATTCCCGTTGTTTGAGAAGCCTAATGTGGTTACCCCCCGTCTTTGTTTATTCACTTGCTCAATCACCTGGAAACGGAGTTGTGATACAGAGTGTTTTGCTGTGTGGAAGTGATACGGAACCGGAAGCCATGTCTTATTTAATCTGATAGTGTACTTGTGGCTTGAGATTCTTTCCCTAATGTGTTGCGTTGTCTCACCTATGTAGAGAAGGCCGCAAGGACATTTAATTAGATATACTACATAGTTGGTATCACATGTATAGAATCCTTTGATTTTATATCTCTTCCCAGTATATGGGTGGATAATGTCCTCTGATTTAATCACATTGGCACAACAGGAACAACCCAAGCATGGAAAGGTACCTTTTCTTTGTGACCCTATGAATGTTTGTTTGGGTAGTTTAGTGAGACTGTCGATGTCTGCCCGAACCAGTTGGTCTCTAAAATTTTTTGGTCTTCTTTTGCACATAAGTACCGGTGTCTGAAAAGATGGAATTTGAGGATAAGATTCGGCTAGATGCGGCCAGTGTTTATTGATAGTCTTGTAGATTGTGTTCATTAGAGGGTGATGTGTATGGATGAACGGGATCCGTTCAGGTTTAGAGGCTATAGTGATGGGGGATTCCATGCCAGAATTCTCTGTTTTTCCATGGCAAGGATATTTTCTGGATATCGCCTTTCTCTGAATTTACAGGCCATCTCGTCGAGACGGGTTTCAACCAATAGAGGATCTGAGACAATTTTTTTCACCCTGTGAAATTGGGAACGGGGAAGACTTACACGTGTCGATTTGGGATGGCAACTGGTGAATAATAGGAGATTGTTGGAATCGGTAGGTTTAGTGTATAAATCTGTGGATAGACCCCCATCTCCATTTTTAGCTACCATGGTATCCAGGAAAGGGATTTTTTGTAAGTCCCAATTCAACAAGAATTGTAGTTCAGGCCTGATACTATTGATCTGTGTCAAGAAAGAAAGGAGGGTCTCAGGAGTACCCTCCCATAGACAAAAAATATCGTCTATGTAGCGGAGCCAACATTTAGAGTGGAGTAGAAACAACTCGTTGTCATAGATATGTGAATTCTCAAAGGCATCCATATATAGGTTGGCGTAGGCCGGTGCCATGTTAGATCCCATGGCTGTACCACAAGATTGATAATAAAATTGGTCACCAAAGAGGAAGTAGTTTTCATTAAGCACCAAGGTTAGTAGATCCAGGATAAATTGTTGAGAAGTAGTACCTAGATGTGATGAACGCAGAGAGTTTTTAACAGCCTCCACACCAAGATCATGTTTGATCGAGGTGTATAGGCTTTTGACGTCTAAAGTTGCAAGAAGGCATCCTGGTGAGATGTTTGATAGGGATTTCACTATATTGATAAAGTGACCAGTGTCAAGTATGAAGGACCTGGTTTCCCTCACTAATGGTGTCAAAGTTTTTTCCAAAAAGATTGATAAAGGAGCTAAAATCGAGTCAGTTGATGCGACGATCGGACGCCCCGGGGGATTAATGAGGGACTTATGGATCTTAGGAAGTGTATAGATAACAGGTGTTATTGGGTGTAGATTGGTCAGGAAAGTGGCTGTTTTTTTGTCTATGCAACCATTAGTTAGATACCTATTGAGAAGGATCTCAATTTTCGCCTTGATATTAGGCATAGGGTCTGATGCAATCTTTTTATAGGTGGAAATATCAGACACTTGACTCTCAATTTCCTTAATATAGTCAGTACGGTTCATTATGACTATCGCCCCGCCTTTGTCGGCTGGCTTAATGGTGATGTTTTTATTAGCTTTTAGAGATTCAATAGCCTGTTTTTCAAGTGATGAAATATTACTTTTAGTAGGAAAAAGACCCTTTTGCTGATTTAGAAGTGTCTCATGTATTTCTCTATCAATTAACTCGATGCATGCTTCGGCCGCGTGGTATGTACGGGGTGGATGAAAAGAGCTTTTATTGTATAGACCTAGTGAGGTAATAGAAAGTTCAGACATAGGAGTAGAGGCTCCCTCCGTGAGGGGCGTTCTGTTTCTATCTGGTCCATCCTGCAAACCAAAGTGGGTTTTTAGGCGAATCGAACGATAGAAATACTGGAGATCCTGTTCCAGTTTGAAGCTGTCCCAGGCCGGAGTGGGACAGAATGACAGTCCTCGTTGTAGTACTGACAGTTCAACCGGATTGAGTGTATATGAGGATATGTTGATTACAGACTTGAGGTTCCTACCTGCGACCTCGTCACCATGCGATCCGTATTTGCGGCTTGACCTCCTTGTCTTTCTCCTCCTGCCGGGCGGTTGCAGCCCCTCCTGGGGTGTCTTCTCCCTAAAAAATGCCCCTGATTCTGGTTGTAAGTGGAGCCACTGCTGTCTGAGCTGAAGGAGCCAGGTCGCCTTGAGGTATAATTGCCTCGCCATTGTGATGAATTACCGGTCTCGTTCCACCTATACACTCTCTCCGATCTATAATCCTCCTCGTCTCTGTGGAATTTATTCCTCTTTTTCTCCTGTAATGAGTTACGATTGTCCTCAATAACTTTGTCAACTTTGGTTTTTAAGTTTTGCCAATCCTGTGTGGATAGAGTAGAATGGAGTTGTTCCTCAATCGATTTTACCCTTGCTTCAGTCTCAGAGATTGCTGATTGTAGAGTCTCGATGGTTAGAAGTATAATGTCCAATGAGCACTTGTTAAGAATACTTTTATACTTCTTGCAGTAGTCAGGTCTATCGGAAAACAGGGTGGGACGGAGGTTACACCGTAGACCTCTGGGGATACGATTTACCTTATGATATTCAGCTAGGGTAACTGAGTGAAGGTCATAGGACATCAGTCTTCTACGTTCCCGTTCGTAGTCCCTGCTCCTAATCTCCTGTGCCGGAGTATGTAGAAAATCACTTGGATTAGTGATCTTGGATAAGATATTAGAATCCGTAGTCTCATCAAAGGCAAAAGTATGTGTAGACATTAGGGAACAGGTGCAAACATCAACAAGGTATCCAAATTAGAAGTAAAGGATGTGCACACTGTAAGTTAATAGTTGGTGCTGGCTGAACCGCGTATCCAATCACGTAGAGAAAACAGCCGCACTCAGTATTGCATGTGAAGAAAATAAAGTTCCATTTATTGTGACAACAATGTAGACATGAGCCACCACAACTTATTGTGTGGTATGAAAGCAAAACGGACACAATTAATTGGGTTAACGTTTCGACCTTATGCGGTCTTTCTCAAAACATCACTGCGGAACAAAGCATAAACAACACAAAAGTCAGATACATATTGTACATTTGTTAAAGAAAATATATATATATATATATACATATTTACAAGGTACCATATACAATAAAAGGTCCCAAAATAAGGGGATCATTGCATGGAAGATAAGATTACATGAATATGTAGAAAAATTGAAAATTAATTGAATACTATGTTACAAAAATACAGCAGATGGAGCTATATACGTAATCCTAGTGGTCAAACAGTGTCCTCACGCAAGTTTACTAAATAGCTAGTGGATCACAGAATAGATCTATATAGAGATAATATGCATTAATATACGTTTATCTGTTACAAAGCATGCAGCTAAAAGACCCTGAAAAAGGTATAAATAGAAATATAAATATTGCTGCAAACAGGCTCATCGGTACACAATATACATGTAATGGTCCAGGTACACAGATCCAGTAGGCACAAATATGACTAACCTTTTAAAGATGCAAGGTGTGGAGAGAATGAGTAAGCAGGAACCAAGTCCCGTGTAGGCTATATATAAAGAAGTGAGTGAAAAGAAACATATGAGTATCAAGGGAAAGCACAGAAATGCTGAGGCACATTGTAAAAGGTACAACCCGGTCTAAGAGACATAGCACAAACCTGGAGTAAGCTGTAAGGAGAGACAGTCCGTTCCACGGCTCAATTGTGAGCGATACTGTGCGTTGTGGCTCTTAAATAAGGCGTCCCCACTAGATGTCCGGTTTCAATTAGAGGAAGGGGCCAGAGCGAGGCCAGACACGCAGGAGCGTGTCATTATGAACTGCGCATGCGCATCATGTAACTAACCACCATCGCTAGGGGGATGTGTCATGAGGAGGCACACAGCGCCTGCGCAACACAGTCTAGCGTTGCTAACAACGGTAACTATGGGGAGGGACCTGGCACACAGGAGTACGTCTTCTATAGTGCATGTGGGAAGCGGGTATGTACGAGAACAAAGGAAAAAATAAAGAGAAAAAGAACAGAAGGAAAAAAAAGGGGGAAAAACAAAAACAGAACGTGCAGAAATATATATAAATAAATAAATTACTGGGCTCTGGTGAGGAACAAAAGGATAGGCAGGAATAGAACTAGAGGGCCAAAGGAATGAATAGAAAACAAGAACCGCCAAACAATGAATGAAGTAAAGACAGAGGAAATATGAAGAAACAGTAAAAAATAAAAAATAAAGAATAAAAATCAAAAATAAAGAATAAAAATCAAAAATAATAAAGATTAATAAAAAAATGAAGGATGAAGATAAAATTAGAAAAAATATGATGATAATGAAAAAACACATATGATGATAATGGAAAAACGCAGCCAGAAGTGGAAACAATAAGATTAATGGACTGTATTGAACCTACAAATGGAAACTATTGTTGAGAAAATGAAAAAATGAAAAAATAAAAATACCATAAAGAAAGAAAAAAACAGAAAAATACAAGAAAATATGAACAAATAAGAAAAAGAACAATAAACAAAAGATGAAGTAAAAAATAAAAAATAAAAAATAAAATATAAAATTAAAAATTAAAAAATAGATAATAAAAGATAAAACTGAAGAATAAAAATAAATAAAAAATTGAAAAAAATATAGAAAAAGGAAAAAATAGAAAATAAAAAATAAAGTTGAAAAAATAAAGGATAAAAATAAAAAAAAAAGTAAAAAATAAAAAATAAAAAATAAAATTAAAAAATGGCGAGAAAAATCAAGAACTTACCACCAAGTGATTGAAGATAAGGGAGGAAGGGAAGAGCCATATATGGACTCCCCTCACGTATTAGCCCTATTAAGAGATCTGAAAAAGAAAATCAGTTAGAGTACCTACATCTATACACATCCATACACATCACCCTCTAATGAACACAATCTACAAGACTATCAATAAACACTGGCAGCGTCTAGCCGAATCTTATCCTCAAATTCCATCTTTTCAGACACCGGTACTTATGTGCAAAAGAAGACCAAAAAATTTTAGAGACCAACTGGTTCGGGCAGACATCGGCAGTCTCACTAAACTACCCAAACAAACATTCATAGGGTCACAAAGAAAAGGTACCTTTCCATGCTTGGGTTGTTCCTGTTGTGCCAATGTGATTAAATCAGAGGACATTATCCACCCATATACTGGGAAGAGATATAAAATCAAAGGATTGTATACATGTGATACCAACTATGTAGTATATCTAATTAAATGTCCTTGCGGCCTTCTCTACATAGGTGAGACAACGCAACACATTAGGGAAAGAATCTCAAGCCACAAGTCCACTATCAGATTAAATAAGACATGGCTTCCGGTTCCGTATCACTTCCACACAGCAAAACACTCTGTATCACAACTCCGTTTCCAGGTGATTGAGCAAGTGAATAAACAAAGACGGGGGGGGTAACCACATTAGGCTTCTCAAACAACGGGAATCCTTTTGGATCCACACACTACAGACCCTAGCCCCTAAAGGACTCAATAGGGAGCTCGATTTTACCTACTGCTGATTGTCCATTATTACATATGTTTACTTGATCTTTTTATTTCTAGGTCCACTGTTCCATGTAGACACTCTAACTGATTTTCTTTTTCAGATCTCTTAATAGGGCTAATACGTGAGGGGAGTCCATATATGGCTCTTCCCTTCCTCCCTTATCTTCAATCACTTGGTGGTAAGTTCTTGATTTTTCTCGCCATTTTTTAATTTTTATTTTTTATTTTTTACTTTTTATTTTTTATTTTTATCCTTTATTTTTTCAACTTTATTTTTTATTTTCTATTTTTTCCTTTTTCTATATTTTTTTTTCAATTTTTTATTTATTTTTATTCTTCAGTTTTATCTTTTATCTATTTTTAAATTTTTAATTTTATTTTTTATTTTTTATTTTTTACTTCATCTTTTGTTTATTGTTCTTTTTCTTATTTGTTCATATTTTCTTGTATTTTTCAGTTTTTTTCTTTCTTTATGGTATTTTTATTTTTTCATTTTTTCATTTTCTCAACAATAGTTTCCATTTGTAGGTTCAATACAGTCCATTAATCTTATTGTTTCCACTTCTGGCTGCGTTTTTCCATGATCATCATATGTGTTTTTTCATTATCATCATATTTTTTCTAATTTTATCTTCATCCTTCATTTTTTTATTAATCTTTATTATTTTTGATTTTTATTCTTTATTTTTGATTTTTATTCTTTATTTTTTATTTTTTACTGTTTCTTCATATTTCCTCTGTCTTTACTTCATTGATTGTTTGGCGGTTCTTGTTTTCTATTCATTCCTTTGGCCCTCTAGTTCTATTCCTGCCTATCCTTTTGTTCCTCACCAGAGCCCAGTAATTTATTTATTTATATATATTTCTGCATGTTCTGTTTTTGTTTTTCCCCCTTTTTTTTCCTTTTGTTCTTTTTCTCTTTATTTTTTCCTTTGTTCTCATACATACCCGCGTCCCACATGCACTATAGAAGACGTACTCCTGTGTGCCAGGTCCCTCCCCATAGTTACCGTTGTTAGCAACGCTAGACTGTGTTGCGCAGGCGCTGTGTGCCTCCTCATGACACATCCCCCTAGCGATGGTGGTTAGTTACATGATGCGCATGCGCAGTTCATAATGACACGCTCCTGCGTGTCTGGCCTCGCTCTGGCCCCTTCCTCTAATTGAAACCGGACATCTAGTGGGGACGCCTTATTTAAGAGCCACAACGCACAGTATCGCTCACAATTGAGCCGTGGAACGGACTGTCTCTCCTTACAGCTTACTCCAGGTTTGTGCTATGTCTCTTAGACCGGGTTGTACCTTTCACAATGTGCCTCAGCATTTCTGTGCTTTCCCTTGATACTCATATGTTTCTTTTCACTCACTTCTTTATATATAGCCTACACGGGACTTGGTTCCTGCTTACTCATTCTCTCCACACCTTGCATCTTTAAAAGGTTAGTCATATTTGTGCCTACTGGATCTGTGTACCTGGACCATTACATGTATATTGTGTACCGATGAGCCTGTTTGCAGCAATATTTATATTTCTATTTATACCTTTTTCAGGGGTCTTTTAGCTGCATGCTTTGTAACAGATAAACGTATATTAATGCATATTATCTCTATATAGATCTATTCTGTGATCCACTAGCTATTTAGTAAACTTGCGTGAGGACACTGTTTGACCACTAGGATTACGTATATAGCTCCATATGCTGTATTTTTGTAACATAGTATTCAATTAATTTTCAATTTTTCTACATATTCATGTAATCTTATCTTCCATGCAATGATCCCCTTATTTTGGGACCTTTTATTGTATATGGTACCTTGTAAATATGTATATATATATATATATATATATATATTTTCTTTAACAAATGTACAATATGTATCTGACTTTTGTGTTGTTTATGCTTTGTTCCGCAGTGATGTTTTGAGAAAGACCGCATAAGGTCGAAACGTTAACCCAATTAATTGTGTCCGTTTTGCCTTCATACCACACAATAAGCTGTGGTGGCTCATAGAATCATAGAATCATAGAATGGTAGAGTTGGAAGGGACCTCCTGGGCCTTCTGGTCCAACCCCTGCTCAAAGCAGGATTCTCTAAATCATCCCAGACAGATGTCTATCCAGCCTCTGTTTGAAGACTTCCATTGAAGGAGAACTCACCACCTCTTGTGGCAGCCTGTTCCACTCATTGATCACCCTAACTGTCAAAAAGTTTTTCTAATATCTAATCTGTGTCTCCTCCCATTCAGTTTCATCCCATTGCTTCTAGTCTTTCCTTGTGCAAATGAGAATAAAGATGATCCTTCTACAATGTGACAGCCCTTGAGATATTTGTACACAGCTATTAAGTCTCCTCTCAGTCTTCTTTTTTGCAAGCTAAACATTCCCAAATCCTGCAACCGTTCCTCATAGGACATGGTTTGCAGACCGGTCACCATTCTGGTGGTTCTTCTCTGAACTTGCTCCAGTTTGTTGATGTCTTTTTTAAAATGTGGTGCCCAAAACTGGACACAGTATTCCAGATGAGGTCTGACCAAAGAGGAGTAGAGGGCAATAATGACCTCACGTGATCTAGACTGTATGCTTCTGTTGATACATCCTAGAATTGCATCTGCCTTTTTTGCTGCTGCATCACACTGTTGACTCATGTTAAGTCTGTGATCAATTAGTATACCCAAGTCTTTTTCACATGTGCTGTTACTTAGCCCTATTCCTCCCATTTTGTATATGCTTTTTTCATTTTTATTGCCCAGATGTAGTACTTTGCATGTCTACATTGTTGTCACAATAAATGGAACTTTATTTTCTTCACATGCAATACTGAGTGCAGCTGTTTTCTCTACTTGATTGGATACGCGGTTCAGCCAGCACCAACTATTAACTTACAGTGTGCACATCCTTTACTTCTAATTTGGATACCTTGTTGATGTTTGCACCTGTTCCCTAATGTCTACACATACTTTTGCCTTTGATGAGACTACGGCTTCTAATATCTTATCCAAGATCACTAATCCGAGTGATTTTCTACATACTCCGGCACAGGAGATTAGGAGCAGGGACTACGAACGGGAACGTAGAAGACTGATGTCCTATGACCTTCACTCAGTTACCCTAGCTGAATATCATAAGGTAAATCGTATCCCCAGAGGTCTACGGTGTAACCTCCGTCCCACCCTGTTTTCCGGTAGACCTGACTACTGCGAGAAGTATAAAAGAATTCTTAACAAGTGCTCATTGGACATTATACTTCTAACCATCGAGACTCTACAATCAGCAATCTTCTGAGACTGAAGTAAGGGTAAAATCGATTGAGGAACAACTCCATTCTACTCTATCCACACAGGATTGGCAAAACTTAAAAACCAAAGTTGACAAAGTTATTGAGGACAATCGTAACTCATTACAGGAGAAAAAGAGGAATAAATTCCACAGAGACGAGGAGGATTATAGATCGGAGAGAGTGTATAGGTGGAACGAGACCGGTAATTCATCACAATGGCGAGGCAATTATACCTCAAGGCGACCTGGCTCCTTCAGCTCAGACAGCAGTGGCTCCACTTACAACCAGAATCAGGGGCATTTTTTAGGGAGAAGACACCCCAGGAGGGGCAACAACCGCCCGGCAGGAGGAGAAAGACAAGGAGGTCAAGCCGCAAATACGGATCGCATGGTGACGAGGTCGCAGGTAGGAACCTCAAGTCTGTAATCAACATATCCTCATATACACTCAATCCGGTTGAACTGTCAGTACTACAACGAGGACTGTCATTCTGTCCCACTCCGGCCTGGGACAGCTTCAAACTGGAACAGGATCTCCAGTATTTCTATCGTTCGATTCGCCTAAAAACCCACTTTGGTTTGCAGGATGGACCAGATAGAAACAGAACGCCCCTCACGGAGGGAGCCTCTACTCCTATGTCTGAACTTTCTATTACCTCACTAGGTCTATACAATAAAAGCTCTTTTCATCCACCCCGTACATACCACGCGGCCGAAGCATGCATCGAGTTAATTGATAGAGAAATACATGAGACACTTCTAAATCAGCAAAAGGGTCTTTTTCCTACTAAAAGTAATATTTCATCACTTGAAAAACAGGCTATTGAATCTCTAAAAGCTAATAAAAACATCACCATTAAGCCAGCCGAAAAAGGCGGGGCGATAGTCATAATGAACCGTACTGACTATATTAAGGAAATTGAGAGTCAAGTGTCTGATATTTCCACCTATAAAAAGATTGCGTCAGACCCTATGCCTAATATCAAGGCGAAAATTGAGATCCTTCTCAATAGGTATCTAACTAATGGTTGCATAGACAAAAAAACAGCCACTTTCCTGACCAATCTACACCCAATAACACCTGTTATCTATACACTTCCTAAGATCCATAAGTCCCTCATTAATCCCCCGGGGCGTCCGATCGTCGCATCAACTGACTCGATTTTAGCTCCTTTATCAATCTTTTTGGAAAAAACTTTGACACCATTAGTGAGGGAAACCAGGTCCTTCATACTTGACACTGGTCACTTTATCAATATAGTGAAATCCCTATCAAACATCTCACCAGGATGCCTTCTTGCAACTTTAGACGTCAAAAGCCTATACACCTCGATCAAACATGATCTTGGTGTGGAGGCTGTTAAAAACTCTCTGCGTTCATCACATCTAGGTACTACTTCTCAACAATTTATCCTGGATCTACTAACCTTGGTGCTTAATGAAAACTACTTCCTCTTTGGTGACCAATTTTATTATCAATCTTGTGGTACAGCCATGGGATCTAACATGGCACCGGCCTACGCCAACCTATATATGGATGCCTTTGAGAATTCACATATCTATGACAACGAGTTGTTTTTACTCCACTCTAAATGTTGGCTCCGCTACATAGACGATATTTTTTGTCTATGGGAGGGTACTCCTGAGACCCTCCTTTCTTTCTTGACACAGATCAATAGTATCAGGCCTGAACTACAATTCTTGTTGAATTGGGACTTACAAAAAATCCCTTTCCTGGATACCATGGTAGCTAAAAATGGAGATGGGGGTCTATCAACAGATTTATACACTAAACCTACCGATTCCAACAATCTCCTATTATTCACCAGTTGCCATCCCAAATCGACACGTGTAAGTCTTCCCCATTCCCAATTTCACAGGGTGAAAAAAATTGTCTCAGATCCTCTATTGGTTGAAACCCGTCTCGACGAGATGGCCTGTAAATTCAGAGAAAGGCGATATCCAGAAAATATCCTTGTCATGGAAAAACAGAGAATTCTGGCATGGAATCCCCCCATCACTATAGCCTCTAAACCTGAACGGATCCCGTTCATCCATACACATCACCCTCTAATGAACACAATCTACAAGACTATCAATAAACACTGGCCGCGTCTAGCCGAATCTTATCCTCAAATTCCATCTTTTCAGACACCGGTACTTATGTGCAAAAGAAGACCAAAAAATTTTAGAGACCAACTGGTTCGGGCAGACATCGGCAGTCTCACTAAACTACCCAAACAAACATTCATAGGGTCACAAAGAAAAGGTACCTTTCCATGCTTGGGTTGTTCCTGTTGTGCCAATGTGATTAAATCAGAGGACATTATCCACCCATATACTGGGAAGAGATATAAAATCAAAGGATTCTATACATGTGATACCAACTATGTAGTATATTGTTATGTTTCGGTAGCTGAGGAGAGCAGGTAAAAAAGGAAATACACCAGAGCAGTTGGAATCTATGAGATTGCAGTACCCTGACTAACCACCGCAACTAGAGGCAGCCGTGGAGCGTTCCTACGTTGGTCCTAGACGCCTCGTCACAGCCTGAGAAACTAACTACACCTAAAGATAGAAATAGGAAAGCTATCTGCCCCGGAGCAGAACCCCAAAGATAATAGAAAGCCCCCAAACATGTAATGGCGGTTAGACAAGAGGAAATACTGACACAGAAAGAAAATAGTATGAGCAAACGCTGGGGTCCAAACTATCTAAATAGAAAAGGATAGGAAGGGTACTTACTGCAATCTCAGAAAACCCTGAAAAAACACCAACTCTACTAATTTCAAAATCACCTGAGATCACACGACCTCTACCACCTAAATTAGCTCTCTGGTGTAAGAAAATCAAAACAGCAGCCACTGAAAAAACTGGAAAAAGCAAAAGTACAAACATCAGTGGCTGAACTAAACTGAGAGGGCAAAAGCCCCCGGAGGGGACCCTGAAGGCCCCCACAGAAGTGCAGGACAAAATGCAAAAATATAGCAAAAACACAAAATAAGAAATTGTCTTATCTGATAGCAGGAGATGCAGACACGACACAGCAGGCTACAAGGGAAACTGGAAAGAAGGATTCAGACCAGAACAATTGATCACCGGCAACCCTGATGGGAAAATGACTCCCTTATAAAAGACCAATCAGTAACACCTGACTCCCAGTCCTCACAATCCTCACTAGTACCGCTTGTAACCACCAGAGGGAGCCTCTGCTCAGAACTCATCTCAAACCCATTCACAACAGTACCCCCCCCTTGAGGAGGGGTCACCGAACCCTCATTTGAGCAACCAGGTCGGTCAGGATGAGTTCTATGATACGCACGGATAAGTCTCCTAGCATGGATGTCCGAAGCAAACACCCAAGAATTGTCTTCCTGACCATAACCTCTCCATTTAACCAAATACTGGAGTCTTCGTCTAGAAAAGCGAGAATCCAATATTTTCTCAACCACATACTCCAGATTGCCCTCAACCAAAACAGGGTCAGGAGGCACAGCAGCAGGAACCACTGGCTCAACAAACCTCTTCAACAAGGACTTGTGGAACACGTTATGGATCTTAAATGTCCCTGGAAGAAGCAAACGAAAAGAAACAGGATTAATAATCTCCATGATCTTATAAGGTCCAATGAACCTAGGCTTAAATTTAGGAGATGCTACTCTCATAGGAATATTCTTTGAGGACAACCAGACCAAGTCCCCCACTTCAAACCGAGGACCATCAGTCCTATGCCGGTTAGCAAACCGCTGGGCCTTCTCCTGAGAGAGGGACAACCTCTCCACTACCTGGTCCCAAATCTGCTGCATACGCTCAACAACAGAGTCAACACCTGGACAGACAGAAGCCTCCGTCTGTCCTGAAGAAAATCGAGGGTGAAACCCAGAATTACAGAAAAACGGAGACATCAAAGTGGCAGAGCTAGCCCTATTATTAAGAGCAAACTCAGCCAAAGGCAAAAAAGAGACCCAGTCATCCTGATCAGCAGACACAAAGCATCTTAGATAAGTCTCCAATGTCTGGTTTGTTCTCTCAGTTTGACCATTGGTCTGAGGATGAAATGCCGAGGAGAAAGACAATTGAACACCCAGTTTAGAACAAAAAGTCCTCCAAAATCTGGAAACAAACTGGACTCCTCTGTCAGACACAATGTTCTCAGGAATGCCGTGTAAACGAACCACGTGCTGAAGGAACAACGGCACCAATTCAGAGGAGGAAGGCAACTTAGGTAATGGCACAAGATGTATCATTTTGGAAAACCTATCACAAATTACCAAGATGGTGGTCATTCTCTGAGAAACAGGAAGATCGGAAATGAAATCCATAGAGATATGGGTCCATGGTCTCTTGGGCACAGGCAATGGCATCAACAAACCACTAGAGCGAGAGCAAGGCTTGGAGCGAGAGCAAGTCCCGCAGGACTGCACAAATTCCCTGACATCGAGAGACAAGGTAGGCCACCAAAAGGACCGACTAACCAAGTCTCTGGTACCAAAAATTCCGGGATGCCCAGCCAATGCGGAACAATGAATCTCAGACATCACACTCTTTTTCCATTGGTCCGGGACAAACAATTTTCCAACAGGGCAGCGCTCGGGCCTATCCTCCTGACACCCCTCCAGAGCAAGTCTCAAATTGGGCGAGATGGCGGAAAGAACTACACCCTCCTTCAAAATAACAGAGGGATCAGATAGCTCAGGAGAGTCCGCAAGGAAACTCCTCGAGAGGGCATCCGCCTTAACATTCTTAGTGCCAGGAAGAAAGGAAACCACAAAATTAAAACGTGTGAAAAACAAGGCCCACCTGGCCTGTCTAGGATTGAGTCGCTTGGCAGATTCCAGATAGACCAGATTCTTATGGTCCGTAAGGACCACCACCTGATGTTTGGCTCCCTCCAGCCAATGTCTCCACTCTTCAAAAGCCCACTTCATGGCCAATAACTCCCGATTACCCACGTCATAATTACGTTCAGTAGGAGAAAATTTTCGAGAAAAAAAGGCACAAGGGTTACTTTTAGAGGTCTCTGGATCTTTTTGGGACAAAACGGCACCTGCCCCAATTTCAGAGGCATCAACCTCCATCTGAAATGGCAGAGAAACATCAGGCTGCCGTAGAACAGGAGCAGAAGTGAATCTCTGCTTAAGTTCCTGAAACGCAGAGACTGCCTCAGGAGGCCAATTCACCACATCAGAACCCTTTCTGGTCAAATCAGTTAATGGTTTAACAATAACCGAGAAATTACCAATAAATTTACGATAAAAATTGGCAAAACCCAAAAATCTCTGAAGAGCCTTTAATGAAGTAGGTTGGACCCAATCACAGATGGCCTGAACCTTGACCGGGTCCATTTCAATAACAGATGGGGACAAAATGAATCCCAGAAATGAGATCTTCTGTACGCCAAAAAGACACTTTGATCCCTTCACATACAGAGCATTCTCTCTCAAAATCTGGAATACAGTTCGAACATGTTTCACATGAGAGTCCCAGTCATTAGAAAAAATCAAGATATCATCCAAATAAACAATCAGAAACTTGTCCACAAAATCCCTGAAAATGTCATTCATGAAGGACTGGAAGACGGAAGGAGCATTAGTGAGCCCAAAGGGCATCACAAGGTACTCAAAATGCCCTTCAGGGGTGTTAAATGCCGTCTTCCATTCATCCCCGTGCTTAATGCGAATAAGGTTATACGCCCCCCTGAGGTCAAGCTTGGTAAACCAAGTAGCGTTTTTCACCCTGGAAAACAGGTCAGAAATCAAGGGTAACGGGTATTGATATTTCACAGTAATATTGTTCAAGAGACGATAATCAATACACGGCCTTAATGAACCATCTTTTTTGGCCACAAAGAAAAAACCGGCACCTAAGGGTGAAGAGGATGGTCTGATATGACCCTTCTCCAATGATTCCTTGATATAAGACCGCATAGCGTCATGTTCAGGTACAGACAAGTTAAAAAGGCGACCTTTAGGGAATTTACTACCAGGCACTAATTCAATAGCGCAGTCATAGCTCCTATGGGGAGGTAAGGATGCAGATTTACTTTCGCTAAACACATCAGAAAAATCAAACAAAAAGTCAGGAACATCCTCAGCCTGGGGGGAGGCAGAAAAAACAGGAGTGTTGGTATTAACACATTGGCAGCCCCAACTGGTTACAGACACAGATTTCCAATCCAAAACAGGATTATGAGACTGTAACCAAGGGAAACCCAGCACGATAATGTCATGCAGATTATATAGAACCAAAAATTTGCAGCACTCCTGGTGATCAGGTTCAACCCTCATTATCACCTGAGTAGAAAACTGGGGTTTATTCTCAGCCAAAGGGGTAGAATCGATCCCCAGTAAAGGAATAGACTTCTGTAGGGGTATCAAGGGAAACCCACAACGTTTAGCAAAATCATAATCCATCAGGTTAATAGCTGCTCCAGAATCAACGAAAGCCTGAGCAGAAAATGAGGACAGAGAGCATATCAGAGTGACAGTTAATAAAAACTTAGTCTGAACACTACCCAAGACAACTGAGCGTGCAAAATGTCTTCCCCGCTTAGGGCAGACTGAAATAGCATGAGAGGCATCACCACAGTAGAAACATAACCCATTGCGCTTTCAAAACTCATGACGCTGTGCCCCAGACACCACTCCATCACACTGCATGGGCTCAGCAGCTGGCTCACAAGGCAACACCACTCCACGCATACTTCTCCGCTCACGCAAACGTCTGTCAATTTGAATCGCTAATGACATAGAATCATTGAGACCAGAGGGGACAGGGAATCCCACCATAACATCCTTTACATTATCTGACAGACCCTTCCGAAAAAGGGCCGCCAAAGCGTCGTCATTCCATTTGGTCAGGACTGCCCAACTACGGAATCTCTGACAGTATAACTCAGCGTCATCAAGCCCCTGATTTAATGCCAACAAGGCTTTTTCAGCTTGATCAGTGACATTAGGCTCATCGTACAATAACCCCAAAGCCTGAAAAAATGCATCAACATCACTCAAAACAGGATCCCCAGGTATCAGGGAAAAAGCCCAATCCTGAGGATCGCCGCGCAGGAGAGAGATGATAATTTGAACCTGCTGCGCTGCGTTTCCTGAGGACTTAGATTTTAAGGCAAGAAACAATTTACAATTATTTTTGAAATTCTGAAACTTAGCTCGATCCCCCAAAAACAAATCTGGCATGGGGATCCTAGGTTCCACAACAGGCAACCCAGCAAGATAGATAGCAATACTCCGAACCTCAGTGGCAAGCTGATCCACACGGCCAGACAACTGTGCAAACTCCATTGGGAGAAAAGATCCTCCCCAGCACCCAGAGATACAGAGGGAAAAAAAAAAAAAATGCAACAAACAGAAAAATATCTCTGACAACTTTTCTTCCATCAAAATATTTTTTCCCTTCTGTGAGTACCATACAATTTTCAATTTTTTAGGCCGGTGATACTGTTATGTTTCGGTAGCTGAGGAGAGCAGGTAAAAAAGGAAATACACCAGAGCAGTTGGAATCTATGAGATTGCAGTACCCTGACTAACCACCGCAACTAGAGGCAGCCGTGGAGCGTTCCTACGTTGGTCCTAGACGCCTCGTCACAGCCTGAGAAACTAACTACACCTAAAGATAGAAATAGGAAAGCTATCTGCCCCGGAGCAGAACCCCAAAGATAATAGAAAGCCCCCAAACATGTAATGGCGGTTAGACAAGAGGAAATACTGACACAGAAAGAAAATAGTATGAGCAAACGCTGGGGCCCAAACTATCTACATAGAAAAGGATAGGAAGGGTACTTACTGCAATCTCAGAAAACCCTGAAAAAACACAACTCTACTAATTTCAAAATCACCTGAGATCACACGACCTCTACCACCTAAATTAGCTCTCTGGTGTAAGAAAATCAAAACAGCAGCCACTGAAAAAACTGGAAAAAGCAAAAGTACAAACATCAGTGGCTGAACTAAACTGAGAGGGCAAAAGCCCCCGGAGGGGACCCTGAAGGCCCCCACAGAAGTGCAGGACAAAATGCAAAAATATAGCAAAAACACAAAATAAGAAATTGTCTTATCTGATAGCAGGAGATGCAGACACGACACAGCAGGCTACAAGGGAAACTGGAAAGAAGGATTCAGACCAGAACAATTGATCACCGGCAACCCTGATGGGAAAATGACTCCCTTATAAAAGACCAATCAGTAACACCTGACTCCCAGTCCTCACAATCCTCACTAGTACCGCTTGTAACCACCAGAGGGAGCCTCTGCTCAGAACTCATCTCAAACCCATTCACAACAGTATATCTAATTAAATGTCCTTGCGGCCTTCTCTACATAGGTGAGACAACGCAACACATTAGGGAAAGAATCTCAAGCCACAAGTCCACTATCAGATTAAATAAGACATGGCTTCCGGTTCCGTATCACTTCCACACAGCAAAACACTCTGTATCACAACTCCGTTTCCAGGTGATTGAGCAAGTGAATAAACAAAGACGGGGGGGGTAACCACATTAGGCTTCTCAAACAACGGGAATCCTTTTGGATCCACACACTACAGACCCTAGCCCCTAAAGGACTCAATAGGGAGCTCGATTTTACCTACTGCTGATTGTCCATTATTACATATGTTTACTTGATCTTTTTATTTCTAGGTCCACTGTTCCATGTAGGTACTCTAACTGATTTTCTTTTTCAGATCTCTTAATAGGGCTAATACGTGAGGGGAGTCCATATATGGCTCTTCCCTTCCTCCCTTATCTTCAATCACTTGGTGGTAAGTTCTTGATTTTTCTCGCCATTTTTTAATTTTTATTTTTTATTTTTTATTTTTTACTTTTTATTTTTTATTTTTATCCTTTATTTTTTCAACTTTATTTTTTATTTTCTATTTTTTCCTTTTTCTATATTTTTTTCAATTTTTTTTAGTTATTTTTATTCTTCAGTTTTATCTTTTATTATCTATTTTTTAATTTTTAATTTTATTTTTTATTTTTTATTTTTTACTTCATCTTTTGTTTATTGTTCTTTTTCTTATTTGTTCATATTTTCTTGTATTTTTCTGTTTTTTTCTTTCTTTATGGTATTTTTATTTTTTCATTTTTTCATTTTCTCAACAATAGTTTCCATTTGTAGGTTCAATACAGTCCATTAATCTTATTGTTTCCACTTCTGGCTGCGTTTTTCCATTATCATCATATGTGTTTTTTCATTATCATCATATTTTTTCTAATTTTATCTTCATCCTTCATTTTTTTATTAATCTTTATTATTTTTGATTTTTATTCTTTATTTTTGATTTTTATTCTTTATTTTTTATTTTTTACTGTTTCTTCATATTTCCTCTGTCTTTACTTCATTCATTGTTTGGCGGTTCTTGTTTTCTATTCATTCCTTTGGCCCTCTAGTTCTATTCCTGCCTATCCTTTTGTTCCTCACCAGAGCCCAGTAATTTATTTATTTATATATATTTCTGCACGTTCTGTTTTTGTTTTTCCCCCTTTATTTTCCTTCTGTTCTTTTTCTCTTTATTTTTTCCTTTGTTCTCGTACATACCGGCGTCCCACATGCACTATAGAAGACGTACTCCTGTGTGCCAGGTCCCTCCCCATAGTTACCGTTGTTAGCAACGCTAGACTGTGTTGCGCAGGCGCTGTGTGCCTCCTCATGACACATCCTCCTAGCGAGGGTGGTTAGTTACATGATGCGCATGCGCAGTTCATAATGACACGCTCATGCGTGTCTGGCCTCGCTCTGGCCCCTTCCTCTAATTGAAACCGGACATCTAGTGGGGACGCCTTATTTAAGCGCCACAACGCACAGTATCGCTCACAATTGAGCCGTGGAACGGACTGTCTCTCCTTACAGCTTACTCCAGGTTTGTGCTATGTCTCTTAGACCGGGTTGTACCTTTCACAATGTGCCTCAGCATTTCTGTGCTTTCCCTTGATACTCATATGTTTCTTTTCACTCACTTCTTTATATATAGACTACACGGGACTTGGTTCCTGCTTACTCATTCTCTCCACACCTTGCATCTTTAAAAGGTTAGTCATATTTGTGCCTACTGGATCTGTGTACCTGGACCATTACATGTATATTGTGTACCGATGAGCCTGTTTGCAGCAATATTTATATTTCTATTTATACCTTTTTCAGGGGTCTTTTAGCTGCATGCTTTGTAACAGATAAACGTATATTAATGCATATTATCTCTATATAGATCTATTCTGTGATCCACTAGCTATTTAGTAAACTTGCGTGAGGACACTGTTTGACCACTAGGATTACGTATATAGCTCCATCTGCTGTATTTTTGTAACATAGTATTCAATTAATTTTCAATTTTTCTACATATTCATGTAATCTTATCTTCCATGCAATGATCCCCTTATTTTGGGACCTTTTATTGTATATGGTACCTTGTAAATATGTTATATATATATATTTTCTTTAACAAATGTACAATATGTATCAGACTTTTGTGTTGTTTATGCTTAGTTCCGCAGTGATGTTTTGAGAAAGACCGCATAAGGTCGAAACGTTAACCCAATTAATTGTGTCCGTTTTGCCTTCATACCACACAATAAGTTGTGGTGGCTCATGTCTACATTGTTGTCACAATAAATGGAACTTTATTTTCTTCACATGCAATACTGAGTGCGGCTGTTTTCTCTACTTGATTGGATACGCGGTTCAGCCAGCACCAACTATTAGCTTACAGTGTGCACATCCTTTACTTCTAATCATCATCTTCCTCTGGCAGGTGAAGATGGTTTCTGTCTGACCAATTCCAGCTTTCAAGGCAGTCAAAAACCTCACTTCGATTGTTGGGTACATGTATCTAAAACAATGTGGATGGCATTCCTGGCACACGCTCGCACAGACCTGTTGATGTCATGAAAATCCCTTGCCAGGCTACTCGCAAATGCCTCCTCCCCATCATCATTCACAATGCAAAATAGATAATCTAAAACACCACTATCTAACATGGTGGTGATAATGGAACTCATAGTGGGACGGGTGCAACTACAGGGGAGTTGTGAAGTGGAAGGGTACGGCTGCTGCTTCGGAGTCCTTCCACTTCCTCCAAGGCCTGAGTTTGTGCTGGTGCGGCTGGTGGTGCTGAATTGGATTATTGGCCTGGTGCTGGTCCAACATCCATGGCGGTATTGGCCACTGGATCAAACAGAGCATGGATCTCTGAGGCTGTCTCTCCATCACTTTAGTTAAATTCAGTTCTGCAGGTAAAACAATGTTGTAATATTGGTTTCAATTATGCAACTTTACACATTTCCAATCTAGCAGAATGCTCAAACAAGCCAGAACTTCCAGACGTACATCCCCTGGCAAAAATTATGGAATCACCGGCCTTGGAGGATGTTCATTCAGTTGTTTAATTTTGTTTAAAAAAAACAGATCACAGACATGGCACAAAACTGAAGTCATTTCAAATGGCATAATTTCTGGCTTTACGAAACACTAAAAGAAATCAAGAACAAAAAATGTGTTAGTCAGTGTTTTTTTTTTCACCAAGTATAGAGGAAAAATTATGGAATCACTCAATTCTGAGGGAAAAAAATATGGAATCACCCTGTAAATTTCCACTCACAAAACTAACACCTGCATCAAATTAGATCTGCTCGTTCGTCTGCATCTAAAAATGAGTGGTCACACCTTGGAGAGCTGTTGCACCAACTGGACTGACATGAATCATGGCTCCAACAGGAGAGATGTCAATTGAAACAAAGGAGAGGATTATCAAACTCTTAAAAGAGGGTAAATCATCACACAATGTTGCAAAGATGTTGGTTGTTCACAGTCTGCTGTGTCTAAAATCTGGACCAAATACAAACAACATGGGAAGGTTGTTAAAGGAAAACATACAGGTAGACCAAGGAAGACATCAAAGCGTCAAGACCGGAAACTTCAAGCAATATGTCTCCAAAACAGGAAATGCACAACAAAACAAATGAGGAACGAATGGGTGGAAACTGGAGTCAACGTCTGTGACCGAACTGTAAGAAACGGCCTAAAGGAAATGGGATTTACATACAGAAAAGCTAAACGAAAGCCATCATTAACACCTAAACAGAAAAAAACAAGGTTATAATGGGCTAAGGAAAAGCAATCGTGGACTGTGGATGACTGGATGAAAGTCATATTCAGTGATGAATCGCGAATCTGTATTGGGCAAGGTGATGATGCTGAAACTTTTGTTTGGTGCTGTTTCAATGAGATTTATAAAAATGACTGCCTGAAGAGAACATGCAAATTTCCACATTCATGGATGATATGGGGCTGCATGTCAGGTAAATGCACTGGGGAGATGGCTGTTATTACATCTTCAATAAATGCACAAGTTTATGTTGATATTTTGGACATTTTTCTTATCCCATCAATTGTAAGTATGTTTGGGGATGATGAAATCATTTCTCAAGATGATAATGTATCCTTCCATAGAGCAAAACTGTGAAAACATTCCTTGAAAAAAGACACATAAGGCAATGTCATGGTCTGCAAATAGTCCGGATCTCAATCCAATTGAAAATCTTTGGTGGAAGTTGAAGAAAATGGTCCATGACAAGGCTCCAACCTGCAAAGCTGATCTGGCAGCAGCAATCAGAGAAAGTTGGAGCCAGATTGATGAAGAGTACTGTGTGACACTCATTAAGTCCATGCCTCAGAGACTGCAAGCTGTTGTAAAAGCCAGAGGTGGTACAACAAAATACTAGTGATGTGTTGGAGTGTTTTTTTGTTTGTTTGTTTTTCATGATTCCATATTTTTTTCCCTCAGAATTGAGTGATTCCATAATTTTTTCCCTATACTTGGTTAAAAAATAACCATTACTGACTAACACATTTTTTGTTCTTGATTTCTTTTAGTGTTTCTTAAAGCCAGAAAGTTGCCATTTGAAATGACTTCAGTTTTGTGCCATGTCTGTGATCTGCTTTTTTAAACAAAATTAAACAACTGAATGGACATCCTCCAAGGCCGGTGATTCCATAATTTTTGCCAGGGGTTGTAGGTCCATAATAGGGGCCAGGAAATTTAGCCGGTCCCCACTGATATAGGGCCATTTCTTGGAGGTCGCAGACCAGCTTTTGGCACACTGTTGGCATTCATGTCTATATGTACCTCGACAGCTGCATCTGCATTGGGTGATATCAGTCACTATTTAAAAAAAAACAAACAAAAACCCACACAATTATAAAATAATAGCTATAACGTATGTTTTAAATATTTACCATTGTTAGCCATGATCATGACATTCATTGTTACAGCTGACATAATGAATAAACATTGTTATGGCAAATAGAATACTGGAGACCACATGAAGCCACCAAAAATTGGTCTACAGGCTTACGTAAAAATACATCAGGCAATTGTGCATGCGTGGGAAAGCAAATACTAATGATGAAGTGCTATACATTTACTGTAGATAGTTGAAATTTGAAACCTCATAGATGCTTTTTGCTAAAACAAACTGAGCGTACTGACATTGTTATTTTAGGACATACGGAAACACAACTCACAGCTCAGATATATCTGGTGGCAGGTGTATGTCTGGGATGCATCTTGGAGGCTACTGTCCTGGCAGGTTGAGTCACATTTGTCCCACAATTCTGGCAGCTCCGGAATCAGAATGATAAACATCTCACCATTATTATATGGTGGTATGGTCCTGATCGTCTTGGAAGCATGTTTATGAGGTTTTTTATATGTTGCCTGGGTGCTCTGCCCTTTACAACTTTCTGCAATAGGCTGATGCAATTTACTGCTACATTAGAGAAATTTGCAAGAAAACTGCATGACTTTCGGCTTGTCCGTGTGCCGTCTGATTTAAAAATCGCATCCTTTAATTTGCATTGGCGATTGTGATCCGATTTTTGTGTCCACTAGTAGCATGCTGTGATTTTTTTCTCAATCTGAACCGAGCAAAGAAAAAAAAAATCGCAGATGAGCTCTGAATCATTGAATAACATTGGTCCGAATAGAATCCGATTTTTTATCGGATTGCACTCATCCGATTTATTCGCTCGTATGAGCGAGCCCTAGCGCCTCGTTCACACCTGCGTATAAAGAATCATTCCCATTCTCATTCAGTAAAGTGGGGCGATTTTTGTCTCACGTCATCTGTGTACTGTTCGTATGCAATCCATTTTTTACTCGGCAGCTATTAATCTTTTACTGTTAACTGTAATAGTTTCTTAGGTTCCAGAATTTCTTATGTTAAAGAATTCTAATGTATCCATAAAAATCGGACGACATACTGATGGTCCATATGACTTGCGATTTTTTTCTCACAACTGTCTAAGTACGGAGTGAAATCTCAGCATGCTGTGATTTTTTCCTCAGCTCAATCCTAGCTAAGGAAAAATTTGCAGACGAACACTACATCATTGAATAACATTGGTGCAAGTGGACTGCGATTTTTTTTTATCTAATTGCGCTCAGTGAATTTATACGCAAGTGAGAGGAAGGCCTAATGTGCATGGTTCAATGGCATCGTTAGACGCACAGTGGGCATTATTTTTCATGAAACCACATATGCAAATTGCCTCTTCAAAAAAAGAGGACTTGTACTCTATAGCGCCACCTATTGGAAGTAGCGATCCTACAAGTCACAATCAACCCTTTAACGAGTCTTGTAATATGACTTAGGATAAAAGCCAAATCAGTATCTCCATTTGCATGAAACCACATATGCTTTGTTTGAACAGTTAAATGCAGCAGAAAAAATGCAGCATCTAAGCTACATGTGAACAATGTCTTACGGACATGGCAAAATGGCATTTATTAAAGGCACTGCATAAAATAAAGCATAAAATGATATACTTATGGATGTTACAAATATGAATGAACAAAAAATAAATCCATAGGTTCCAACCCTGACCTGACCGATACATTGAGACAATCCTGAATTTGAGTATGCGTCTCTGTCCTGGGCATTCTACTTAATGTAATTCTCTGCCACCATGCCTACTCTGACATCTACTACTGCCAGGGTAGAAAGAATACTAAATAGGTGTGGATAGGGGGTGAGCTAAATGGCATGGCAAAAATTGTTGCCACACCACACTTGCAACATAGCTTCTCCCTCTTTCTGTTTTATGAAAGTTGGAAAGTTAGAATAGATGCACTATGAAATCTGGTAATAAAGATGGAGGCTGAAAAGAAGCAGGAGGCTGAAATACACAGATGTAAGCGCAGAAGTGCAGAGTATGATAGACAATTACAATCTGAAAGATGAAGTGTATAGGGATGACAATTTTTCCTGGACTAATACTTTGAAAAGTTGAGCTGTATTGAGCTACACCTCAATATATAATTTTCTTACCAATATGGGCAGTGGGCGACATACAGTACAGACAAAAAGTTTGGACACACCTTCTCATTTAAAGATTTTTCTGTATTTTCATGACTATGAAAATTGTACATTCACACTGAAGGCATCAAAACTATGAATTAACACATGTGGAATTATATACTTAACAAAAAAGTGTGAAACAATTGAAAATATGTCTTAAATTCTAGGTTCTTCAAAATAGCCACCTTTTGCTTTGATGACTGCTTTGCACGCTCTTGGCATTCTCTTGATGAGCTTCAAGAGGTAGTCACCGGAAATGGTCTACCAACAATCTTGAAGGAGTTCTCAGAGATGCCTAGCACTTGTTGGCCCTTTTGCCTTCACTCTGCGGTCCAGCTCACCCAAACCATCTCGATTGGGTTCAGGTCTGGTGACTGTGGAGGCCAGGTCATCTGGCGTAGCACCCCATCACTCTCCTTCTTGGTCAAATAGCCCTTACACAGCCTGGAGGTGTGTTTGGGGTCATTGTCCTGTTGAAAAATAAATGATGGTCCAACTAAACACAAACCGGATGGAATAGCATGCCGCTGCAAGATGCTGTGTAGCCATCCTGGTTCAGTATGCCTTCAATTTTGAATAAATCCCCAAAAGTGTCACCAGCAAAGCACCCCCACACCATCACACCTCCTCCTTCATGCTTCATGGTGGGAACCAGGCATGTAGAGTCCATCCGTTCACCTTTTCTGCGTCGCACAAAGACACGGTGGTTGGAACCAAAGATCTCAAATTTGGACTCATCAGACCAAAGCACAGATTTCCACTGGTCTTATGTCCATACCTTGTGTTCTTTAGCCCAAATAAGTCTCTTTTGCTTGTTGCCTGTTCTTAGCAGTGGTTTACTGGCAGTTATTTTACCATGAAGGCCTGCTGCACAAAGTCTCCTCTTAACAGTTGTTGTAGAGATGTGTCTGCTGCTAGAACTCTGTGTGGCATTGACCTGGTCTCTAATCTGAGCTGCTGTAAACCTTGAATTTCTGAGGCTGGTTACTCGGATAAACATCCTCAGAAGCAGAGGTGACTCTTGGTCTTCCTTTCCTGGGGCCGTCCTCATGTGAGCCAGTTTCTTTGTAGCGCTTGATGGTTTTTGCAACTGCACTTGGGGACACTTTCAAAGTTTTCCCAATTTTTCATACTGACTGACCTTCATTTCTTAAAGTAATGATGGCCACTCGTTTTTCTTTACTTAGCTGCTTTTTTCTTGCCATAATACAAATTCTAACAGTCTATTTAGTAGGACTATCAGCGGTGTATCAACCAGACTTCTGCACAACACAACTGATGGTCCTAACCCCATTTAAAAGGCCAGAAATCCCACTTATTAAACCTGACAGGGCACACCTGTGAAGTGAAAACCATTTCCGGTGACTACCTCTTGAAGCTCATCAAGAGAATGCCAAGAGTGTGCAAAGCAGTCGTCAAAGCAAAAGGTGACTACTTTGAAGAACCTAGAATATAAGACATATTTTCAGTTGTTACACACTTTTTTGTTAAGTATATAATTCCATATGTGTTAATTCATAGTTTTGATGCCTTCAGTGTGAATGTACAATTTTCATAGTCATGAAATACAGAAAAATCTTTAAATGAGGTGTGTCCAAACTTTTGATCTGTACTGTATGCCTATACATTAGTATATTTTATTGATTATTGCTTGTAATTCATTACCTACAGCAAGTCTCGCATTAACGTTTTCTGTCTGTATTTGTAATGCTATTGTGCATTGCAATATATTTATTTGTTTATTTTAATCCCTTAACCACCGCCAATATGCATTTTAACAGTGGCAGTTAGGGCTACTTATTCCTCAGTGCCGCTTTTAAATGGCGCTGAGAAATAAGTGTATAGCGCCCCTCAGCGTCAGAAGTTCTCTGGGTTCTCGGCTACTGGGGGTAGCTGAGACTCTGGAGAACATGACTCTGGTCGGTTTTTACCGACCCCAATGTTGCGATCACCATTATTTACGAAATAACGGCGACTGCAAAAAACATTAGAGGAGAGAGAAATTGGGTCCCCTAGCACCCCAGTACCTCTGATGTCCCTGGATCCTGCTGCATCCCTTGGTCCTGTCCCCCGGCCACTGGCGTCTTCTTCCGGGAAAAAAATGGCAGGTGCATGCGCTGTGCACCCGCCAAGATCTGCCGGCCGACACCTGGCAACAATTGGAAATTTTTCCTATTGGCTCATTTTGATCACTGTGATAGACCCTAACACAGTGATCAAAATAAATAAAAAAAGTAAATCAAATCCCTTTGATCACCCCTTTAGTAAGATAAAATAATAAAATAAAAAAAAGGATTTATTTCCATTTTTCCATTAGGGTTAGGGTTGGGCTAGGGTTAGGGTTAGGGTTGGGGATAGAGCTAGGGTTGGGGCTAGGAGTAGGGTTGGCTCTAGGGTTAGGATTGGGGCTAGGATTAGGATTAGGGTTGGGACTAGGGTAAGGGCTATGGTTGGGCTAGGGTTTGGCTAGGGTTAGGGTAGGCTTAGGGTTGGTCTATGGTTAGGGTTGGGCTTTGGTTAGGATTGGGGCTAGGGTTGTGCTGGCGTTTGTGGTTAGGTTTATGGTTGTGGCTATGGTTGGGATTACGGTTAGGGTTGAGATTAGGGTTTGGGGTATGTTAGTGTTAGGGTTGTGGTTAGGGTTATGGGTAGGGTTGGGATTAGGGTTAGGTGTGTGTTGGTGTTAGGGTAGTGTTAGGGTTATGGTTCGGGGAGTGTTGGGGTTAGGGTTGGAATTAGAATTGGGAGTCTCCACTGTTTACGTACATCAGGGGGTCTCCAAATGCGACATCGTGACCACCATTGATTCCAGCTAATTTTGTGTTAAAAAATTCAAACGGTGCTCCTTCCCTTCTGAGCCCTGCCATGCGCCCAAACAGTGGCTTTCCCCCACATACGGGGTATTGGCATACTCAGAAGATGCACAACAAATTTTGTGGTTCACTTTCTCCTGATACCCTTGTGAGAATAAAAGAATTTTGTTTAAAAGTAAATTTTTTGTGAAAAGTTCATTTTTTCCTTCCACATTGCTATAGTTTTCGTGAAGCACCTGAATGGTTAATAAACTTCTTGAATGTGGTTTTGCGCACCTTGAGGGATACACTTTTTAGAATGTTGTCACTTTTGGGTATTTTCTGTTATATTGACCCACCAAACTCACTTCAAATGTGAGGTGGTCCTCCAAAAAAATGTTTTTGTAAATTTTGTTGGAAAAATGAGAAATCAAGCAGATCAATCGCTTTTGCTCATTGTGTATGACATCGGGGCACATTTCAGCATTTAACCCTTTTGTACAGCTGATATTGTGCTTGAACCAGGAGTCCACTTTAGAGAATCTAGATTTTTTGTTGTATACCGTTTTCCAGAAATCAGGCCTCATTTCAGTATATAATCATTTTTTTATTCATATTTTTGCTCCATACAAGAGCCCACATTTAAAAATCTAAATTGTTTGCTATAATACAGTGCTTCAGAAAGCAGGGGATATTTCAGTATCTAATAATTTTGTGTTGATATTTTTGCTCTTTCCAGGAGTCTAGATTTGAGAATCAAAACTGTTTGTTCTAATAGCGTGCTTCAGAAGGCATGACACATTTCTGCAGAAAAATATTTTGCGATGGTAATTTTTTTGGTCAGGCGTGAGTCCACATTTGAAAATACAAATTGTTTGTGCTAATACCGTTGTCCTGAAACAATGCCACATTTTGGCAGAATAATATGATGTGCTGGTAATATTTTGTCCTAGGCAGGAATCCACATTTCAAATATATTTTTTTTGTGATAATACTGTGGTCCAGAATCAAGGCCACATTTCTACAGAAAAATATTTTGTGCTGGTAATATTATTGGCCACGTATGAATCCACATTTGAAAATACAAATTGTTTGTGCTAATAGCATGTTCCTGAAACCAGGCCACATTTCTGGAGAAAAATAGTTGGCGCTGTTAATATTATGCCTAGGCAGAAGACCACATTTGAAAATATAAATTATTTGTGCTAATACCGTTTTCCTTAAACAATGCCACATTTTGACAAAATAATATATTGTCTTGGTAATATTTTGTCCAAGGCAGGAGTCCACATTTCAAAATATAAATTTTGGTGGTAATACTGTGGTTCAGAACTAAGGCACCATCTCTCTAGAAAAATATTTTGTGCTGGTAATATTTTGGCTATGTATGAGTCCACCCCATTTGAAAATACAAATTGTTTGTGCTAATAGCATGTTCCTGAAGCAAGGCCACATTTAAGCATATAAATATATAGTGCTTCCAGTTTTTCTCCAGCCAAGAGTCCACATTTCTGAATCTAAATTGTTTGAACTAATAGTGCTCTCCAGAAAGCAGGCTACATTTTAGTATATACCGTAAATCCTTTGTGCTAATTAGTCTCATTTCTATAATAGGGCATGATACCTACGCCGCATAACAAATTCTATTGCAAGGGCACTATAACCAAAACACTCAGCGCGTACACACTATCTGGTCTCAGGACCTTGTAGTCATGTGATCTCATCCAGACCACGTGCCCTGACACCTGACCACCGAACTTCCTGGTTTTACCAGGCTACAAAAACATGGGTTGTGCAATAGACTGATAGCACTTCTCACAGGCGACACAGCTTGCCATATTCCCTGTGCCAGGACACAAGATTTATTCATCAAGCGGAAATCAGGTACTACTACTCCTTTGAACCCATATGGCCACTTTGTGACCTTTTTAACATACTGAGCTACTATCCTTTATTACAGAATATATAACGGGTTATCCTATTAACCCTAACCACTACACCGGATTACATTTATCCGGTTTGTTTATCAGACCCATGGCATTGGTAACTTTCCCTGTGTTATGACACGAGGTTCCCTAAACAAAGCAGCATACAGGTACTGCCATTACAAAAACTTATGGCCACTACATTGCACGTAATTAGATTTACTACATACAGCTCTGACAAAAATTAAGAGACCACTGCAAAATTTTCAGTTTGATTTTTCTCTTTATAGGTATATTTTTGAGTAAAATGTAAATTGCTCTTTTATTCTATAAACTACTGACAACATGTCTCCGAATCTCCAAGCAATAAATTTTGTAATTATTTTCAAAAAAATGAGAAATTTTTTCATTCCTATTACTTTTGGGATATTACTAGCACTTGTTTTGCCATCCAGCTTGTCCTATTGCAAGAGGATTGTGAACACCACAGCAATGTTTTTTATTTTCCTTCGTTAAATAAGATTTGGTTCAGGTGATCACCTACTCAGAAGCACATTAAAGTAGAATGAGGTGTACTCTGGTTGGAATTCAACTGACACTAGAATGAAATAGCTGTCAGACATGTAGAGAAGTTGATTTTTATAAAACTGTGCAGTGGTCTCTTAGTTTTTGCCAGAGTTGTACTATACTACCACCTAGTGTGACAGAACATATACAGGTTATTCTTTCAACCCTTTCCTCCTCTGTTATGTTTTGATAGCTGAGGAGGCAGGAGCAAAAAACTGCATAGGCAGCCTTAAACCAGAGAGGTTGGAAACTAATAGGTTGCAGACCCCTAAACTAACCGCACAACTAGAAGCAGCCGTGGAGCGTACCTACGGTGGTCCTAGACGCCTCGGCACAGCCGGAGAGATAGCTATCCCTGAAGATGGAAAGAGGAAAGCTAACTGCCCCGAAGTAGACCCCAAAAGAGTAGGAAGCCCCCAAACATATAATGGCAGTTAGACAAGATGAAAATACGAACACAGACAGAAAATAGATTGAGCAAACGCTGGGGCCCAAAACTGTCTAGATAGGACAGCACAGGAGAGAATACTATCTGCAACCCAGAAAAACCCTAGGAAAAACTCCAACACTTCTGAATCCAAAAACACTGAGACCACACGGTCTCAACCACCTATATCAGATCTCTGGTGTGGACACGTAGCTACCCAGCAGTAAAATATCACAAGAACTGAGCAAATGAACAAATACAAAAAATGAACGGAGACCAGCCAAAGCCCCCCAAAGGGAACCCGGCTGAAGACAAAAAGCAATGCAGAAAAAAGCAAGGAATTCAAACCACAATAAAAAAAAACTGAAAGAGACTTATCTGAAAGCAAGCAGGAGACAGCAGGAAAGCAAGCTGATTTCCAACCTAGACCAGGAAGCACAATTGATCACCAGCGAGGATCATGGGAGGTCAGCTCACTTATATCAGGCCAGTCAGTACCACCTGACAACCACTCGTTATCTGAGGGTGTAGGACTTTTAGTATTCAACATAGGTTCAATACCCTCAGCAACCACCAGAGGGAGCTCCAGCTCCAAAGTCGTCTCCAAAACGTTCACAACATTCCACCATCTATGTATCTGGTGACAACCTACCCTCATCTCTTATCATGCTGGATCTTTCTAAGAAGAACCAATTTTTATGTTCGTCACCACCACTTTATTTTGATGGATTTTCACTTGTCACTTTTTTGACGCATATTTCTTTTGTATATCTCAATAGCTTTTCATGAAGGTCTATACTCAGACCGAAAATGTTTAATTGATCACTGTATGCAAAATAAATTGGAACCTTTTTTTTCAACATGATACATTTTGAGTGCCAAGTTTTTTACTTGTACTGTATGGGAAGTTAAGGTGGAGGACGGCAGGTGACTTAATGCAGAGATTGCCATCCACTGGAGCACATTCTGGCCCTCATCTACAAGGCATACTCCTGTGCGGCGGCCAAAGAAAGGGATAGCCCGTCTATTAACAGAGGTTGTCAGAATGCTGCGCAATTACTCTCTGCAGCAAAACAAACCTACTTCTCATCTCTCATATCATCCCTGTCTCACAACACTAAACAGCTATTCAGTACTTTCAATTCTCTCCTCATCCCCCAGCTCCCTCCCCTATCCCTTCATCTTAGCTGAAGACTTTGCCTCATTCTTTAAGCAAAAGATTGACAACATAAGGCAAAGCTTTTGCCTAAAATCCCCACAGCCCCTCCTTATAACTTCTCAACTATCCTCCTCCAAAACCAACTTCTCCATCATCACGGAAGATCAACTTTCCTCTTTACTTTCCAAATTATGTCTCACCACCTGTGAACTTGATCTAATCCCATCCCACCTCATTCCAAACCTTACAACAGTCTTCATCCCGAAACTGGCTTCTGACATACCTAACAGGACATTCAGTGTCACCCACTCACACACCACCTCCTCATCTCGCCCCCTATCTATCAGTGTCCCCCTAGGTTCCGTTATAGGACCTTTAATCTTCTCCATCTACACCTTCGGCTTAGGACAGCTCATGGAATCTCATGGCTTTCAGTATCGCCTCTATGCTGATGACACACAGATCTACCTCTCTGGACCGATATCACCTCCTTACTAACCAGAATCCCATAATGTCAGTGCTCCTTTTCATCTTTCTACTTTCCTAAATTTCTAAAACTTAACATGGATAAAACTGAATAGATCATCTTTCCATCATCTCATTCAACCCCCCTGTGAAGGAAACCCCCTTTCTTCCACGTCACCAATGTGAAGTACTACACAGGCACAGCTCTCCGGCACCCCCTTTGTCTCTCAGGTCAGTAAGGGAACTGCACATAGAGCAAATGGCCGCTGGGGAGGGTGTCCTGTTACCCACTGGGTATTCTAAGATTCGTGATCAGAGTAAAAACATCAGCCCAAAATTAATTTTATGGTTTAATTGCCTTAAGGGCGCACTAGATAGTTACAGAAATATACAGTAAGCTATACAATGGAATTACAGTGGATTTGCAGTCAGAATAAAATACAACAAAAATGGTACAAGGCTAAGAGGTATTAGCTAGAGGTCAATATTTCCAGGTTGTAGGAGGCATGTGGAGGCAGGGAGCTCTGCAATCCACAGGGGAGAATCTTTGTTGCTGGACAGTCCCCCAAAACGTGTACCACAGCTCCCTTGGCAGATCTGTCCCTTCTTAGATCTTCATCTTCTTGGCTTCTGTGAGAATGACTAGGGTCTGCCATCCACCCACAGTTCTTATACCTGCTAGGTTCCTCCCCTCGGTGCCAGAGGGTGGGCTAATAATCTCCACCCTTAGCTCCCTGCAGAATTTATTCCCAATATCTAAGAAAGGGGTTAACTTTCTCCAGGACGATCGGATCAGGACACAAGAGGAACCAGCGGATGCAGCTTGTTTTGCCTGTCGCGTGGAGATCAAACCTGGCCTGATTGGGTCTCTGTGGGGGGCTAATCTCTATATCTCAGGCCCCCGAACCATCACCTACTCGGGAGTTGCACTGTCAGATGTCCGAGGTCCGCAGGATCACGCAGATATTTTTTTATGAGTTTGTACCAAGAAAAATGTGCTCATAATTTATAATCCTAGAACGGAGCCGTCGTGGCTGGGATATACAATGGATGTATTTTCTGTGTCTAGCTGGCAGGTATAATCTAATTGAAGCCTTGTTTTGGCCTTATCTCATTATCATACTAACAGACCTTGCTATTCAACATTGGAGCAGTAATCCTGTTTTGAGCCGGATCTACTCAGCATACTAATAGACCTATTTATTCACAGTGGACACTAAACCCTGTTGTATTGAATATGCCCACAGGCCATGGGGAATTACAGCAGTTAGCTGCTGTGAATCTGTGAATTCAGACAAAATGGCGGCTGGAGCAGGCCATATCCAAGATGTTGGCTGTTCCTTCCTCACCCCCCCCAAATGACCTCTCGATCAAAATCAATGGCTTGACTCTGATCTTTCCTTCAAATCTGAGATCCAAGCCCTTTCCCCTTCCGGCCAACTCCAACTCAAAAATATCTCCCAAATCTGCAGATTTCTCAACCATGAATCTTCAAAAATACTAGTGCAAGCGCTCATCTCCCACCTTGAATACTGCAACCTCCTGCTCTGTGGCCTCTATTCTAACACTATAGCACCCATCCAATCTATCCTGAATTCTGATGCCCGACTAATCCACCTGTCACCCCGCTATTCCCTGGCTTCTCCGCTCAGGCAATCCCTGCACTGGCTCCTCATTGCCCAAAGACTCCTGTTCAAAATCCTAAGTTTTGCATACAAAGCGATCCAAATCCTGTCTCCTCCATACATCTGTGACCTAGTCTCCTTGTACTTACTTGCACACAACCTCTGGTTATCACAAGATCTCCTTCTTTACTCCCCTTTTATCTCCTCTTCCCATAATTGCGTACTAGATTTCTCCCATAGATCCCCTCTACTCTGGAACTGTGTACCCCAACATATCATACTCTTGCCTACCATGGGAACCTTCAAAAGGAACTTGAAGAAATTCCTCTTCCGACAAGCCTAGAATCTAGACTAACTAGCGCTCCAACATACTGCTGCATAAACAGCTCTATCCTCACCTACTGTATCCTCACCCTTCCTTTGAAGACTGTGATCCTCACAGGGTCCTCTCTCCTCCATTAGCAGTCGGTGTTTTGTATTGTTTAAGATTATTGTACTTGTTTTTATTATGTGTAACCCTTTTCACATAAATGGTGCTATAAAAATTAATAATAATAATACCGCTGTGCAGCTGCCAAAGAAAGGGAGTCGAGTGGACCGTTCAGTAACTGAAGTTTTAAAAAATACTAAGAAATTATAATATTTCTACTCTGGGAAATTGATGACACTTTAGTGGTGTGTGTCAATAATTTTGGGAACTGTTTGTACTCCAAGTTGGGTCTCTTTCATGTGTGTTGCCTGTAGCAGTAGCGCTCCCAGACCGGCAGGCCTGCAATTACTTTCAGTCAACTAGCTGTGTTACTATCCTTACATTTTTATAACATTTGTTGTATACGAATTTGATATTTCTGCCACCTGAATGTAGCTGATCAAAAATAACATTTAAGCTATTGCCTGACGTATAAGGGCTTCCAGCACAGCAGGCTTACACCGGTCCCTCATCCACTTCATCTTAATTTAAACTTAAATTCAAAGCTGTAAATGCTGGGCCAGACCCTGATACCTCATGCATGGCCCATGGCTGACTGCTGCTGTGTAGTGTTGAGCGATACTGCCCGATATCCAGAAATATCGGATCGGATTGGATCGGCCCGATACTCAAAAGTATCGGGTATCGCCGATTCCGATACCGGAAACCCAATGCAAGTCAATGGGACAGAAATATCGTAATTAAAAAAAACCCTTTCTTTCCTTGTAAACACTAGATATACACACATAGAATCCATATATATATACATGCCATTGTGACATATATATATACATATAGAATCATAGAATCATAGAATGGTAGAGTTGGAAGGGACCTCCTGGGCCTTCTGGTCCAACCCCCTGCTCAAAGCAGGATTCTCTAAATCATCCCAGACAGATGTCTATCCAGCCTCTGTTTGAAGACTTCCATTGAAGGAGAACTCACCACCTCTTGTGGCAGCCTGTTCCACTCCTTGATCACCCTAACTGTCAAAAAGTTTTTTCTAATATCTAATCTGTGTCTCCTCCCATTCAATTTCATCCCATTGCTTCTAGTCTTTCCTTGTGCAAATGAGAATAAAGATGATCCTTCTACAATGTGACAGCCCTTGAGATATTTGTAGACAGCTATTAAGTCTCCTCTCAGTCTTCTTTTTTGCAAGCTAAACATTCCCAAATCCTGCAACCGTTCCTCATAGGACATGGTTTGCAGACCGGTCACCATTCTGGTGGCTCTTCTCTGAACTTGCTCCAGTTTGTTGATGTCTTTTTTAAAATGTGGTGCCCAAAACTGGACACAGTATTCCAGATGAGGTCTGACCAAAGAGGAGTAGAGGGCAATAATGACCTCACGTGATCTAGACTGTATGCTTCTGTTGATACATCCTAGAATTGCATTTGCCTTTTTTGCTGCTGCATCACACTGTTGAACTATATATTTATAGTTCATACACTTCTACATAGTAAAATAGCCGCTGATTCAATTGCCGGGCAATGCTGGCTTTTGTGAAATTACAGAACCACCCGACATGAAATGACACATGGTTTACATAGAGTTAACCATGTCATTTCATGTAGTTTGATATATGGTTCTCACTAACAATTACATGAGTGTATGTGTGCTAAATTTCACACATGTAGGGGTTAATTAAAGGTGTAAATTTGTTGTAAAAAAATGCATTTTTTTCTACGAATTTACACCTTTAATTAACCCCTACATGTCTGAAATTTTGCACACATACACTCATGCAATTGTTAGTGAAAACCATATATCAAACTACATGAAATGACATGGTTAACTCTATGTAAACCATGTGTCATTTTATGTCGGGTCTGTAATTTCACAAAAGCCGGCAATTGAATTAGCAGCTATTATACTATGTAGAAGTGTATGTACTATAAATATATATATATATATATATATATATATATGTGTCACAATGACATGTGTGTGTATATATATATATATATATATATATATATATGAGGTGTAAAATTGTTGAAAAAAAAATGCGTGGGCTCCCTCCCTATTTTCTCAACCAGACAGACACAGCCAGCGAGTGGGGGCAGATAATAATAGCCCAGAGAGGGACCATTATTTTTGGCTCCCCCTGGCTACTAACATCTGCCTCCAGACACCCCAGAAAAGGCAAATCTATAATTAGATTCGCCCTTTCTGGTACTTAGCCCATCTATTCCCATTGCCCTGTAGCGGTGGCGAATGGGTTAATAATGGGTTAAAGCCACCTTGCTATTGAAAGGTGACTTTAAGCCAGGTTAATAATTGAGAGGTGTCAATTAGACAACTATCAATTATTAATTCTATTGAACTAAATAAAAAAAACACACACACATTAAGAATATAATATATAATATAATAATTTTAATGAAATAAAAACACATTTTTTTGACCATCTTTTATTGTACTGTTAATCCTCGATTCCCTTGTTCTCCTGAAATAAAAATAAAATAATAAAGCAACATTACCTATCCGACGCACAGTCAGGTCCCCGATGTAATCCTTCTGAAAGGGTTAACGTTTACTGCAGGGACCGCAGCTAATGCTGACAGCCTCGCAGTAAACCCCCGAATGAATGAGCTCCTCTCCTGGCTGACAGGAGAGGAAGTGGTTAGCATAATTGATTGCTTCCCACTTTCACTTCAGGTCAGCCAGGGACACGCACAGACAGTGACGTCAGAGGGAATCCCGGCTAACCTGAAGTGAACTGATTAACAAAAATAGGGGATCCCCTCAAAAAAAAAAATGGCGTGGGGTCCCCCCTATTTTTGTTAACCAGCCTGATGAAGCAGACTACTGAGGCCTGGTTTTTCAGGCTGTTAAGGAGCCAATATCCATGGACCTTGCAAGCCTGATAATACCAGGCCACAGCAGTCTGCTTAGCTTGGCTGGTTAACAAAAATAGGGGATCCCCTCGAAAAAAAATGGCGTGTGGTCCCCCCTATTTTTGTTAACCAGCCAGATGAAGCAGACTGCTGAGGCCTGGTTTTTCAGGCTGTTAAGGATCCAAGATCCATGAACCTTGCAAGCCTGATAATACCAGGCCACAGCAGTCTGCTTAGCTTGGCTGGTTAACAAAAATAGGGGATCCCCTCGAAGACTGCTGCGGCTTGGTATTAAAAGACTGTCAAGGCCCATGGATTTTGGCCCTCAACAGCCTAAAAATACCAGGCTGCAGCAGCCCCACAATTGGCGCATCAAAAGATGTGCCAATTGTGGCACTTTACCCAGCTCTTCCCACTTGCCCTGTAGCGGTGGCAAGTGGGGTAATAAGGGGTTAATGTTATCTTTGATTGAACGGTGACAATAAGCCCGGTTAATAATGGAGAGGCGTCAATAAGACACCGATTCATTATTATTCATAAAGTTTGTAAATTTTTTAAAAAATACGCAGCCAGAAAAAAGTATTTTAATGAAATAAAACACAACACAGTTTTCATTATTTTTATTTCACGCTCATCCTGCGACGCCATCGATCTGTAAAAAAAAAAATAACAAACCAACACAAATACTCCCTGTCCGACGCAGTCCAAAATAACGAGTGTCCCAGGACGAGTCCAGCTCTGCTACATCTGGATGCCAGGCTGAGCCTGACATCCCGACGCAGCAGAGCTGCTTACCAGAGCTGATGGTGGTGACGTCATCCGGACTGCTGTACTCTCGCGACAGCTGGCCGAGATTACCCAGTACCCGGCAGCACGTGCAGTTATCGCGAGAAGCTGCACGTGACCGCCAGGGAGAGGGTAATGGCGGCCATCCAGGAGTCCAGTACGTGACCACCGGGGATCTTCTGCCAGGTAAGTGCTGCTGACTCCTGACAGACCCGATCGACACTGACACTTTCGGGAAGTTCCTGTGTCACGTACTTCGTTCTGTGACACAGGAACTCCCCATAGACTTTAGAGGAAAACTCCAATTCCAGTATCCGATATGCAAAAAATATCGGATCTCAGAATCGGAATTCCGATACAGCGAATATCGGCCGATACCCGTATTTTGCAGTATTGGAATGCTCAACACTACTGCTGTGCCATTATCAAATTTGTATTGTGAGTCAATTGATGCCACTTTTATGGGTGTCTGCCCCAAATTTGAACATTTTGGGCCACTTTTGAATTCAATGAGGTTCAGATACATTCAACAAACCGTTCCACAAACTGTATGGCTAATATCCGTCCATTCGCAGAATCCGAACCGATCCTTGAAAGGTTCGCTCATCTCTATTGAATACCACTAGCTTCTTGGCTCATCAAGTTAGAGCCAATGTAATTTTACACTTCCTAGTAGAGTTTATTTTTTTTTAAAAAAATGATAACCCTTCTATTGTGCTATTGTTCATATTACTAAGCCTCTTTACTTAAATGTGGCTATGAGGTAGATAAGCTTGGACTAACTTATTTCTATTAAAGAAGGCAATTTTGCTTTTTGGGTATAGTCTATGTATAAAAGCTTATAGCTAAATTGGATGAATTAACACTGACTATCCACTATTTTTTCTACTATCAATTATTACTATCATGATGATAGATAAAATGAAGTGTGTACATCTATGATAAGCAGACTAGCCATTGGTATTTTTAATCCACCCTCTTGAGAAATAAAAAGAATCTAGAATTGTGTTTTTTCAGTATTTAATAAAAGGAACACATTATAAATAGATGGAAATGAAAGCTAATTTTTGCCCTGTAGGACTTAATCGAAATGGATTACAGGCAAAGCACGAGTTGAGTTTTTGAAGGCTGAGTTAAAATAAGGATATGGCTTGATTATTGAGTGCATTAACTTTATTGCAGTTTATGAGAATTAATAAACATCTTTACCAGTTGGAAGTTGATTGCGCTGTTTGCTTGATTGTCTCTTAAAACATAAAAAATGGTGTGTTAAATGTTATTGCAGAGGTGTATTGCAAAAAGGGGTTGTCAACTACCACTACCATTGTGCCTGTAGAGGTAAAAAAAGAAATAAAATAAATGATACTCATCCTCCTGGACCGACACCACTGCTCCTTACTCAGTCAGTACTGCTTCCTCAATTATTCTCATTGAATAAACATCCAATGGTGGTGTTGTGTAACCGCTGCAGCCAGTCTAGTAGACGACAACACTTTTATTAGCAAAATTGGCTGCAGAAAGTAGTCAATTCTGGTACTGGTACAATGTGGCTGAACTACAATTCTGAAAATATGAGTTTGCCAAAATTCCTCCAAAGAGTTGTAAAAGATTCATTGCAAGTTATTATAAATGCTTGATTGCAGTTGTTGATGCTAAGGATGGCCCAACCAGTTATTAGGTTTAGCGGGCAATCACTTTTTCACACAGGGCTCTGAAAGTTTGGATTTTTTTCCTTAATTATAAAGACTTTCATTTAAAAACTGCATTTTGTGTTCACTTGTGTTATCTTTGTCTAATATTTTAATTTGTTTGGTGATCTGAAATATTTAAGTTTGACAAACATGCAAAAGAATAGGAAGTTGGAAAAGGAGCAAACACTTTTTCACACAACTGTATATGGGCATAAAGATCTTTGAAATTTAATATTGTTTATCTGTTGCTGCACTCCAGATAATTTAGAGATTAAATTCATGTGCCAATGAGGTTTTAAGTATTCTGGGCATGCCAGAATATTTATCAAACCTCTGCCTTTATAGACTGTTTCTCCACCAATCCCCAGCCTCTTTAGGTTGATTGATAGCTCAGTGTCTGATTTTGTTGCTTGGCATCTGACATCACACAATGAGCTATGAATCAAGCTAAAGTGACTAATGGTGAGTGGGGAAACAACATTAGAGGCAGAGTTTAAGTGCTCTGTCATGCCCAGAACACTTAATGCTAGAGATGAGCGACTTTGCCTCCGGGAGGGTAGAGTCGGGTTTCGGACCACCCGACTGTTTGGGTCTGCGGAATGCACCAAATAAATATAAATAATAGGTGCGTTCGCAGCCCGGGGTCCACCGAGAAGGCAGAGCCTGCTGCTAGTAAGATGACACTAGATGGCGGTATAAGCGAACTCTGTTACACCACAGAGTCGCTGACATAAATGCTGTGGCACTAATTGGCAGTATGAGCGAACTCTGTTACTCCACAGAGTCGCTGTGTTAGAGACTGTGCCCTGTTAACCCCACAGGAGTACACAGATAGCTGCAGAGCAGATAGCAGTCCGTGGTCATGCAGACAGTAACGCAAACAACCAACTCCTCACCGGAGTAGCCGGTATTCTAGAGGCTATTTCAGCCAAGCCCTGAACACGTGCATACAAAACTCCTCACCGGAGGTGCCGATATTCAAGGGGCTTATTTCAGCCGAGCCCTAACCGCATTTGTACATGACCACACTGGCGCAAAGCACACAACAGATTTGTTACTAGAGCATGGCCGTGCGGCCATGCAAGCCTTATATAGAAACAGCAAGTACAGGACCTTCCAGAAAGGACCAATAGAAAGCTGCTCCAGAACTACAGCAGCTTCAGGACCTTCCTGGAGGACCAATGGGAGTCGCTGCAGTAGCCGAGCATGTGACCCCTGATCTCCTATGAGAGATCTTACCCTGGGCATGCTCAGAAGGGAAAACACAGGACTTAGTCCCAATTACGTCTGCTTGCCGCTGACCTGCACTGGTTACAATGGCAGGACCTGGAGAGGCAGCAGTCATCCTCTGCACAGTGTTAGACTGGACGAGACGCTGGGACCGACGTCTCTGCTGAGCAGGCTCCACTGCGGCCGGAGACGGATGGGGAACCGCAGCGGGAATGGCTTGAGATTCCCCTTGTGCAGCAGTGGGAACTTGATCACTAACATTACCCCCCTCCTAGGGCCCCCCTTCCTTGGGCCTCACTACGCTCAAAGGCAGAAATAAGCTGCGGAGCGTGAATGTGCTTGGCAGGTTCCCAGGACCTATCCTCAGGCTCATAACCCCTCCAGTCCACCAAATAAAATTTTTGCCCCATACCACCTTGCACCCTACAATCGCGTTCACCTCGTGATCGTCCGTAGACGAACCCGATGTCCCGGCAGATGACTCGGAAAACCAGGACATGACCACGGGTTTCAGGAGGGACACATGAAAGGTGTCGGAGATACCTAAGCGAGGCGGAAGGGCTAAACGGTAAACAACAGGGTTGACCTGCTCGAGGACCTTGAAGAGACCCAAAAAGCGGGGTGCCAACTTAGTGGACTCCACCCGTAGCCTGATGTTTCGGGCGGAGAGCCACACGAAGTCGCCAGGAGCAAATGTCGTAGCGGGGCGACAATGTGCGTCGGCTGAAGACCTCTTCCTCTCCTTGGCATCCTGAGTGCGGTCCCAAATGTTCCGTGCCTCCACACCCCAGTCTGCCACCCTGGAGTCAGCGGAAGACACGGGCATGGGCACCGGAACCCGTGGATGCTGACCGTAGTTCAGGAGGAATGGGGTCTGTCTGGTGGAGTCAGCTACAGCGTTGTTTAGTGCAAACTCTGCCACGGTAGCAAGGATGCCCAGTCATCCTGCCTGGCAGAGACAAAGTGTCACAGATATGTGACCAAGGTCTGGTTGGCCCCCTCAACCAACCCATTCGTCTCGGGATGGTATGCGGAGGAGAGATTCAACTCAATACTGAGCAGATGACAAAGCTCTCTCCAAAACCGAGACGCAAACTGGGGACCTCGGTCACTGACGATTTTGTCCGGCATACCGTGTAGATGGAAGATATGTCTGATGAATAACGCTGCCAGGGCCCGTGCAGAAGGTAACCGTGGTAGCGGCACCAGGTGCACCATTTTGGAAAAATGGTCGGTTATCACCCAAATGATGGTGCAGCCCTGAGACTTGGGTAAGCCCACCACAAAATCCATCCCGACCATCTCCCAGGGTCTGTCTGCCACCGGCAAAGGGAAAAGTAACCCAGCTGGCCGTTGTCGAGGGGACTTATTCTTGGCGTAAGAGACGCACGCCTGAACATATTCCCTGATGTCACGGACCATATGAGGCCACCAGTATGTCCTCGCCAGCAACTCAGATGTCCTCTTTGCCCCAAAATGTCCACCCACCCTGGACGAATGTGCCCAGGAGAGTACCTCCGGTCACAAATTGATGGGCACAAAAGTCTTGCCTGGAGGCACAGACTCAAGCGAAATCGGGGCAACAGTTCTTATGCTGTCTGTGGGGACAATGAGCCGAGGCTCCTCTTCCACCTCCTCCGAAGACACCATGGAGCGAGAGAGAGCGTTGGCGCGAATATTCTTCTCACCGGAGAGAAAATGGAGGGTGAAATGGAACTGGGAGAAGAACAAGGACCATCTAGCCTGACGAGAATTTAGCCGCTGGGCTGTTTGTAAATACACCAAGTTTTTGTGGTCGGTGAAGACTTGGAAGGGAAAGCGAGCCCCCTCCAACAGATGCCTCCACTCAGAGAAGGCCAACTTCATTGCTAGCAACTCCCTGTCCCCAATGGAATAATTCCTCTCTGCTGGTGTGAAGGTCTTGGAGAAGAAGAAGCAAGGATGCTTCCGACCTTGAGCATCCTTTTGGAAGAGGACTGCTCCAGCACCAATGAATGAGGCATCCACCTCCAATATAAATGGCTTAGCTACATCGGGGCGATGTAGGATGGGAGCGCTAGCAAAATGAAACTTAATGTAAGTGAAAGCCTTGGAGACTTCTTCCGACCACAATTTGGGATTCCCTCCCTTCTTGGTGAGGGCTACCAAGGGAGCTACCAAGGTAGAGAAGTGGGGGATGAACTGGCGATAGTAATTAATGAACCCCATAAAGCGCTGCACCGCTTTAAGAGAATGGGGTTCTTGCCAGTCCATCACAGCTTGTAATTTGGCAGGATCCATAGCCAATCCCTGGGCGTAGATGATATAGCCCAAGAAAGGCAAGGACTCCTGCTCAAACACACATTTCTCCAACTTGGCAAACAAAGAATTTGCCCGTAAGAGGTCGAAGACTCTGCAGACATCTTTCCGGTGGAGTCAATTTCTGGAGAAAAGATGAGAATATCATCCAGATAGACTGCGACCGAGGTGGAGAGCATATCCCGGAAGATATCGTTAACAAAGTCTTGGAACACGGCTGGGGCATTACAGAGCCCGAAGGACATCACCAGATATTCATAGTGCCCATCCCTGGTATTAAACGCCGTCTTTCATTCGTCCCCCTCACGGATGCGAATCAGGTTATACGCACCCCGCAGATCTAATTTAGTAAATACCTTTGCTCCCTGAAGCCTATCAAAAAGCTCAGCAATCGGGGCAACGGGTATTTATTCCTAATGGTGATGGCGTTAAGACCCCTGTAATCTATGCAAGGACGTAACTCTCCATTCTTCTTCTGCACAAAGAAGAACCCCGCCTCTGCAGGTGACACTGACTTCCTTATGAACCCTCCTGCCCGGTTCTAGTGGATGTACTGGGACATGGCCTCTGTCTCCAGGAGAGAGAGGGGATAGACCCTTCCCCGAGAAGGTTCTGTTACAGGCAAGAGGTCGATAGGACAGTCATAGGGGCGGTGAGGCGGAAGAGTCTCCACCACCTTTCTGGAGAATACGTCAGCGTAAGACCAGTAGAACTTGGGAAGGGAAGAGAGATCTGCGGGTATCTCAGTAGTAGCAACCAGAACGCACTCCCTCACACATCTGCCTGAACATGAGTTATTCCAACCCAGTATCCTCCCAGAGGACCACTCAATATGGGGAGAATGGTAGCGAAGCCAGGGTATTCCCAGCAGAACCTCGTCTATTCCCTCAGGAAGGATGAAAAGGATATATTCTCCTGATGGGAAGGAGACATAGATAGGGCGAGAGGAACCGTCTGGTGGGTGATTTGAGAGGGCAGAATCGATCCATTCAATACTCGCACCGACACTGGCTCGGCGAGCATCACCTGAGGTATAGTGTGGCGAGAAGCATAGGTAGAACACATAAAATTCCCCTCTGCCCCAGAGTCCACACAAAGCCTGATGGTAAGAGTGGATGGACCTATGGTAATTGTGCCTTTAAGGAGTATTTTAGAAGCAAATGCCGCTGTCTGGTGACACTGCTCCCATGGTTACCGGACGCGACCGTCTACTCGATCGCTGTGGACATTGGTCGGCATAATGTCCCTGCTGCTGGCAAACAGTACAGACCATGGGTGCTCAAGCAGCCCGAGACTTAGGTTCCGCTTGAGAAACCTCCATGGCCTCCTGCGGTTCGGACGCCTGAGCGGGGAATTCTGGAGGTTTGGTGAAGGTAGGAGCCAGCCGAAACCTCTGCCTAAACTGGGCCCGCTCCAACCTCTGCTCGTGAAAACGGAGATCGATGCGGGTAGATATAGCGATAAGTTTCTCCAGTGTGGCGGCATTCTCCCTGGTGGCCAAGGCGTCCTTATCATGGCCTGCCAGCCCTCTCCAGTACACTGGAATGAGGACTTTATCTGGCCATTCTAATTCAGAGGCCAGAGTCGAAATTTTGATGGCAAACTGGCTGACCATGGCCGAACCCTGTGAACTTGCCAGCAGTTGGAGCACCGTATCGTGGGTGACCTGAGGTCCTAGAAAAACCTTTTTTAGAGCCTCCAAGAAACGAGGAGCACTCCGCACCACACGGTCATCACGCTCCCACAGCGGCATTGCCCACTCCAACGCTCTGCCTGACAAGAGAGATATAGCAAAACCCACTTGTGCCCGATCCGTGGGAAAACGTGCAGCCAGAAGCTTGAGCTGTATAGAGCACTGACTCACGAATCCCCAAAATTGCTTGCTGTCACCAGCAAACTTGAAAACTGGCTGCAGCCATGCTAGCAGCCTGAACAGCGACTGCGATAACATCCACAGCTGAGGTTGTGTGCTCAAGGGCCGCCAACCTACCCTCCAGCTGCTGGATGTACAGCTGTAGACACTGGTCATCTGCCATTTTACTAGCCAGACCCTGGCGCTAGTATTCTGTTATGGTCTGCGGAACGCACCAAATAAATATAAATAATAGGTGCGTTTGCAGCCCGGGGTCCACCGTGCAGGCAGAGCCTGCTGCTAGTAAGATGACACTAGATGGCGGTATAAGCGAACTCTGTTACACCACAGAGTCGCTGACATACAGTCAGGGCCAGAAATATTTGGACAGTGACACAATTTTCACGAGTTGGGCTCTGCATGCCACCACATTGGATTTGAAATGAAACCTCTACAACAGAATTCAAGTGCAGATTGTAACGTTTAATTTGAAGGGTTGAACAAAAATATGTGTTAGAAAATGTAGGAATTGTACACATTTCTTTACAAACACTCCACATTTTAGGAGGTCAAAAGTAATTGGACAAATAAACATAACCCAAACAAAATATTTTTATTTTCAATATTTTGTGGCGAATCCTTTGGAGGCAATCACTGCCTTAAGTCTGGAACCCATGGACATCACCAAACGCTGGGTTTCCTCCTTCTTAATGCTTTGCCTGGCCTTTACAGCCGCAGCCTTCAGGTCTTGCTTGTTTGTGGGTCTTTCCCTCTTAAGTCTGGATTTGAGCAAGTGAAATGCATGCTCAATTGGGTTAAGATCTGGTGATTGACTTGGCCATTGAAAAATGTTCCACTTTTTTGCACTCATGAACTCCTGTGTAGCTTTGGCTGTATGCTTGGGGTCATTATCCATCTGTACTATGAAGCGCCGTCCAATCAAGTTTGCAGCATTTGGCTGAATCTGGGCTGAAAGTATATCCCGGTACACTTCAGAATTCATCCGGCTACTCTTGTCTGCTGTTATGTCATCAATAAACACAAGTGACCCAGTGCCATTGAAAGCCATGCATGGCCATGCCATCACGTTGCCTCCACCATGTTTTACAGAGGATGTGGTGTACCTTGGATCATGTGCCGTTCCCTTTCTTCTCCAAACTTTTGGCTTCCCATCATTCTGGTACAGGTTGATCTTTGTCTCATCTGTCCATAGAATACTTTTCCAGAACTGAGCTGGCTTCTGGAGGTGTTTTTCAGCAAATTTAACTCTGGCCTGTCTATTTTTGGAATTGATGAATGGTTTGCATCTAGATGTGAACCCTTTGTATTTACTTTCATGGAGTCTTCTCTTTACTGTTGACTTAGAGACAGATACACATACTTCACTGAGAGTGTTCTGGACTTCAGTTGATGTTGTGAACGGGTTCTTCTTCACCAAAGAAAGTATGCGGCGATCATCCACCACTGTTGTCTTCCGTGGGCTCCCAGGTCTTTCTGGATTGATGAGTTCACCAGTGCTTTCTTTCTTTCTCAGGATATACCAAATTGTAGATTTTGCCACTTCTAATGTTGTAGCAATTTCTTGGATGGGTTTTTTCTGTTCTTGCAGCTTAAGGATGGCTTGTTTCACCTGCATGGAGAGCTCCTGTGACCGCATGTTTCCTTCACAGCAAAACCTTCCAAATGCAAACACCACACCTCAAATCAACTCCGGCCCTTTCATCTGCTTAATTGAGAATGACATTATAAAGGGATTGCCCACACCTGTCCATGAAATAGCCTTGGAGTCATTTGTCCAATTACTTTTGGTCCCTTTAAAAACAGGGTGGCACATATTAAGGAGCTGAAACTCCTAAACCCTTCATCCAATTTTAATGTGGATACCCTCAAATGAAAGCTGAAAGTCTGGACTTCAACTGCATCTGAATTGTTTTGTTTAAAATTCATTGTGGTAATGTCTAGAACCAAAATTAGATAAATGTTGTCTCTGTCCAAATATATATGGACCTAACTGTAGATGCTGTGGCACTAAATGGCGGTATGAGCAAACTCTGTTACTCCACAGAGTTGCTGTGGTAGAGTCTGTGTCCTGTAAACCCCACAGGAGTACACAGATAGCTACAGAGACGGATGGGGGACCGCAGCGGGAATGGCTCGAGATTCCCCTTGTGCAGCAGTGGGAATTCGATTCCTAACACCGACTTTCCCAAAAGTCGAGTCAAACGAAATCGGCTGACTATCGGAAAAAGTCAAAGGTCCAACTGAAACTCGACCCGACCCCAATGCAAGTCAATGGGAAGAAAAGTTGGCAGGGAGTGGAGGACAGTAAACATACCTACAGTGCCCATTTCAATGCCAACGACATCAATTCTTATTACTTAAGCTTGTCAACATTAATTTACTTCTTAATAATAGTAACGCATTGAAAACTGGGGGTTATTTCGCTAAAGTTGTTGGGGGGGCAGGGCTGGCTCCAGGTTTTCACGGGCCCCGGGCGAAAGAGTCTCAGTGAGCACAGTCTTCGCACTTTATGGAGCAGGCTGGTAACTCCGGATAATTATTTAAGAAGCACTGCACCACCAGGTTCAAGGTGTGAGCCAGGCAAGGTTTGTGTCTGAGTTTTGCCAGGGCTATGGCCGCCACAAAATTACGGCCGTTATCACTGACTACCTTGCCTGGCTCAAGATGTATACTGCCCAGCCATGACTCAGTTTCTCGCTGCAAGTAGTCGGCCAGTACCTCTGCGGTGTGTCTGTTGTCGCCCAAAGACATCATCTTTAAAACAGCCTGCTGACGCTTTCCACTAGCTGTTCGATAGTGGGACACCTTGTGTGCAACACTGGCAGCTGCGGATGGAGTGCTTGTGCGACTGCGCTCTGTCGATGAGCTTTCGCTTCTGGAAGAGGAGGAGGAGGGTCGAACGCCTACAGCCAACTGTTGCCTATAACGTGGGCTAGGTAGCACTGTCCCACCGCCGCCGTCTCCTGTGGACCCTGCATCCACCACATTAACCCAGTGAGCAGTGATGGACACGTAACGGCCCTGGCCATGCCTACTGGCCTATGTATCTGTTGTGATGTGCACCTTTCCACTCATTGATTGCTTGAGTGCATGGACAATGCGGTCTTTCACATGCAGGTGGAGGGCAGGGATGGCTTTTCTAGCAAAGAAGTGCCGACTGGGTAGGTCATAGCATGGGACAGCGCAGGCCATTAGCTCTCGGAACGCTGAGCTTTCAACCAAATGGAAGGGCATCATGTCTAATGAGATCAGTTTGGCGTTCAAAGCCAGTGTACGCGGATGAGAGGATGAGTACTTTCTTGTCCTACTCAGAGTGTCTGCTAGTGTGAGCTGGACTTGAGAGCTGCATAGGGGGAACTAGCGGTGGACATGGCGGACTGAGAGCGGGTTGGTAATGGTGATGGTGGTGGTAGTGGTGATGGCCTAGATTCAGTCTTTCGTTGGAAAAAAATTGTGATTCCCTGACTGCCTTGGCCTTGCGACGACACCTCAACATTTCTTGCTGGTGGTGTGCCAACCGGTGGGCTTACAGTGGGGGAAGCGATGTAGTGTTGCTGGTTACCTTCAGTCGGAGCAAGTGCTACCTGAGGTTTTCTTGTCCGTCCACGCTACTAGGGGATAAATTTTCAGGGCTTGCACGCTGTGCTAATTTGACCATCTGGCCAAGCTGTCCTGCAACTCTTTTTGCTTTTTTAACACAGTTTTGGACTGCTACGGGCCTGCCAGATAACAGCAGCTGCAATGTTGATGCCTGCTGCGGATCCTCCTCCTCTTCTGAGCTATTGCCAGCGGCACCCTCTTCCCACAATGGATGCCAATCCGGGTCAACAAATGGGTCATCCATCACCTACTCTTCACTTTCATCTGCACCTTCCTATGTGTCACCGTGTAAGGTGGTAGAGTATGTGGGAAGGGGCACCTGAGTTTCATCAGGGTCAGAATCTGGCTCAGTAGACTGCAAGGACAATGCAGTGCTCTGGGTGAATGTACCAGCAGAATCATATAGCACTGGCTGTGCATCAGTGCACTCCATGTCATATTCATCTTGGACTGGGGAATTCAGGATTTCACTTGATAACTCAGACATGGTATGTGAAAAGAGCTCCATGGAGTAATCTGAAGTGTGGCCTGCCGCATCCTTCACTTTTGTTGGGGGTGAAGGACACAAGGAAAGGTGTCGTTCCTGACCAGGAGCCTGCACTGACGACTCAGTGCTTGCAGTTTTTGAAACTTCAGAAGATGAAGCGATAGAGCTGGAGGCTGTTTTGGCAATGTAAGCCAAAACCTGTTAATGATGCTCCGGCTTTAAAAGCGGTTTACCTGCTCCCAGAAAAAGGAGCCTTCCAGGCCTTCTGGAGCCACACGATGATGCAGGCTCAACACCTCCTGCTTTAGGTGCTATTGTGCTTTTGGCACTACCAGCAGATGCACCACCACCATCAGTACCAGCTTGCCCCCCCCGCCCACGTCCGTGGCCTCTTCCACCATGCTTCCTCATGTTTGGGAAAATGTACAAAAATACCAGCAGATATATGGTACTATATCAGAAGAGTACAGCTGTATACGGTGTAGGGGAAAATTTAAATCTCCGTATATTTTTCCAGAGTCACACACAGACGCTCACTCAGTATGGATTTGACCGTAATACAAAAAGCAGAAAAACGATACTGCATCACAACCGTACAGCTGTATACAGTGTAGGGGAAAATCTAAATCTCCGTATATATTTCTGGAGTTACACACAGACGCTCGCTCAGTATGGATTTGACCGTAATACAAAAGGCAGAAAAACGGTACTGTGTCAGAAGCGTACAGCTGTATACAGTGTAGGGGAAAATTTAAATCTCCGTATATCTTTCCGGAGTCACACACAGACACTCTCTCAGTATGGATTTGACCATAATACAAAAAGCAGAAAAACGATACTGCATCACAACCGTACAGCTGTATACAGTGTAGGGGAAAATGTAAATCTCCGTATATATTTCTGGAGTCACACACAGACGCTCACTCATTATGGATTTGACCGTAATACAAAAGGCAGAAAAACGGTACTGTGTCAGAAGCGTACAGCTGTATACAGTGTAGGGGAAAATTTAAATCTCCGTATATCTTTCCGGAGTCACACACAGACACTCTCTCAGTATGGATTTGATCGTAATACAAAAAGCAGAAAAACGGTAATGTATAAGAAGCGTACAGCTGTATAAAGTGTAGGGGAAAATGTAAATCTCCGTATATATTTCCGGAGTCAGACACAGACGCTCACTCAGTATTGATTAGACCATAATACAAAAGGCAGAAAAACAGTACTGTATCAGAAGCGTACAGCTGTATACGGTGAAGTGGAGAATTTAAAACTCTGTATATATTTCCGGAGTCACACAAAGACGCTCACTCTGTATGGATTTGACCGTAATACAAAAAGCAGAATAACGGTACTGTATCACAAGTGTACAGCTGTATACAGTGTAGGGGAAAATGTAAATCTCCATATATATTTCCGGAGTCACACACAGATATTCAGCATGTATTTGTCCGTGACACCAGCCGGTGCACGGTAGTGTGTGAGGAGCGTACAGCTCTATACGTTGTGGGAAAAAATTAACACTCGGTAACTGTGCACAAAAAAAGAATAAAAGTATTAGTGCTGTGTAAAAAGCAGTCTGCACAGCAGTGTACACACAGCAATACAGCTATCAGGCAGCCGAATAACTAGCGCTGCTGCACACAAGAAAATCCTCACCTGTCACTGCACACTAACTGTACAGCACAATTGCTATCAGCACAAGCACATAAGAACTTCTCTTTCCAGCCCTAACTCTCTCCCTACTGATAAACAGCGTCAGCAACTTCTCCCTACTGTTAAGATCGGCAGAAGTAAAATGGAGGTCGGCGGTCAGGGCTTTTATAGACACTATGACACCTCCCAAAGCAAGCCAATCACTGCAATGCCCTTCTCTAAGATGGTGGTGGACGTTGCCCATGTCATCTAGTTGCCCACAGTGTACATCCTTGCTCATTGGCTGAAAAAAGGCGCCTGCAAGCGTTATGGGAAAACCGACTTTTGGCGCTTGTTTTGCCGAACGCATGGCAGACTTCACGCTTTGGCGAACGTCGGCGACTTATGAATCTGACCAACCTGTTTCGCTCAACTCTACTTAATGCCTCATTTGTTGTATATGAATTAAAATGATAATTTCTTGGGAATGCAGTAACAAATTGAAGATATTAAGATATCGAGGGATTTACATTTTAAAGATCTTCATGTCCATATATATGTGTTCACACCAAAATAAGCAACATCAATCTGTTCTTATTGTGTTTTTGCTGCGTTTTACCTGCCAGCAGGATTTCACATCCCAAACTATTTATATGTGCATGCAGCTCTTTGAAAGACAAATCCAGCAATACCTTTACCTAGACAGTCTTCTCCTTAATTCCTGAGAAATCAGTGATTTAATTGATATGAAAATGAGATTAGATCATAGAATCATAGAATCATAGAATGGTAGAGTTGGAAGGGACCTCCTGGGCCATCTGGTCCAACCCCCTGCTCAAAGCAGGAATCACTAAATCATCCCAGACAGATGTCTGTCCAGCCTCTGAAGGAGAACTCACCACCTCTCGTGGCAGCCTGTTCCACACACTGATCACCCTGTCAAAAAGTTTTTTCTAATATGTAATCTGTGTCTCCTCCCATTCAGTTTCATCCCATTGCTTCTAGTCTTTCCTTGTGCAAATGAGAATAAAGATAATCCTTCTACAATTTGACAGCCCTTGAGATATTTGTAGACAGCTATTAAGTCTCCTCTCAGTCTTCTCTTTTGCAAGCTAAACATTCCCAAATCCTGCAACTGTTCCTCATAGGACATGGTTTGCAGACCGGTCACCATTCTAGTCACTCTTCTCTGAACTTGCTCCAGTTTGTTGATGTCTTTTTTTAAATGTGGTGCCCAAAACTGGACACAGTATTCCAGATGAGGTCTGACCAAAGAGATCAGTAGAGGTCAATAATGACCTCACGTAATTTAGACTGTATGCTTCTGTTGATACATCCTAGAATTGTATTTGCCTTTTTTGCTGCTGCATCACATTGTTGACTCATGTTCAGTCTGTGATCTATTAGTATACCCAAGTCTTTTTCACATGTGCTGTTACTTAGCCCTATTCCTCCCATTTTGTCTATGCTTTTTTCATTTCCCTGTTAAAAACCATTCTGTTAGTTGCTGCCCACTGCTCCAGTTTATTTATATCTTTTTGAATCCTCTCTCTCTATTCTCCAGTATTAGCTATCCCTCCTAGGTTTGTGTCATCAGCATATTTAATCAGCTTAGCCTCAATTCCTTCATCTAAATCATTGATAAAGATGTTGAACAATACAGGGCCCAGGACAGAGCCCTGTGGTACCTCACTTGAGACATTCTTCCAACTGGATATGCAGCCATTTATGACGACTCTTTGGGACCTATCACTAAGCCAGTTATGAATCCACTTAACAGTTGCCTTGTCCATTCCATACTTAGTAATTTTTTCAATAAGGATTGTGTGAGATACTTTGTCAAATGCTTTGCTGAAGTCAAGATATACTATATCTACAGCAGTCCACCCAGTCAGTGATTCTGTCATAGAAGGAAATTAAGTTATTCTGACATGACTTATTAGTTACAAACCCATGCTGACTCTGTTTAATCACTTCATTCTTATCCAGGTACTTAAATACATGTTGTTTAATAATTTGTTCAAAGATCTTTCCTGGTATAGAATTCAGACTCACCGGCCTATAGTTCCCTGGGTCCACCTTCTTCCCCTTTTTGAAAATGGGAACAACATTTTCTCTTCTCCAGTCTTCTGGGACGTTCCTGTTCTCCAGGAATTTTCAAAGATTATGGAGAGTGGTTCAATAATTTCTTCTGCTATCTCCTTCAGTACTCTGGGGGTGTAATTCATCTGGACCTGGAGACTTGAATTCATTTAGGTTAGCTAAGTGTTTCCTCACTATTTTTCTGTTTATAGATATCCTGGATTCTTCTATTGTCTTAATAGATCAGTTGATGTTACATTTCCTTTCTGAGAGAAAACAGATGCAAAATAGGAATTTAAAAGTTCAGCCTTCTCAACATCCAGTCTTACCATTTCATCATTTTCATCCTGTAAAAATCCTATAGCATCTTTGACTTTCCTTTTACTTTTGACATATCCCCAAAATCCTTTTTTGTTGCTTTTGACTTCTGTTGCAAGCCTTAATTCATTGTCAGCTTTAGATAATCTGATTTGTGCCCTGCAGGTTCTGCAGACGGCATTATATTCTTCTTTAGATATGCCTCCCTCTTTCCATTTGATAAACATTTCTTTCTTCCTTTTTAGTATGTGCTTAAGTTCTGTGTTCATCCATCCTGGTTTCCTTAAATGCTTCCTATTCTTCCCTCTTTTCGGAATAGTTAACGATTGTGCTTTGAGAATCTCATTTTTCAAGATTTCCCATCCTTTCTGGACATTTTTGTCTTTAAGGATATCCAGCCATTGGATCCCTCCAATTCTCTTTCTGAGTCCCTTAAAATCAGCCTTTCTGAAATCTAACTGTTATGTTTCGGTAACTGAGGAGGACAGGAACAACAGCACGGCAGCCGAACACCTGAGATGTTGGTAACTGATAGGTTGCAGATTCCTAAACTAACGACACAACTAGAGGTAGCCGTGGAGCGTTCCTACGTTGATCCTAGACGCCTCGTCACAGCCTGAGAGATAACTTCACCTAAAGGCAGAAAGATGAAAGCTATCTGCCCCGGAGCAGATCCCCAAAGAAAATAGGAAGCCCCCAAACATATAATGGCGGTTAGACAAGATGAAAATACAAACATAGGCAGAAAATAGACTGAGCAAACGCTGGGGCCACAAGCTGACTAAATAGGATAGGACAGGAGAGATTACTTTCTGCAACCCAGAACACCCTACAAAAATCCAACAATTTTGATTACAAAAATACTGAGATTACACGATCTCGCCACCCACTAAATCAGATCTCAGTGTGAACAAAAACCAAGCCGCAGCCGCTGAAAAAACAGGAAAAGCAAATGAGCAAATAACAGTGGCTGCAGAAAAACTGTGAGGAGCTCAGGCCCCAGGAGGGGACCTGGCTGACCTCCACAAAAGTGCAGAAAAAAATGCAAAAAGCAAGCACAAAAAGAAAAGCAAAAAATATCTTATCTGAAAGCAGGAGAAGCAGGCAAGCCTCCAGCAAACTTCCAAATGAACCAGGAACCACAATTGAGACAAGAACAATTGATCACCGGCAACCATCATGGGAGGGAACCTCCCTTATATCAGACCAGTCCATGATTCCAGATTGCCACTCCTCGCTGAAAGGTTCAGTACTATCTGTAACCACCAGAGGGAGCCTCTGCTCAGAAACCATCTCTAGCACATTCATAACAGTACCCCCCCTTGAGGAGGGGTCACCGAACCCTCACTTGTGCAACCAGGCCGACCAGGATGAGCTTGGTGATAGGCACGGATCAGTCTCCTAGAATGGATGTCCAAAGCAAACACCCAAGAATTGTCCTCCTGACCATAACCTCTCCACTTCACCAAATACTGGAGTTTCTGTCTAGAAAAACGAGAATCCAATATTTTCTCAACCACATACTCCAGATTGCCCTCAACCAAAACAGGGTCAGGAGGCGCAGCCATAGGAACCACTGGCTCGACAAACCTCTTCAATAAGGACTTGTGGAACACGTTATGGATCTTAAATGTCCCTGGAAGAAGCAGACGGAAGGAAACAGGATTAAGAATCTCCATGATCTTATAAGGTCCATTGAACATAGGCTTAAACTTTGGAGATGCAACCCTCATAGGGATATTTCTTGAGGACAACCAAACCAAGTCCCCCACTTTAAACCGAGGACCATCAGTCCTATGCCGGTTGGCAAACCGTTGGGCCTTCTCCTGAGAGAGAGACAACCTCTTCACTACCTGGTCAAAAATCTGCTGCATTCGCTCCACAACAGAGTCAACACCAGGACAGACAGAAGCCTCCGCCTGTCCCGAAGAAAATCGAGGGTGAAACCCAAAATTGCAGAAAAATGGAGACATCAAGGTGGCAGAGCTAGCCCTATTATTAAGAGCAAACTGAGCCAAAGGCAAAAAAGAGACCCAGTCATCTTGATCAGCAGACACAAAACATCTCAAATAAGTCTCCAAGGTCTGGTTTGTTCTCTCGGTTTGTCCATTGGTCTGAGGATGAAAAGCAGAGGAGAAAGATAATTGAACACCAAGTTTAGAACAAAATGTCCTCCAAAATCTGGAAACAAACTGGACTCCTCTGTCAGACACAATGTTCTCCGGAATGCCATGTAACCGAACCACGTGCTGAAGGAACAAAGGCACCAATTTGGAGAAGGAAGGTAACTTAGGTAATGGCACAAGATGTATCATCTTGGAAAACCTATCACAGATTACCCAGATAACGGTCATTCTCTGAGAAACAGGGAGGTCGGAAATAAAATCCATAGAGATATGGGTCCATGGCCTTTTGGGCACAGGTAATGGCATTAACAAACCACTAGAGCGAGAGCAAGGCTTGGAGCGAGAGCAAGTCCCACAGGACTGCACAAATTCCCTAACGTCACGAGACAAAGTAGGCCACCAAAAGGACCGACTCACCAAGTCTCTGGTACCAAAAATTCCGGGATGACCAGCCAACGCGGAACAATGAATCTCAGACATCACACTCTTCTTCCACTGGTCTGGGACAAACAATTTCCCAATAGGGCAGCGCTCAGGTTTATCCTCCTGACACCTTTCCAAGGCCAGTCTCAAATTGGGCGAGATGGCGGAAAGAACTACACCCTCTTTCAAAATAACAGTAGGATCAGATAACTTAGGAGAGTCCGCAAAGAAACTCCTTGAGAGGGCATCCGCATTAACATTCTTAGTGCCAGGAAGAAAAGAAACCACAAAATTAAAACGTGTGAAAAACAAGGCCCACCTGGCCTGTCTAGGATTAAGTCGCTTGGCTTATTCGAGATAAACCAGATTCTTATGGTCCATGAGGACCACCACCTGATGTTTGGCTCCTTCCAGCCAATGTCTCCACTCTTCAAAGGCCCACTTCATGGCCAATAACTCCCGATTACCCACGTCATAATTACGTTCAGTTGGAGAAAATTTTCGAGAGAAAAAGGCACAAGGGTTACTCTTAGAGGTCTCTGGATTTCTTTGGGACAAAACGGCATCTGCCCCAATTTCAGAGGCATCAACCTCCACCTGAAACGGTAGAGAAACATCAGGCTGCCGTAGAACAGGAGCAGAAGTGAATCTCTGCTTAAGTTCCTGAAACGCAGAGACTGCCTCAGGAGGCCAATTCACCACATCAGAACCCTTTTTGGTCAAATCAGTCAGTGGTTTAACAATACCGGAGAAATTACCAATAAATTTACGATAAAAATTGGCAAAACCCAAAAATCTCTGAAGAGCCTTTAATGAAGTAGGTTGGACCCAATCACAGATGGCTTGAACCTTGACCGGGTCCATTTCAATAACAGACGGAGACAAAATGAATCCCAGAAATGAGACCTTCTGTACGCCAAAAAGACACTTTGATCCCTTCACATACAGTGCATTCTCTCTCAAAATCTGGAACACAGTCCAAACATGTTTCACATGAGAGTCCCAGTTATTGGAAAAAATCAAGATATCATCCAAATAAACAATCAGAAATTTATCCACAAAATCCCTGAAAATATCATTCATGAAGGATTGGAAGACGGAAGGAGCATTAGTGAGCCCAAAGGGCATCACTAGGTACTCAAAATGCCCCTCTGGGGTATTAAACGCCATCTTCCATTCATCCCCGTGCTTAATGCGAATAAGGTTATACGCCCCCCTGAGGTCAAGCTTGGTAAACCAACTAGCACTTTTCACCCTGGAAAACAGGTCAGAAATCAAGGGTAACAGATATTGATACTTCACAGTGATCTTATTCAAGAGACGATAATCAATACACGGCCTCAATGAACCATCCTTTTTGGCCACAAAGAAAAAACCGGCACCCAAGGGTGAAGAGGATGGTCTGATATGACCCTTCTCCAATGACTCCTTGATATAAGATTGCATAGCATCGTGTTCAGGTACAGACAAGTTAAAAAGGCGACCTTTAGGAAATTTACCACCAGGCACTAATTCAATAGCGCAATCGTAGCTCCTGTGAGGGGGCAAAGATGCAGATTTACTTTCACTAAATACATCCGAAAAATCAGTCAAAAAGTCAGGAACATCCTGAGACTTGGGAGAGGCAGAAAAAACTGGAGTGTCGGCATTAACACATTGGCAGCCCCAACTGGTCACAGACACAGATTTCCAATCCAAACAGGATTATGAGACTGTCAACAAGGGAAACCTAGTACAATAATGTCATGCAGATTATACAGCACCAGAAATTTGCAACTCTCCTGATGATCAGGTTCAACCCTCATTATCACCTGAGTAGAAAACTGGGGTTTATTCTCCACCAAAGGGGTGGAATCAATGCCCAGTAGGGGAATAGACTTCCGCAGGGGTATCATGGGAAACCCACAACGTTTGGCAAAGTCAAAATCCATCAGGTTAATAGCTGCTCCTGAATCAACAAAAGCCTGAGCAGAAAATGTGGACAGGGAGCAAATCAGGGTAACAGTCAACAGAAATTTAGTCTGAACACTACCCATTACAACTGAGCGTGCAAAACGTCTTCCCCGCTCAGGGCAGACCGAAACAGCACGAGAGGCATCACCACAGCAGAAGCACAACCCACTGCGCCCTCGAAACTCATGACGCTGAGCCCCAGAAGTCACTCCACCACACCGCATGGGCCCAGAAGCCGGCCCACAAGGCAACACCATCCCACGCACACCTCTGCGCCCATGCAAACGTCTGTCAATTTGAATAGCCAATGACATAGAATCATTGAGACCAGAGGGAGCAGGGAATCCCACCATGACATCCTTTACATTCTCTGACAGCCCCTTCCGAAAAAGGGCTGCCAAAGCATCATCATTCCATTTGGTCAGGACTGCCCACTTTCGGAATTTCTGACAGTACAACTCAGCGTCTTCAAGACCCTGATTTAATGCCAACAAGGTTTTTTCAGCTTGATCAGTGACATTAGGTTCATCGTACAATAACCCCAGAGCCTGAAAAAATACATCAACATCATTCAAAACAGGATCCCCAGGTGTCAGGGAAAAAGCCCAATCCTGAGGATCGCCGCGCAGGAGAGAGATGACAATTTGAACCTGCTGTGCTGTGTTACCTGAAGACTTAGGCTTTAAGGCAAAAAACAACTTACAGTTATTTTTGAAATTCAGAAATTTAGCCCGATCCCCCAAAAACAAATCTGGCATGGGAATCCTAGGTTCCACAACCGGCAACCCAGCAAGATAGGTAGCAATACTCCGAACCTCAGTGGCAAGCTGATCCACACGGCCAGACAACTGTGCAAACTCCATTGAGAGAAAAAAAAATCCTCTCAGCACCCAGAGAAAAAGAGGGAAAAATGCAACAGACAGAAAAAAAAATCTCTGACAACTCTGACAACTTTTTTCTTTCCACACTATTTTTCCCTTCTGTGAGTACCATATAATTTTCAGTTATGGCCGGTGATACTGTTATGTTTCGGTAGCTTAGGAGGACAGGAACAACAGCACGGCAGCCGAACACCTGAGATGTTGGTAACTGATAGGTTGCAGATTCCTAAACTAACGACACAATTAGAGGTAGCCGTGGAGCGTTCTCGTTGATCCTAGACGCCTCGTCACAGCCTGAGAGATAACTACACGTAAAGGCAGAAAGATGAAAGCTATCTGCCCCGGAGCAGATCCCCAAAGAAAATAGGAAGCCCCCAAACATATAATGGCGGTTAGACAAGATGAAAATACAAAGATAGGTAGAAAATAGACTGAGAAAACGCTGGGGCCACAAGCTGACTAAATAGGATAGGACAGGAGAGATTACTTTCTGCAACCCAGAAAACCCTACAAAAATCCAACAATTCTGATTACAAAAATACTGAGATCACATGATCTCGCCACCCACTAAATCAGATCTCAGTGTGAACAATAACCAAGCCGCAGCCGCTGAAAAAACAGGAAAAAGCAAATGAGCAAATAACAGTGGCTGCAGAAAAACTGTGAGGAGCTCAGGCCCCAGGAGGGGACCTGGCTGACCTCCACAAAAGTGCAGAAAACAATGCAAAAAGCAAGCACAAATAGAAAAGCAAAAAATATCTTATCTGAAAGCAGGAGAAGCAGGCAAGCCTCCAGCAAACTTCCAAATGAACCAGGAACCACAATTGAGACAAGAACAATTGATCACCGGCAACCATCATGGGAGGGAACCTCCCTTATATCAGACCAGTCCGTGATTCCAGATTGCCACTCCTCGCTGAAAAGTTCAGTACTGTCTGTAACCACCAGAGGGAGCCTCTGCTCAGAAACCATCTGTAGCACATTCATAACATCTAACCTTGACGTCTGAGTCTTCACAGGTCTTCCTCCTCTAGTTATCCAAAATTCTAAAATAGCATAGTCGATACATCCTAGGGTTTCCAGCCACTCTTACCTCCTCAACCATTTCCTCCCTGTTTATAAGGATTAGATCCAAGGTAGCAGATCCACTTGTTTTCTTCCCTAGCTTTTGGAAGATAAAGTTGTCAGCAAGAGAGGATAAATATTTCCTTGACCTGTTAGTTTTGCCTGAGAGAGATTCCCAACAAATGTCTGGATAGTTGAAATCTCCCATGACCACTATGTCATATTTTTTGGAGAACTTGGCCATTTGATGCATAAAGAGTTCATCCATATCTTCAGCTTGCATAGGCGGCCTGTAGTAAATGCCTACAATGGTGTCCTTTCCATTGTTCTGTCCTTGTATTCTTACCCATACAGTTTCCACAGAACTCCCAGTCTCTGAAGCTTCAATCTCTGTGCAGATATACGCTTTTCTAACATACTGTGCGACACCTCCTCCTCGTTAATCAAGTCTGTTTCTTGCAAATAACTTGTTTCCTTCTAGCCTTGTATTCCAATCATGTGTATCGTCCCACCAAGTTTCAGTGATTCCAATGACATCATATTTATTTTCCTGCGTTAGTAGTTCCAATTCTCCTTGTTTGTTGCCCATGCTTTGTGCATTCATATAGAAATATTTTAGTTTGTGATTGGTTTCTCTTTCTTCAATATTTTTATTATTTAGATTTTTTTGTCTTTGTTCTTCCCTTTCACTTCTAATAGCAGAATTCTCAATAGTATTTGTCAGGTGTATGGCTTTTTCTGGCTTTTTGCTTCCTTCCCACATTATTCTAGTTTAAAGCTCTTCTGATGACAGTAGCAAGGCAACTTCCAATTACTTGTTTTCCAGTCATCGTAAGGTGCACCCCATCTCTAGCAAGTAGTCCATCGTATAGGTAATTCACTCAGTGATCCAGAAATCCAAATCCTTGGTGAGGGCACCATCGACATAGCCAGTTGTTCACCTGCAGAATCTTCTTCCACCTCCTTGTTCCATGGCCATCCACTGGAAGAATGGAAGAGAAGACCATCTGCGCTCCCAGTTCTTTCACTTTCTTACCTAAGTTTTCAAAGTCACTGCTGATGGTTTCCAGATTGTTTCCCACAGTGTCATTTGTCCCCACATGTATTGGCAGGAATGGGTAGTCATCTGTAGGTCTGAAGAGCCCTGATATCCTGTCAGACACATCTTTAATTTTTGCACCTGAAAGACAGCACATTTCTCTTGAGTTTAAATCTGAAGCTTATGTTGCTCAAGCTGTATTCCTCACCCAGCATGGACTCCTCCTGCATGATGAGCAGAATAGAGGTTGTCAAGCAGGAAGATTCGGTGCTGGGCTGCGAACTGAGCTGGAGTGACAGATACTTCAGATCTACTATAGTCCTTCAGCCTCATTTGCATATAAATTCAAACACTGGTTTCTCAGTTACAGAGGAATGGACTTCTCATGTAAAGGTATCGCTGATTTTGTCTTTGAAAGTGCTACACGAGTATATAAATAGTTTGGGGCTTGAAATATTCAAACCCCATTGCAAATTAGTTGCATTTGCAAAATTTACAGACTTTCTCCTTGCAATTAATGAACAACCAAGAACAATTAAAACAACCAAAATCAACTAATATATTGGTGGTTTTGGAAGTTCAACACTTTTAATGAATACTGCAGTCTTGGAATTATTCAACCTCTTAATATCAAGCATTTTTAATACTTAGTTGAGCACCTTCTGGCAGTTACGACCTGCTGTAAATGTGGTGCAGATAAAAATACCAGCTTCTACCATCCTTACTGAGGAAACAAGCTCATTCCTCATGGGCATTGGCCTTCCACTCACTAATATTTTGGGGTTTGCATTGGAATTCTCAGGAGAAGACATCATGCTTTCTGTAAGGCAGCTGAAGTTTGGGCATCATTGCACCTTTTATCAAGATAATGATCCAATCATACCTTACAGACCTGAAAGGCTTGTTTTCAGAAGGAGTCTTAGAAGATTTTCGATTGCCTCTCACAGTCACATGACTTGAACTCCATATGACATATTTTTAGGGATTTAAAGGTGGATGCAGAATCTGGAAGCTGATGCCCATGACGGATGGGCTGAGGTTCTTTAGGAGCCCCGCCAGAGTCTGATAATTGGCTATATATCATGTAGGAGGTCATAGAAACCTAAGAGTCTCTAATACTGACGTCTTTGCTGAGCAGCATCTACTGTGACCGAGACAGAATGGAAGACAGCAGGAAAGGTAAGGCTTGGGATCCACTCTGCGCAGCAGGAGAATCCCGGCGCCTAACATTACCCCCCTCTAGTGCCCTCCTTGCAAGCCTCGCCATGCTCGAAAGCCACAATAAGCTGGGGGGCACGAATGTGTTCAACCAGCTCCCAGGTCCTATCCTCCGGCCCATGACCCTTCCAATCGACCAAAAATATTTTTTTGCCATGCACCACTTTGGCACCGACAATAGCATTCACCTAAAAATTGTCCGAAGACGTACCCGAAGTCCGAGCAGATGATTCAGAAAACCGAGACATGTGAACGGGTTTCAAGAGGGAGACGTGAAAGGTATCAGTAATATTCAGGCGCGGCGGAAGGGACAGGAGATATACTACAGGATTTATCTGCTCAAGGACTCTGAAAGGACCTAAATAGCGGGAAGCAAACTTAGTTGAATCTACATGCAGCTTGATATTACGAGCTGAGAGCCACACTAAGTCGCCAGGAGCGAAGACAGGATTGGGGCGGTGATGCGCGTCAGCACAGACCCTCATTCTCTCCTTCAAGGCCTTAATGGCATCCTGTGTGCGGTCCCAGATGTCATGAGCCTCCAAAGCCCAGTCTACCAATCCTAGAGTCGGAAGACGATACGGGCATGGGGACAGGAACACACGGATGATGACCGTAATTGAGGAGAAACGGGGTCTGCCCTGTGGAATCGGCAACCGCGTTATTAAGAGAAATCTCTGCCCATGGCAGTAAGGATGCCCAGTCATCATGCCTGGCAGTGACGAAATGCCGTAGATATGTGACCAGAGTCTGATTGGCCCTCTCCATCGACCCATTCGTCTCTGGATGATATGCCGAAGAGAGATTAAGCTCAATACTGAGCAGCCTACAGAGCTCTCTCCAGAACCGAGAAGCGAACTGGGGACCCCAGTCACTGACAATCTTGTCAGGCATCCCGTGATGATGGAAGATGTGTTTCACGAAAAGCGCAGCCAAAGCCCGTGCCGACGGTACGCGCGGAAGAGGGACTAGATGTACCATGTTGGAAAAATGGTCGGTGACCACCCAGATGACAGTATTGTTACGGGATTTGGGCAAGCCCACAACGAAATCCATCCCAACCATCTTCCAGGGCCTATCCGCCACCGGCAGAGGATGTTGCAGATCTGCGGACCTCAACTGAGAAGGCCGATTCTGGACACAGGAAACACACGCCAGAACGTAGTCCCTAACGTCATGAACCATCTAAGGCCACCAATATGGCCTCGCCAGGAGCTCAGTAGGTCTCTTGGTCCTGAAGTGCCCACCCAACTTGGACATGTGAGCACAAGATATAACATCCCGCCGCAGGTTTGGTGACGCAAGAGTCTTACCCGGAGACACTGACTCTAGCAAAACCGGAGCCACCATTCTCAGACTCTCTGAAGGGATTAGCCATGGCTCATCCCCCTCCTCGGAAGACACTGCGGAACGGGACAAGGCGTCAGACCATAAATTCTTCTCCGCTGATAGAAAGTGTATTAAAAATTTTAATCGGGAGAAGAAAAGAGACCACCTAGCCTGGCGAGAATTTAGACGTTGGGCTGTCTGCAAATAAACTAGGTTTTTATGGTCTGTGTAAACCTGGAAGGGATGCCGAGCTCCTTCCAGGAGATATATCTATTCAGAGAAAGCCAACTTCATAGCCAGAAGCTCCCTGCACCCAATAGAATAACTCCTTTGCGCCAGCGAGAAGGATTTAGAAAAGAAGAAGCAGGGCCATCTCCGACCATGAGCATCCTTCTGAAATAACACAGCCCCCGCACCAACGGAAGAAGCATCCACCTCCAGGATGAAGGGCTTATCCACATCAGGCTGATGTAATACAGGAGCCCTAGTGAAGTGCGATTTAACGGAGACAAAGGCCTCAGAAACCTCTTTGGACCATGACTTAGGGTTAGCTCCCTTCTTGGTGAGAGCTACCAAGGGAGCCGCGAGGGTAGATAAGGGAATGAATTGGCAGTAGTAATTAATAAACCGCATAAAGCGCGGCACAGCTTTAAGAGAATGTGGCTCCTGCCACTTCAACACCGATTCCAACTTGGCAGAATCCATAGCCAAACCCTTGGCTGAGATGATATAGCCAAGGAATGGTAAGGACTCCTGCTCAAAGAGACACTTCTCAAATTTGGCATAGAGAGAGTTGGCAAGCAAGAGTTTGAAAACTCTGGCAACGTCTCTATGATGAGTATCCAGATCAGGAGAGAAAACAAGAATGTCATCCAAGTAGATGACTATGGAGGTGGATAACATCTCCTGAAAGATGTCATTGACGAAGTCCTGGAAGACAGCCGGGGCTTTACAGAGACCGAATGGCATTACCAAGTATTCATAATGCCCGTCCTGACTGTTAAACGCTGTCTTCCATTCGTCACCTCATGAATGCGTATTAGATTATAGGTGCCTCGCAGATCTAATTTGGTAAATACTCTCGCACCCAGCAGTCTGTCAAACAACTCCGAGATAAGTGGCAGAGGATATTTCTTTTTAACGGTGATGACCCCTATAGTCTATGCATGGACGGAGTTCCCTGTTCTTCTTTTGGATGAAGAAGAACCCAGCTCCCGCAGGAGATACAGATTTCCGAATAAACCCCTTCGCCAGATTCTTCCTTATATACTCCGACATTTCCTGAGTCTCCGGGAGCTACAAACGGTAAACACGCCCGCAAGATGGCTCTGCTCCTGGGATGAGGTCTATCGGGCAATCATAAGGACAATGGGGAAGAAGAGTCTCCTCGGCTTTCTTGGAAAACATGTCCGCATACTGCCAGTAATGCTTGGGAAGCGAGGTTAGATCTGCGGGAACCTCGGACGACCCAACCTGAACTTGGGCCTTGAGACACTGTTCCTGGCATGCCCTACTCCATCCCTGCATACTCCCCTTAGCCCAATCATTATGGGGTGAATGGTGGCGCAACCAGGGCATACCCAACAACATCTCATCAATACCCTCGTGGATGACTAGCAAGGAGATTAACTTCTGATGTTGATATGGAAATTTAATTAGGATAAAAATATCCTGTGTTTGCTGCTTGCCATGTCCAAATCTCTATATAATGTCTTTTTGAGCGCTCAGAACGAAAATGAGGACTGTCCACACGAAAGTGTCAGTATAACAGTTCGTCAAAGACATACATTTATTATTCATTCAAGGTTTTATACGTTTACAAAAAGGGGCTGGTTAGTCAATTAACATACAATTAAAAGCTGCTAGATTATTGGCTGTTCTAGTGTAAATATGATAATTATGATAATCATGATTAAAAGAGCTGAAGTTGCAGAATTATTGTTTATATTTTTGTGACCTAGTTGCCTTGCATAACTATAATGTAAACAACAGATATCTAATAGGACATTTTGTACTTCATGCATTTGTTCCTTTACGAAGGTCTTATGGAGGCCAGATTTCTTTAAAACGACTGATTATATCTGGCCTAGAAATATGTGAGCACAGGGTTTTTTAGCAAGTGAGATCTATCTAACTGTGAACTGTGAATACATATATGTGAATATACTTTGAATATATGGAATACATATATATTTCCATGACAGTCCCCCCTTAGATACCACTTGCCCTAAAAACCTGCTCCTGGCCCAAAGCGCTGCAACTCTTTTATGCTGCCGGTGAGTTGAGACACCCCTAGTACATGCCTCCCCCACCGAATACAGACTTTTCGCAAATGGGCGGTCAGGAGGACTGTCCCTGTCGGGGGTTTATGTGTTTGCAATCATAATCTCCTTATTTGATAGGATGTTTCATCAAGGATGTGTATTCTCAGTCTGGAGGTAGTTCGGAGATCTGGTCAAGCCAGGCAGTTCCATCCGGACTGGTGCAAGGTCCAAGATGGTGAGTGGCATCAAATTGGTTGTCTCCTGAACAGTTTTTTCCATTATCCTGCGGATACAAGGAATTACACAGCAACCAGTAATTAATGCAAAAATGAGAACCCCCATAATGGCTGTCCCAACCTGTGCCAACATTTTCTGCCACCCACTCATCCACCCAAAGTATCGATCCCATGGGTCAGTGACACCTGAGTTCTGTTTCAGTTCCTCTGATAACTCAGTAAGTTTCTGTATTGCCATTGTGACTTTACCATTTGGGCCAGTGTTGTCTGGGATGTAGGTGCAACAGGTGTCTTTGATCATTTTGCAAACACCTCCTTTCTCAGCTAGAATCATATCCAAAGCCATTCTATTCTGGAATGCCATAATGGAAGTGGGGCCTAACTGTGCTGCCAAACCTTTTACAGCATCTATGGTGAAGTTAACAAATCTCTGCTGGTTATAATAGATGTAATTTATCCAATCAACATTTTTGTTTATAGTGACTCAAATCCTGCTTTAACTTGGTCTCTGGCCTTGAACTCATCAGGTAGGTCATCTGGTCATCTGTCTGGTCAGTCAGAGCATCCACGACATCCTTCATGGCTTAGGTGTCTCTCCTGGTACGGGAGCTTCCTTGCAATGCGATACGTGGATCCAAACAGGCTTTCCCTCTAGTTACACAGAGGTTGGTGTCATCTGGGGCTCTTGGACAGGATCATCAAATCTGGCAGTGAAGAGAAAAAAACTCGAGAATGGACATTAGTTTTTGACCAATTCAATTACATAAGTGTTATGATTTGGTAGCTGAGGAGAGCAGGCAAAAAAAGTAATACACCAGAGAGGTTGGAATCTATGGGATTGCAGTACCCTGACTAACCACCACAACTAAAGGCAGCCGTGGAGCGTTCCTACGTTGGTCCTAGACGCCTCGTCACAGCCTGAGAAGCTAACTACACCTAAAGATAGAAAAAGGAAAGCTATCTGCCCCGGAGAAGATCCCCAAAGAACATAGGAAGCCCCCAAATATGTAATGGCGGTTAGACAAGAGGAAATACAGACACAGACAGAAAATAGAATGAGCAAACGCTGGGGCCCAATCTGTCTAGATAGAAGAGGATAGGAAAGGCACTTACTGCAACCCCAAAAAACCCTGAAAAGTACCAACTCTACTAATTACAAAAACACCTGAGATCACACGACCTCTACCACCTAAATTAGTTCTCTGGTGTAACAAAAACTAAACAGCAACCACTGAAAAAACTGGAAAAGGCAAATGAACAAACAGTGGCTGAACTAAACTGAGAGGAGCATAAGCCCCCCGAAGGGGACCCAGCAGACCCCCACAGAAGTGCAGGACAAAATGCAGGCACCAAAAAACTAAAAGAAGAAAATGTCTTATCTGTTAGCAGAAGATGCAGGCACGAAACAGCTTTTCTGGGTCTCTGGGAGTGTGCCTTACGCTAAACAGTGCAATTAGGAGTGTGTCATGCCATGGTTTGCGTGTCTCTTGGGAAATTTTTCAGCATTCTATTCTTAAGTGTTTCATTCAGTTTTTTCTACCTTCCTGCTGCTCTGGGGGTGGTAAGGAGTGTGTAGGCCTAAATTTGACCCTACTGCTATTCGGGTCTTGTGTGTCAGATTTGCTGTGAATGCGGGTCCCTGATCACTTTCTATCATTTCTGGAACCCCGTATCTGCACACTATTTTCCGAAAGTAGCTTCGTTGCAGTAGTCTTTGCTGACTTGGAAGGCTTCTGTTCATCTTGAAAATTCTTCTTTTGACCACAATGGCGTATTTGAATCCTTCACTTGGCGATATCTGGATGTGGTCTATCTGGATCCTTTGAAGCTGGTAGAGTGGTCTTTCCAGATGAGGTGAGGGGGTCTTTCTTCCATACGTCCAGGCTTGCATTTGCCGCAGGTCAGACAACTGCTGGTGAATTTGGCTGTTAGGGTGGAGATCCCTGAAGCGAAACAGTAAGCACCAATCAGATCATTCATCTGTGTCTTTGATATGTGGATGTGGGTCCATGTACCCATTGGACCACCATAGGGTGCATACTTTGTGGTAGGCAGAGTTTGAAGTGTATTATTGATAGCCTTCCTTCTTCACGTGTTGCTTTTTTCGCATTCAGCTCTTTTCCTTTTGGAGCTTGGTCTTGTAACTTCTTGAGCAGATCCCAGGACGTCTTTTTGTCAGGTTTCTTGTCTTCAGTCGTCATGTAGTAGCCGTCCGGCTCTACGACCTCTCCCACTTCTCCATGTTGTCTTCCTTTGGCTGCTTCTTTGGCTGCCATGTCCGCCATGTTATTGCCTCACGCCTCTTCTGTTTTCAGTTTTCCATGCACTTTGATTTTTCAAATTGCCACCATTTTGGAAGTTGGAGTACACCCAGCAGGTCCCTGAAGGCTCCATGATGCTTCACGGTTGTCCTGTTTGCTGTGATGAAGTCCCTTGTAGCCCAGATGGGTCTAAAGTCGTGTGCTATGCCATGCGAGTACCTGTAGTCCGTGTAGATGTTTGCAGTCTTGCCTTCTGCCATCTGGCAGGCCTTCGTCAGCGCTATCAATTCTGCTTCCTGGGCTGACAGGCTAGGTGACAGACTTCTGGACCACAGGATTTCTTGATTGCTGGTCACTTCCTGTGTTGAAACTTCTTCTGGAGCCATCCAAGTATCCCCCCTTGGGAGTGGGAGTAGAGTGGCCGGGCTGAGGACTGTAGGTCTGGAGACGGTGACATTATGAGACAAAGGCAATAGAGGCGCCACAAAGATGCCTGGCGGTGGAGAGATTACTGTTGGTTGAGCTTGATTGAAGATTGCCAAGATGTCATGTGGAGTGAGAGTTTCCAGTGGCTGTCCAAGAGCGATGTCAGCAACCTTGTCCAGGAGGGTGTGTGCTGCGGATACTGCCATCAGGCAGGAGGGTGCTCTTCTTGCAACTGGATCCAAGCGGGCTGAGAGGCAGCCTAAAAGTCTCTGTTTTCCCCGTGAATCCGTGCCAGGACTCCAGTAGCATGACCTTCTTTCTTCCATCAGGTAGACGGAAAGACTTTTCATAGTCAGGTAGGCCTGGTATTGGCGCTGAAACTGTGGAGTTCTTCCAATCTCCTGAATGGGTTGAAGGCTGCGTCTGATAGAAGGAGCGGGGTTGCGTTGATGCAAGCGCACAGAGGCTGCATTAGGACTGAGGCATCAGGGATCCAGATTCTGCAATATGACACTAGACCAGGGAAGTCCTGCAGCATTCTTGGAGTTGTTGGGGGAGCCATCTTCTCCACAGTGGTCTTCCAGTCTTTTGACATGTGTTTCGTCTTGTGGGCAATACAATGTCCCAGGGATGTAACTTGCTTCTGGCATCACTGGACTTTGTTCTTCCAGACCTTGCGTTGCTGTTCTTCCAGGTAGAGTAGGAGAGATAAGGAATAGGCTGTGCAGGTGTCGATGTCAACCACACAAAAGAGAAAGTCATCCACGTGTTGTAGAAGAGTGACTCTTGCATATTCTGCAATCCAGTTGACGAAGATGGAGGACATTGTCTTGGTGAAACTTGAAGGGCTTGTTTTGAGCACCTTGAGGCAACATTGTCCATATGCACTGCACTGGTGCGTGAAAGCAGGCCTCCAGGTGGAGGGGAAACACTGAAGAAGGTACTGGCCAGGTTGATCACCGTGAATACCGTTGCGGTGACTGGGACTCTTGAGAGCAGAGTGTGATGGTTCAGCACTGTTGGGGTTTCAAATACCGTAGCCTCTTTCGCGGCCTCCAGGCCTTGCACCATTCTGAACTCAGTGGGGTTTACAGTCTTTTTCTTCACTGTGGAAAGCTGGGATTGATTCCAATGGGCGAGGCAGCCCAGTTTGGCCTTGTCCTTCAGTATGCGGCAGGGGACTCCATCTGCTGGTGCAGAGCTGGCGGGAAAACAAGCCGTCTACTAGGATCTACATCATGAGAGATGACGACCAGCTGGCTTTCTTGTTCTCCACCAAGACAGTTACTGTGTTAGCACCTGTTCTGGTCACAGGGGGTCTTCTTGTTGGGACGTCTCCTTAAACGGCTGCTTTTTTCTCAGCACGGGCCATCAGTAGTTTCTTTTTCTCCAGCTCGGTCTCAGGTCAGTATTTGTGCACAAGTTTGAAGAGCTGAGTGGCCTTTTTCCGGTCTAGGGCCTGGGTGAACTGGTTGATTGCAGGGGGCACCTCCTGGTGCTTGCAAAAGATGAACCTCTGGCGTTAGAGCTGGATGAGGTGTTGCCATTCCATGAAGCGAGTCCTTCTTGAGTTGAATATCCTGGCCAATGTCAAAGTTCTCAGGCCGTCTTCTTAGGCGAGTTCACTTAGACCTTCAGTTGGTCAGAGACATCTTGACTCTGGGTGATGGAGTGGCTTTTCTGGTACTATGTCCAGCACCTCCTGTGATAGGTCTGCAGTGTGGTTGTTTGAGGTTCCTGTTTCTTCTTGGGTCAGGGGTGAAGAAAGTGTCATGGTCCCATCTTCCTGGAACACTCTGGTCGCTTTCAGCTTCTGCAGTAGGTCCACTCCCAATAGGTTGAGGGTGCAGGTTTTTTACACAACAAACTGGGACATGATGGAGTGTTCTGGCTGAGTCCACACGCTCAGGGGCTTCATAATCTGGAAATATCTGACTTGACCATCAATTCCCATGCAGGAAGCAGAAGATTCTGATAGGTAGGTGAGGTTGCGGAGTTCCACAAGAAAAGATATGACTACGCCATCCACTCTCAGGATATTGGTCCCACTGGTGGGGTTCCTTGTGGACTTGGTGTGCTCTTGTCCTATGAACGGGGTTCTTCACTGCTTTCTGTGTTTCTTCCTTGGCTTGCTTCTCTAGACAAAGTGGTGGGTCGTAGGGGTTCTCTGCAGCGGTTCCGGTAATGGCCAAGCTTGCCACATTTGTAACACTTGACATTTCTTCTGTCTTTAAAACGTGGTTGGCCATCTGGCTCTGAGACCACCATCAGGGGAGCTGTTTTGCGCACTCCTGGCTGGGATTCTATCCCTTTTGCGACTGTGAGAAGGGTGTCCATTGCTATTGACCTGTACTCAGGCCTAGCTACTATCAGTGGCTTTCTGATTGGTTCTCTGAGTCCATGCACAAAGGCCTGTGCCAAATCTGTCTGTGTATCTGATCATGAATATTGAAGCCCAAATCTTGAAACACTTGCATCACTCTGCCATGGAACTTCTCCACAGACTCTGTCTTTTCTTGACTCGTGACATGTAGGCTGAGAGTTTGTCCTGTCAGTCTGCTTTTGGCCCATTCTCTGAGTTGCTCAATTAGCTTTGGTCCTGTCTCCCAGGCATACGCATCTAACTCTGTTGGAAGCTTGAAGTGTTCTCTCATAATTGGCCAGAATGCATCACCTGCTTTTATTTCCATTACGGTCCAGAGATCAGTCCAGGCTGCTGCATACGTTCGCTGGATCTGCTGCATTTTTTTTTCAAAATAGCATGGGGTGTATCCCTGGGTCTGGCAGCATACTGATCACCTGGCTTGGGATGAAGGGCTCATAGGATGGTGCCTCTACCTGTCCCTGCTCTATTGGTGCTTGTATGTTTTCTTCCCTAGTATTGGGCAGCATGTGTGACGTTGCATCTTCATCTTCATCAGATAAGAAGTGACATGGTGTACTTGGTGCATACACTGGGTGAGATTTGGGCTTTAAAGTTGTCTTGCTGCATGGGGATTTCCCACTTCCTTGCTGAGGCTGCGGTGGATCAGTGTCATGGTTCCATGCTAGCAGCCCTGTAGCTATACCACTCCCCTGTGAAGCCCTAGCAGTGGACTGTTGTGTCTGGGGGCTACATGTAGCGTTTTGTGTAGGGAGATTTGCACTTTCTTCTCCGGAAATCATGAGTGGCAGTGTCTGGACTGTGCTTGGGACATAGAACGTGCCTTGTGCTGTAAGCACTGGATACAGGGATACAGCATTGCTCTGGTTGGTCGTTGGCCCAGCTGGTAACGAAGCAGGAAAAAAAAGGAAAAGAAGGGAGGTGTGCCTGAGAGGAGGAGGAAGGAGGAGAAAGATCTTCCCCGCTTCGTGCAGCCTGGGAGGGCATGGCTGGAGCTATGATGCCGTCTCCCAGTAGGGAGAGGTGGGAGGCACCGCATGTTGCACAAGTGTCCCTGTACCATGGATTCTGTTGAGAACAGACTGAACATGTCCAATATTTCCCTTCACCATATGGGGGTGGTGATGGCTTTGCATCTTTCCCTATCTTGTACACATAAAAATCATATCCTGGCTTGTTCACATATCTTTCTGAACTTCCTAAACGATGCAAGTTTACTGCCACTTTGTACCATGCATTTGCATCAGTCAGCAACTTTGAATCTACTAGCTTCCCTTTTCTATTTTTCAATACATCCTGCCATTCCGCAGCTTGGAGTCTGCCCTTCTTATGGATTTCACACACTTTCATGAGCTGTCTGTAATTTTTTACATACTTTACTCCTTCTTGTTCAGCTACCAGCTGGGGGGCAGTTTTCTCTCCAGGGAGCATAAGACTCTCCTGCTTGCCCATCTTGTTCCCCATTTTTTTAAAAAAAAAATGCGTAGTTTGTGTCTGCTCTCTCCCACAGCCTGTAATTCTCCTTATCTATGTGACCTTGTTCTAAGGCAAGCTTGTAGAAAAAAAAATGGCTGGAGAAATAAAGCTCTAAATAAATTGCTTTTTTAAAAAACAAAAAGTTAGATTTAGTAAAAAACTCTAGAAAAAGTAAACATAAAAAAAAAAAAATAAATTCACCAAAAAGGGGAGAAAAGAAAAACCGTATTAATCATAAAACTCTGAAAAACAACCCTTGTTACTAAAACAGCTAATTAAAAATCTCTGGAATGTCAGCTGGCTGCTTCCCCCCTCCCTTCCTTATATCTCTGCTTGCTGTCTCTATAGGCACTGAAATCACGTAAAAAAAAAAATATATATTATTCCTCAGAATAGCAAAAAAAATTAATATAGTTCAGTCTGAATGCCTGATAATTTTCACATTAAAACCTGTAGCCAAAAAACTAGCTTAAAAAAATAAAAATCAAAGCCAAGAAACAGAATGCCTGATAACGTGATTAGCAGAGGAGGGGGGGTCAAAGGGGTTTTCTTGCTGCTGCAGCCAGCACACTGCTCTGAATGAGTTACTGACAGAGCGCACGGAGATGTGATTTAAAGCGACAGTACCTGATACAGACAATGAGACAGACACCCGGGAGAATACGAATCCCTCTTTTGATGATCTGTGACACATACAAGCTGCTCTGGTAACTGATAACTCACCAATTGCACTGAGCGCGGCGAAGCTCAAGGTTCTATCGCTCTGTACCGTAGCCCTGGCCGGTGCGCCGGTCACAGTAATCTGCAATAGCCTTCATCAAAATTCTCACTATCCACGTCTGATTTGACTGGGATGGCCTCCCGGTGCGTGGACAATTATTGTGAGAACTTATCCAAACAAAGCTTCTGCCCTTCACGTCTGATTTGACTGGGATGGCCTCCCAGTGCGTGAAAGTTTACTGCAGAAACTTAACCGAACAAAGCCCTCGCTTCCACAACTGGATTTTTTGGGATACTTCCCTCCAATATGTGAAGAATATCTGTGTGGACTTATCCAAAACAAAGCTCCCGCCCTCCACGTCTGATTTGACTGGGATGGCCTCCCGGTGCGTGAAAGTTTACTGCGGGAACTTATGCAGCAATTTGTCTTTTGCTATACAGCCCCAGAGATCAGCAAGCAAAAACACAGTCACCGTTCCAACTTTCTCCCGGTTCACATAAAACATGAAACATATACAGCACAGCAGCAACCAACTCGGCTTATATCCCAGGGCTTTTGGATAAGGGTATGGACTTTTTACACAACCTGGGAATGCGGTGATGACCACGTCCGACCGGCTGGAAGTGTAGGCTAGGACTAGGCACAGGGAACATTCAGGTAAGATGACAAAGTTTTCTTACCTTACTGATGGAGCTGCAGTCTCCGTCCCGTGTGCCAAGGCCAGGGCCAACACCCCCGTCTCTCCGGTCGGCCGAGTCCTCGTGCGTTTCGTCCAATGCCCGCGTGCAGGCGCCAACTGATATGGAAATTTGATTAGGATAAAAATATCCTGTGTTTGCTGCTTGCCATGTCCAAATCTCTATATAATGTCTTTTTGAGCGCTCAGAACGAAAATGAGGACTGTCCACACGAAAGTGTCAGTATAACAGTTTGTCAAAGACATACATTTATTATTCATTCAAGGTTTTATACGTTTACAAAAAGGGGCTGGTTAGTCAATTAACATACAATTAAAAGCTGCTAGATTATTGGCTGTTCTAGTGTAAATATGATAATTATGATAATCATGATTAAAAGAGCTGAAGATGCAGAATTATTGTTTATATTTTTGTGACCTAGTTGCCTTGCATAACTATAATGTAAACAACAGATATCTAATAGGACATTTTGTACTTCATGCATTTGTTCCTTTACGAAGGTCTTATGGAGGCCAGATTTCTTTAAAACGACTGATTATATCTGGCCTAGAAATATGTGAGCACAGGGTTTTTTAGCAAGTGAGATCTATCTAACTGTGAACTGTGAATACATATATGTGAATATACTTTGAATATATGGAATACATATATATTTCCATGACAATGTTTAGGAGGAAACTTGAGGGAAAGGGGAATGGTTTGATGGGTGATCTGATAGGGCAACGCTGAACCATTAACCACTCGAATGGGCTTAGAGAGCATAACTAGGGCTATTGCAT
>JARQOD010000001.1:246564069-246582630 GCA_033576555.1 Oophaga sylvatica
GGTGGGCATGGCTGGAAGACAGGCTGGCTGGCATGGCTGATAGACAGGCTGTTACTCAGGAATACGAATGCTGGGACCTGAGAAATGATAAGGATGCTAGGAACACACTTACAACATTGCACAGGCACCTCCCATCTGATGAGGGGCCTTAAATAATAAGTGTTCCCCAGACATTGGTTGGGGACACTTTAGGATGCTGTCCCTTGAAGAAGCCAAGACTTCATGCCCTAAGCACTGTGCCCGGGGATCTGCGAGCAGTGCACAGACCCCAGACAGCTGCAGGAGAACAAGGACGAGTAGTGAGACTGCAGCAATGTGTCAGCATCACCGTTGGGGGAGGGAAGCGGAAACCAGAGGTGCCAGAGACAAGGCAGGACGCGAGGCAAGAGGTGCAGGGCTGCAGCAGTGAGAGCGTCTGAGCCTCTGTCGGGGATGGGAATGCAGAGACACCGGCGTTTCACATAGTAAGGAAGTGAGAAGGAGCTGGTGATCCAGTGTTGAATGCTGAATAGAGTTCCAGGAGAATCAGCATGGAGTAGTGACAATTAGATTTAATTGTTAGTAGAACATTAGAGACTTTAGTGAGGGCAGTTTCAGTAGAGTGTTAACAATGGAAACCACACTGTAGAGGGTCAAGAATAGAGTTATTTGAGAGATATTAGGATTAGATGGGAGTGGGCCAAGCATTCCTGGAGTTTAGAGATGAAAGGAAGATTAGAGACAGGTCTATAGCTAGCAGCACAGTTTTGGTCAAGGGATAGTTTTTTAAGTAATGGATGTATGTTAGCCTGTTTAAATGTGGAGGGAAAGAATATTTTCTCGACAGACATTTAGCTCACCTGGAGCACCGCTGTAGGAAATGTATTTGCAGAGTGTGACAAGATTATCACCATCTATACCAAGTTGTTCTATGTGTAGGAGGTGCGGCTTCATGGAGGACACTCTGTAATATATCATTATAATGTTTTAGTGCAGAGTCAGAACATGAAAAGGAGGCTATTGAGGCCAATGATGACTGCAAATTCTTCATAAGTTTCTTTGTATTAATAATATATATATTTCTATAAGTGTGCAAAGTAAAGGTGTCAGTTCTTGACAGATAATGAAAGAAGATTGTGGTCATAGAGAGAGAGAGGGGAGTTAGGAAAATCATGAAATAGAGGAGGAATTTCTGTACAACCATCCATGGATAGCATCGAAAATTCATTTTATTGGAGATCCATTAAAAAATGTTAAAAAACTGACGCGTTTGAAGCTATCCAACCGCTCTTATTCATAGCAAGTAGTAGTAAAATTATGCACTGAACAAAGCCTGGAGAAGATCAGGTCCAGAATATTTCCGTCTTCATGTGTAGAAGAGCTAGTAAGCTGTGAAAGACTGAAGGAGAAGGTTAAAGATAAAAGGTGAGTGGTAGATGAGGAGAGGGGATCACCAATAGAGATTTTAAAGTACCCATTATGAGGGTAGAGATGTCACAGGATAGAAAATGTGGAAGCCAGGTGGCAAAGTGATCTAAGAACTGAAGGAGGGTCCCAGAGGGCAATGCATAACCGTCACTCCCAGGGAGAAGGATCAGTAGAGTCTGACAGTGTGGACCTCAAAAGAAGGGAAGATAAGTGAGGGTATTGGGGGATAACCTGAAAAGTACCATTGGTTGGTTGAGCAAACCAATACCTCCACCTTGTCTGCTCTCAGGTCTGGGGGCACATGAAAAATGTAGGTTGCCATACAAAAGACCAGTAGCGGTGGTGGTGTCTGACTTCAGGATCCTGGTTTCAGTAAGAGCCAGAAGATTAATGGAATTTAAAAGGAAAAAATAATGGATGTAGGAGAGTTTATTACATGCTTAGTGTGAATTCCAGAGGGCACACTTAAAAGAGACAGAAGGCATGCAGGAAACATAAATGAGATTCCCATGGTTTCTGAGTGTGGTAAGGGAGGGGTTGAACTTACAAGAAGGACCAAGGTTGGGAGAGATGTCTCCTGCAACTAAGAGAAGCAGGATAGAGAGAGTGAGCAGATGGTTAAGTGATTTATAAGTCTTGTTAGGACTGTTCCACATACAGTGCACACCTTTTTGACTAGTCCAGGTCTTTAGAAAATGTGACGAAAGAAGTTTGCTAAGGTGAGAATTGCTATCTACAGTGAATTTATGGTTCACAGCATATTTGTAGCATGTAATGGAGTTACATCCAATTAAAGACAAATTAAGCCATGTAATTAGTTTATAGCTATCGATTCTGCTCTCAGGTTCCCTTTAAGGGCGCATCACAACTTCAATCAAACTATTTGTAATTGTGGTCTTGTGACTGAGGAAAAGAAGGGTTTCATTTGAAAATGGTTTTGGTTCCCAGTGAAGGGATCCCACTGATCTAGAATTATCATCTATCCAGCATATAGGTGATAAATGCATCTGACTAGAATACCCTGTAAAAGCAGCAGCACTGTCATGAGACTTTTGAGAGTTACTACAACTATTCACTTCATTATTAAATAACAATATAATAATTGAACAGAGCTATCTATCGTGAGCCTCGCAGGTTATTTTATTTTTATCATGCACCCGGAATATATTTCAGGAAAATTTTCAACTAAAATAAACATTTTATAGTAAGAAAATCAAAGATCCCATCTTACAGATTCCGCCATAGCATTTTTAATTGATGTAATCCTAGTAGTACAAAATTGATAAGACATGTTGATAATGAAGTAAGCTAAACAATAGTTCATTTTGCCAAGATAACATACTGCTCAACCTTCAACTAAAACTCTATAAAGACCTTGTTATATGGACAATTGAATTCAAAGGAATGCCTTGCTCGACTGATTGTGGGGAATTTTTTTTACTAGGGTAGCCAAGTTTTTCCTATCTGCTCAAAGAGCTAATTAAAGAATACCACAGATTGCAATGTCCAAATAAATTGCGTTTTTAAGCCAAAAAGTTTAATAACAATGTGTGTGTTTGAAATAGTAAAAAAAAATTAATAAAAAGTAAAACACATTTTGAATATTGTTCTGTTGTTATAATGAAGCTGCATTTACATGAATCATTAGGGTCAAGAAAATAAAAAGTTAAATGAGAGTCTTAAAACAAGGACAAATTTCTATTAATTCAGCATTTACTAATTATTTACAAGATATTCTTCCCTTTTTCAGTTCTCCTAAATGTTAAAAAATGCTGTATGTTTCTTATTGGTATTTGCACTACATATTGCATGCTGAAGCTTTAAAACTTCTAAAGATCCAAACTATTTTCTTTTCTTAAAGGGAACCTGTCAGCAGGATTGTGCTGTGTAATCTACAGACAGTGTCAAGTTGATGCCGTTATACTGATTAAAATGATACCTTAGTTGATGAAATCCATCTTGTGGTTGTTGTATAATCTTTACTTTCAGTTTATCGGATTGCACTCTTCCGATTTATACGCAGATGAGTTTAAGCCATTATACAAATATCAAGTATTGATTTGAAGAACAGTAACAACTCAGTTTTACATTGCTTTGGTCATGGAACTAGTGGATTGACCATTTCTCCAAAGTATCCCACAAATTGTTTTTTTTTCACAACAACGCCAGACTGCATTTTTAGTAGGCTACTATGAGTATATTTAATATTACAACTATACATTGTTTATGACTAAGAGCGCACACAGCACCAGAAAGACATCAGAGTATTTTTTCTATCCCCAGCATGATTATGTTAATTGTTTGATAATTATGAAATAAAATTTGAAGATGTTATCTATTTTTTGGATTTGCCGATCTATTTTACTTTTCTTGGACTATATATAATATTAGCTGCCAATCTACCCCTGAATATCATATTAGCCACCATTGTGCCCCTGAAAAATATTGTTAACCATCATTGTGTCCCTGGGATATATTAGCCACCACTATGCCACTTAAATGTATTACTATTAGCCACCACTATTCTCACTGAATGTATTATTATTATTCACCATTATGCCATCAGTCTGTGCCGTGAATATTATGTGAGCCGTCACTGTCACCTTAATTTTATTTCAGCTGCTGCTGTGACTCCTGAATATTGCTGTATTTTTGCTGCCTTTGTGGCATTTATATATTTTATGTCTATGCCCCCAAATAAAACAATAGAAAAGTAGTATTTGCAATAAATGTTTGAGAGGCTTAAAACCTTTAAACATAACACTCACCTTACTGAATTTCCTTATTGAGCCATGGTTCTCAGATTTGGATCAGAACTTCAATGTATCATGGAGTCACTGGAGTTAATGTATCATGCTGCTTTCCCCAACCTGCCCACAACCTCAAATTTTTGTAGACTCGAAGCCCAAAAGGGACCATGCCTTAGCAAAGTTACAGGTAACCGAAGTGAATGAATAATTTTGATTGCCGCTTTTACTTAGTTACTATTATAAAGTACTAGTGGAGAAGAAAAAAATGCTCATAGGAAATAGTGGGGTTAAAAAACCTCCAAAATAGCACATTGACCTTATATTACTGTATATATTCAACTTATATTGTGTGGAGGCAAATCACCTATAGAGAATATCGATGAATAAAGATTATTATTATTATTCAAGAATGGAGCAAGTACAGTACCTTGCACAAGTATCGTATAAAGAGAGTTGGCATAGAAATAAGATATGATGGCTACACTGCAGTTTGACAAATAATCCAAATGAATGGTGATAAATGAGAATCCTTTATTGTGATTTAAAAAATCAATGCATTTCCGGGTCAGATTGACCGTTGGTCTGGGTGGAGCCTGTTGGGTGACTATAAATAAAGCGGTCATGTGTGTTGAGTCCTCTTTAGGGCTGGACTTCTGTGTCTGCAAATTATCTGCCACTCTCCATCACCAAACTTTGCAGGTTCAGCTCCAGGGTCTTTCACTTTGCACACTAATATCTTCAGGCTTCATCTTCCGAAGTTGACCTTCCCCAAAGACCATCAAAAGTGTTTGCTGTTATGTTTTGGTAGCTGAGGAGAGCAGGCAAAAACGGCAATACACCAGAGAGGTTGGAATCTACTGGATTGCAGTACCCTGACTAACCACCACAACTAAAGGCAGCCGTGGAGCGTTCCTACGTTGGTCCTAGACGCCTCGTCACAGCCTGAGAGGCTAACTACACCTAAAGATAGAAAGAGGAAAGCTATCTGCCCCGGAGCAGATCCCCAAAGAACATAGGAAGCCCCCAAACATGTAATGGCGGTTAGACAAGAAGAAATACAGACACAGACAGAAAATAGTATGAGCAAACGCTGGGGCCCAATCTACCTAGACAGAAAAGGATAGGAAGGATACTTACTGCAATTCCAAAAAACCCTAAAAAAAAGCCAACGCTACTAATTGCAAAAACACCTGAGATCACACGACTTCTACCACCTAAATTAGTTCTCTGGTGTAACAAAACTAAGCCGCAGCCACAGAAAAAACTGGAAAAGGCAAATGAACAAACAACAGTGGCTCCAGAGGAACCGAGAGGAGCCCAAGCCCCCCGGGGAGGGGAACCTGGCCAATCTCACAGAAATGCAGAGAAAAATGCAAATGGCAAGCACAAAAACAAAAAACAGAAAATATCTTATCTGAGAGCAGGAGTAGAGGCAAGACTCAGCAAGCTTCCAAAGTGAACCAGGAAACAAAGTTGAGACAAGAACAATTGATCACCGGCAACCATGATGGGGGGAAACCTCCCTTAAATCCAGTCAGTCTGTAATTCCTGATTGCCAATCCTCATTGAATGGTTCAGTACTGTTTGTAACCACCAGAGGAAGCTTCTGCTCAGAATTCATTTCTAAAACATTCATAACAGTACCCCCCCCTTGAGGAGGGTCACCGAACCTTCATTTGTGCAACCAGGTCGGTCAGGATGAGCTCTGTGATACGCACGGATCAGTCTCCTAGCATGGATGTCCAAAGCAAACACCCAAGAATTGTCCTCCTGACCATAACCTCTCCACTTAACCAAATACTGGAGTTTCTGTCTAGAAAAACGAGAATCCAATATTTTCTCAACCACATACTCCAGATTGCCCTCAACCAAAACAGGGTCAGGGGGCGCAGCCATAGGAACCACTGGCTCGACAAACCTCTTCAATAAGGACTTGTGGAACACGTTATGGATCTTAAATGTCCCTGGAAGAAGTAACTCGAAAGGAAACAGGATTAAGAATCTCCATGATCTTATAAGGTCCAATGAACCTAGCTTAAACTTAGGAGATGCAACTCTCACAGCGATATTTCTTGAGGACAACCAGACCAAGTCCCCCACTTTAAACCGAGGACCATCAGTCCTATGCCGGTTGGCAAACCGCTGGGCCTTCTCCTGAGAGAGGGACAACCTCTCCACTACCTGGTCCCAAATCTGCTACATACGCTCCACAACACAGTCAACACCCGGACAGACAGAAGCCTCCGTCTGTCCCGAAGAAAATCGAGGGTGAAACCCAAAATTGCAGAAAAATGGAGACATCAAAGTGGCAAAGCTTGCCCTATTATTAAGAGCAAACTCAGCCAAAGGCAAAAAAGAGACCCAGTCATCTTGATCAGCAGACACAAAACATCTCAAATAAGTCTCCAAGGTCTGGTTTGTTCTCTCAGTTTGTCCATTGGTCTGAGGATGAAAAGCAGAGGAGAAAGATAACTGAACACCAAGTTTAGAACAAAAAGTCCTCCATAATCTGGAAACAAACTGGACTCCTCTGTAAGACACAATATTCTCAGGAATGCCGTGTAACCGAACCACGTGCTGAAGGAACAAATGCACCAATTCGGAGGAGGAAGGCAACTTAGGTAATGGCACAAGATGTATCATCTTGGAAAATCTATCACAAATCGCCCAGATAACGGTCATTCTCTGAGAAACAGGGAGGTTGGAAATAAAATCCATAGAGATATGGGTCCATGGTCACTTGGGCACAGGCAATGGCATCAACAAACCACTAGGCGAGAGCAAAGGCTTGGAGCGAGAGCAAGTCCCACAGGACTGCACAAACTCCCTGACGTCACGAGACAAAGTAGGCCACCAAAATGACCGACTCACCAAGTCTCTGGTACCAAAAATTCCGGGATGACCGGCCAACGCGGAACAATGAATCTCAGACATCACACTCGTCTTCCACTGGTCTGGGACAAACAATTTCCCAACAGGGCAGCGCTCGGGTTTATCCTCCTGACACCCCTCCAGAGCCAGTCTCAAATTGGGCGAGATGGCGGAAAGAACTACACCCTCTTTCAAATTAACAGCAGGATCAGATAACTCAGGAGAGTCCGCAAGGAAACTCCTCGAGAGGGCATCCGCCTTAACATTCTTAGTGCCAGGAAAAAAGGAAACCACAAAATTAAAACGTGTGAAAAACAAGGCCCACCTGGCCTGTCTAGGATTAAGTCGCTTGGCTGATTCCAGATAAACCAGATTCTTATGGTCCGTAAGGACCACCACCTGATGTTTGGCTCCCTCCAGCCAATGTCTCCACTCTTCAAAAGCCCACTTCATGGCCAATAACTCCTGATTACCCACGTCATAATTACGTTCAGTTGGAGAAAATTTTAGAGAGAAAAAGGCACAAGGGTTACTTTTAGAGGTATCATGATCTCTTTGGGACAAAACGGCACCTGCCCCAATTTCAGAGGCATCAACCTCCACCTGAAATGGCAGAGAAACATCAGGCTGCCGTAGAACAGGAGCAGAAGTGAATCTCTGTTTAAGTTCCTGAAACGCAGAGACTGCCTCAAGAGACCAATTCACCACATCAGAACCGTTTTTGGACAAATCAGTCAATGGTTTAACAATAACAGAGAAATTACCAATAAATTTACGATAAAAATTGGCAAAACCCAAGAATCTCTGAAGAGCCTTTAATGAAGTAGGTTGGACCCAATCACAGATGGCCTGAACCTTGACCGGGTCCATTTCAATAACAGATGGAGACAAAATGAATCCCAGAAATGAGATCCTCTGTACGCCAAAAGACACTTTGATCCCTTCACATACAGTGCATTCTCTCTCAAAATCTGGAACACAGTCCGAACGTTTCACATGAGAGTCCCAGTCATTGGAAAAAATCAAGATATCATCCAAATAAACAATCAGAAATTTATCCACAAAATCCCTGAAAATGTCATTCATGAAGGACTGGAAGACGGAAGGAGCATTAGTGAGCCCAAAGGGCATCACTAGGTACTCAAAATGCCCCTCTGGGGTATTAAACTCCGTCTTCCATTCATCCCTGTGCTTAATGCGAATAAGGTTATACGCCCCCCTGAGGTCAAGCTTGGTAAACCAAGTAGCACTTTTCACCCTGGAAAACAGGTCAGAAATCAAGGGTAACGGATATTGATATTTCACAGTGATATTGTTCAAGAGACGATAATCAATACACGGCCTTAATGAACCATCCTTTTTGGCCACAAAGAAAAAACCAGCACCCAAGGGTGAAGAGGATGGTCTGATATGACCCTTCTCCAATGACTCCTTGATATAAGACCGCATAGCGTCATGTTCAGGTACAGACAAGTTAAAAAGGCGACCTTTAGGGAATTTACTACCAGGCACTAATTCAATAGCGCAGTCATAGCTCCTATGGGGGGGCAAGGATGCAGATTTACTTTCGCTAAACACATCAGAAAAATCAGTCAAAAAGTCAGGCACATCTTGAGCCTGGGGAGAGGCAGAAAAAACAGGAGTGTTGGCATTAACACATTGGCAGCCCCAACTGGTTACAGACACAGATTTCCAATCCAAAACAGGATTATGAGACTGTAACCAAGGGAAACCTAGCACAATAATGTCATGCAGATTATACAGCACCAAAAATTTGCAACTCTCCTGATGATCAGGTTCAACCCTCATTATCACCTGAGTAGAGAACTGGGGTTTATTCTCAGCCAAAGGGGTAGAATCAATCCCCAGTAGGGGAATAGACTTCCGTCGGGGTATCAAGGGAAACCCACAACGTTTAGCAAAATCAAAATCCATCAGGTTAATAGCTGCTCCAGAATCAACAAAAGCCTGAGCAGAAAATGTGGACAGGGAGCAAATCAGGGTAACAGTCAACAGAAATTTAGTCTGAACACTACCCAAGACAACTGAGCGTGCAAAATGTCTTCCCCGCTTAGGGCAGACTGAAATAGCATGAGAGGCATCACCACAGTAGAAACATAACCCATTGCGTTTTCGAAACTCATGACGCTGTGCCCCAGAAGCCACTCTATCACACTGCATGGGTTCAGAAGCTGGTTCACAAGGCAACACCATTCCACGCATACCTTTACGCTCACGCAAACGTCTGTCAATTTGAATCGCCAATGACATAGAATCATTGAGACCAAAGGGAGCAAGGAAACCCACCATAACATCTTTTACATTCTCTGACAGACCCTTCCGAAAAGGGGCTGCCAAATCATCATCATTCCATTTGGTCAGAACTGCCCACTTTTGGAATTTCTGACAGTACAACTCAGCATCTTCAAGACCCTGATTTAATGCCAACAAGGTTTTTTCAGCTTGATCAGTGACATTAGGTTCATCGTACAATAACCCCAGAGCCTGAAAAAATGCATCAACATTACTCAAAATTGGGTCCCCAGGTGTCAGGGAAAAACCCCAATCCTGAGGATCGCCGCGCAGGAGATTGATGACAATTTGAACCTGCTGTGCTGCGTTCCCTGAGGACTTAGGTTTTAAGGCAAAAAACAACTTACAGTTATTTTTGAAATTCAGAAATTTAGCTCGATCCCCCCAAAACAAATCTGGCATGGGGATCCTAGGTTCCACAACCGGCGACCCTGCAAGATAGGTAGCAATACTCCGAACTTCAGTGGCAAGCTGATCCACACGGCCAGACAACTGTGCAAACTCCATTGAGAGAAAAAAATCCTCCTCAGCACCCAGAGAAAAAAAAAAGAGAAAAAAAAATGCAGAAGAAAAAAAAAAAAAAAAAATCTCTGACAACTCTGACAACTTTTTTCTTTCCACACTATTCTTCCCTTCTGTGAGTACCATATAATTTTCAGTTTTGGCCGGTGATGCTGTTATGTTTTGGTAGCTGAGGAGAGCAGGCAAAAATGGCAATATGCCAGAGAGGTTGGAATCTGCTGGATTGCAGAACCCTGACTGAGGGTGTGTTTCCACTATCAGGAAACAGTCCGGATTAGCTGCGTGTTTGACGCTGTGCGTTGGCGCAGCGTCAAACACGCAGCGTCCAGATGTTACAGCATAGTGGAGGGGATTTCAAGAAATCCCATCTCCACTATGCTGCAAAACACGCAGGCTGAAGACCTGCATTTCCGGACATGCGGCGCGTCTTTTCAGACCGCAGCATGTCCTAGTCCCTTGCGTCGCCGCTGCGTCGCCGCAAGGGAAATAACACAGGGCTATGCAGCCCTGCGGTCATTCCGGATGTGTTCCGGAGGTGTCCTGAACACATCCGGAATGAGCGCGCATTCAGAAGCGGCGGGGCTTTGGGCAGAGCGGCAGAGCGCACGACCACAGCAGTGGATGTTACCGCTTTAGCGACTCATACAGCCACTGAAGCTGCGTCTCGTGTGTCCGCTGCCACCTCTGTTCCGTCCCTCTCTTGTCTCCCTCTGCCTGATAAGTTCATGGGTGACAGCCAAACCTGTAAGGGATTTGTGAACAAGAGTACTATACATTTGAAGCTGCTGGAGTCACGTTTCCCATCTGAATGGGCTAAGGTGGAATTCGTGGTCCCTCTGCTAATGGACAGAGCATTTTAGTGGGCTACGCCCCTGTGGGAGCGCAATGATCAGGTGGTACAGAGCGCCTCGCATTTTCTGAACGCTCTAATGCAGATCTTTTTAGGGCCTCGTGTCACCCATGATACTGTGCTCCAACTTTTGGCTTTAACCCAGGGCTCCTCCATGGTCAGCCATTTTGCTATCCGTTTCCAGACTCTAGCTTGGAGTTGGAGTGGCCAGATAAAGTCCTCATCCCTGTCTTCTGGAAGGGACTGGCTGATCATGTAAAGGATGCCCTGGCTACTAGGAAGATTCCTGCCACACTGGAGGTATTAATTTCTGTCTCCACCCGCATCGACTTTCGGCATTCTGAGCGAAGGTTGGAGCGAGCCCAGTGTCGGCAGAGGAATTCTGCTGGCTCCAAATTTTGCCAAGTCTCTGGAATCTCCAGCCCAGGTTTTGGAATCGCAGGAGGCCATGGAGGTTTCTCAAGCGGAATTCAAGTCTCGTCTCGCTTGAGCACCCCTGATCTGCCAAGTTTGTAGGCAGCCTGGTCATTATGCCAAAAAGTGTCCCCAGCAGCAGTAAAAACGAATGCGTCTACTGGCTATAGGAGGAGGCTCACTAGACATGGCGTTGATGTCCTCTAAAATTACGTTTAAGGTGACACTGTCCTATGAGTTGATCTCTCTCTCTCTCTGCAGAGGCTTGCATGGATTCCGGGGCAGAGGTAATTTTATGTCCTTTTCCTTCGTCTTACAGCATGCAATAGCCCTAGTTATGCTCTCTAAGCCCATTCGAGTGGTTAATGGTTCAGCGTTGCCCTATCAGATCACCCATCAAACCATTCCCCTTTCCCTCAAGTTTCCTCCTAAACATTGTCATGGAAATATATATGTATTCCATATATTCAAAGTATATTCACATATATGTATTCACAGTTCACAGTTAGATAGATCTCACTTGCTAAAAAACCCTGTGCTCACATATTTCTAGGCCAGATATAATCAGTCGTTTTAAAGAAATCTGGCCTCCATAAGACCTTCGTAAAGGAACAAATGCATGAAGTACAAAATGTCCTATTAGATATCTGTTGTTTACATTATAGTTATGCAAGGCAACTAGGTCACAAAAATATAAACAATAATTCTGCATCTTCAGCTCTTTTAATCATGATTATCATAATTATCATATTTACACTAGAACAGCCAATAATCTAGCAGCTTTTAATTGTATGTTAATTGACTAACCAGCCCCTTTTTGTAAACGTATAAAACCTTGAATGAATAATAAATGTATGTCTTTGACAAACTGTTATACTGACACTTTCGTGTGGACAGTCCTCATTTTCGTTCTGAGCGCTCAAAAAGACATTATATAGAGATTTGGACATGGCAAGCAGCAAACACAGGATATTTTTATCCTAATCAAATTTCCATATCAGTTGGCGCCTGCACGCGGGGCATTGGACGAAACGCACGAGGACTCGGCCGACCGGAGAGACGGGGGTGTTGGCCCTGGCCTTGGCACACGGGACGGAGACTGCAGCTCCATCAGTAAGGTAAGAAAACTTTGTCATCTTACCTGAATGTTCCCTGTGCCTAGTCCTAGCCTACACTTCCAGCCGGTCGGACGTGGTCATCACCGCATTCCCAGGTTGTGTAAAAAGTCCATACCCTTATCCAAAAGCCCTGGGATATAAGCCGAGTTGGTTGCTGCTGTGCTGTATATGTTTCATGTTTTATGTGAACCGGGAGAAAGTTGGAACGGTGACTGTGTTTTTGCTTGCTGATCTCTGGGGCTGTATAGCAAAAGACAAATTGCTGCATAAGTTCCCGCAGTAAACTTTCACGCACCGGGAGGCCATCCCAGTCAAATCAGACGTGGAGGGCGGGAGCTTTGTTTTGGATAAGTCCACACAGATATTCTTCACATATTGGAGGGAAGTATCCCAAAAAATCCAGTTGTGGAAGCGAGGGCTTTGTTCGGTTAAGTTTCTGCAGTAAACTTTCACGCACTGGGAGGCCATCCCAGTCAAATCAGACGTGAAGGGCAGAAGCTTTGTTTGGATAAGTTCTCACAATAATTGTCCACGCACCGGGAGGCCATCCCAGTCAAATCAGACGTGGATAGTGAGAATTTTGATGAAGGCTATTGCAGATTACTGTGACCGGCGCACCGGCCAGGGCTACGGTACAGAGCGATAGAACCTTGAGCTTCGCCGCGCTCAGTGCAATTGGTGAGTTATCAGTTACCAGAGCAGCTTGTATGTGTCACAGATCATCAAAAGAGGGATTCGTATTCTCCCGGGTGTCTGTCTCATTGTCTGTATCAGGTACTGTCGCTTTAAATCACATCTCCGTGCGCTCTGTCAGTAACTCATTCAGAGCAGTGTGCTGGCTGCAGCAGCAAGAAAACCCCTTTGACCCCCCTCCTCTGCTAATCACGTTATCAGGCATTCTGTTTCTTGGCTTTGATTTTTATTTTTTTAAGCTAGTTTTTTGGCTACAGGTTTTAATGTGAAAATTATCAGGCATTCAGACTGAACTATATTAATTTTTTTTGCTATTCTGAGGAATAATATATATTTTTTTTTTTACGTGATTTCAGTGCCTATAGAGACAGCAAGCAGAGATATAAGGAAGGGAGGGGGGAAGCAGCCAGCTGACATTCCAGAGATTTTTAATTAGCTGTTTTAGTAACAAGGGTTGTTTTTCAGAGTTTTATGATTAATACGGTTTTTCTTTTCTCCCCTTTTTGGTGAATTTATTTTTTTTTTTTTATGTTTACTTTTTCTAGAGTTTTTTACTAAATCTAACTTTTTGTTTTTTAAAAAAGCAATTTATTTTAGAGCTTTATTTCTCCAGCCATTTTTTTTTCTACAAGCTTGCCTTAGAACAAGGTCACATAGATAAGGAGAATTACAGGCTGTGGGAGAGAGCAGACACAAACTACGCATTTTTTTTTTAAAAAAATGGGGAACAAGATGGGCAAGCAGGAGAGTCTTATGCTCCCTGGAGAGAAAACTGCCCCCCAGCTGGTAGCTGAACAAGAAGGAGTAAAGTATGTAAAAAATTACAGACAGCTCATGAAAGTGTGTGAAATCCATAAGAAGGGCAGACTCCAAGCTGCGGAATGGCAGGATGTATTGAAAAATAGAAAAGGGAAGCTAGTAGATTCAAAGTTGCTGACTGATGCAAATGCATGGTACAAAGTGGCAGTAAACTTGCATCGTTTAGGAAGTTCAGAAAGATATGTGAACAAGCCAGGATATGATTTTTATGTGTACAAGATAGGGAAAGATGCAAAGCCATCACCACCCCCATATGGTGAAGGGAAATATTGGACATGTTCAGTCTGTTCTCAACAGAATCCATGGTACAGGGACACTTGTGCAACATGCGGTGCCTCCCACCTCTCCCTACTGGGAGACGGCATCATAGCTCCAGCCATGCCCTCCCAGGCTGCACGAAGCGGGGAAGATCTTTCTCCTCCTTCCTCCTCCTCTCAGGCACACCTCCCTTCTTTTCCTTTTTTTTCCTGCTTCGTTACCAGCTGGGCCAACGACCAACCAGAGCAATGCTGTATCCCTGTATCCAGTGCTTACAGCACAAGGCACGTTCTATGTCCCAAGCACAGTCCAGACACTGCCACTCATGATTTCCGGAGAAGAAAGTGCAAATCTCCCTACACAAAACGCTACATGTAGCCCCCAGACACAACAGTCCACTGCTAGGGCTTCACGGGGAGTGGTATAGCTACAGGGCTGCTAGCATGGAACCATGACACTGATCCACCGCAGCCTCAGCAAGGAAGTGGGAAATCCCCATGCAGCAAGACAACTTTAAAGCCCAAATCTCACCCAGTGTATGCACCAAGTACACCATGTCACTTCTTATCTGATGAAGATGAAGATGCAACGTCACACATGCTGCCCAATACTAGGGAAGAAAACATACAAGCACCAATAGAGCAGGGACAGGTAGAGGCACCATCCTATGAGCCCTTCATCCCAAGCCAGGTGATCAGTATGCTGCCAGACCCAGGGATACACCCCATGCTATTTTGAAAAAAAAATGCAGCAGATCCAGCGAACGTATGCAGCAGCCTGGACTGATCTCTGGACCGTAATGGAAATAAAAGCAGGTGATGCATTCTGGCCAATTATGAGAGAACACTTCAAGCTTCCAACAGAGTTAGATGCGTATGCCTGGGAGACAGGACCAAAGCTAATTGAGCAACTCAGAGAATGGGCCAAAAGCAGACTGACAGGACAAACTCTCAGCCTACATGTCACGAGTCAAGAAAAGACAGAGTCTGTGGAGAAGTTCCATGGCAGAGTGATGCAAGTGTTTCAAGATTTGGGCTTCAATATTCATGATCAGATACACAGACAGATGTTGGCACAGGCCTTTGTGCATGGACTCAGAGAACCAATCAGAAAGCCACTGATAGTAGCTAGGCCTGAGTACAGGTCAATAGCAATGGACACCCTTCTCACAGTCGCAAAAGGGATAGAATCCCAGCCAGGAGTGCGCAAAACAGCTCCCTGATGGTGGTCTCAGAGCCAGATGGCCAACCACGTTTTAAAGACAGAAGAAATGTCAAGTGTTACAAATGTGGCAAGCTTGGCCATTACCGGAACCGCTGCAGAGAACCCCTACGACCCACCACTTTGTCTAGAGAAGCAAGCCAAGGAAGAAACACAGAAAGCAGTGAAGAACCCCGTTCATAGGACAAGAGCACACCAAGTCCACAAGGAACCCCACCAGTGGGACCAATATCCTGAGAGTGGATGGCGTAGTCATATCTTTTCTTGTGGAACTCCGCAACCTCACCTACCTATCAGAATCTTCTGCTTCCTGCATGGGAATTGATGGTCAAGTCAGATATTTCCAGATTATGAAGCCCCTGAGCGTGTGGACTCAGCCAGAACACTCCATCATGTCCCAGTTTGTTGTGTAAAAAACCTGCACCCTCAACCTATTGGGAGTGGACCTACTGCAGAAGCTGAAAGCGACCAGAGTGTTCCAGGAAGATGGGACCATGACACTTTCTTCACCCCTGACCCAAGAAGAAACAGGAACCTCAAACAACCACACTGCAGACCTATCACAGGAGGTGCTGGACATAGTACCAGAAAAGCCACTCCATCACCCAGAGTCAAGATGTCTCTGACCAACTGAAGGTCTAAGTGAACTCGCCTAAGAAGACGGCCTGAGAACTTTGACATTGGCCAGGATATTCAACTCAAGAAGGACTCGCTTCATGGAATGGCAACACCTCATCCAGCTCTAACGCCAGAGGTTCATCTTTTGCAAGCACCAGGAGGTGCCCCCTGCAATCAACCAGTTCACCCAGGCCCTAGACCGGAAAAAGGCCACTCAGCTCTTCAAACTTGTGCACAAATACTGACCTGAGACCGAGCTGGAGAAAAAGAAACTACTGATGGCCCGTGCTGAGAAAAAAGCAGCCGTTTAAGGAGACGTCCCAACAAGAAGACCCCCTGTGACCAGAACAGGTGCTAACACAGTAACTGTCTTGGTGGAGAACAAGAAAGCCAGCTGGTCGTCATCTCTCATGATGTAGATCCTAGTAGACGGCTTGTTTTCCCGCCAGCTCTGCACCAGCAGATGGGAGTCCCCTGCCGCATACTGAAGGACAAGGCCAAACTGGGCTGCCTCGCCCATTGGAATCAATCCCAGCTTTCCACAGTGAAGAAAAAGACTGTAAACCCCACTGAGTTCAGAATGGTGCAAGGCCTGGAGGCCGCGAAAGAGGCTACGGTATTTGAAACCCCAACAGTGCTGAACCATCACACTCTGCTCTCAAGAGTCCCAGTCACCGCAACGGTATTCACGGTGATCAACCTGGCCAGTACCTTCTTCAGTGTTTCCCTCCACCTGGAGGCCTGCTTTCACGCACCAGTGCAGTGCATATGGACAATGTTGCCTCAAGGTGCTCAAAACAAGCCCTTCAAGTTTCACCAAGACAATGTCCTCCATCTTCGTCAACTGGATTGCAGAATATGCAAGAGTCACTCTTCTACAACACGTGGATGACTTTCTCTTTTGTGTGGTTGACATCGACACCTGCACAGCCTATTCCTTATCTCTCCTACTCTACCTGGAAGAACAGCAACGCAAGGTCTGGAAGAACAAAGTCCAGTGATGCCAGAAGCAAGTTACATCCCTGGGACATTGTATTGCCCACAAGACGAAACACATGTCAAAAGACTGGAAGACCACTGTGGAGAAGATGGCTCCCCCAACAACTCCAAGAATGCTGCAGGACTTCCCTGGTCTAGTGTCATATTGCAGAATCTGGATCCCTGATGCCTCAGTCCTAATGCAGCCTCTGTGCGCTTGCATCAACGCAACCCCGCTCCTTCTATCAGACGCAGCCTTCAACCCATTCAGGAGATTGGAAGAACTCCACAGTTTCAGCGCCAATACCAGGCCTACCTGACTATGAAAAGTCTTTCCGTCTACCTGATGGAAGAAAGAAGGTCATGCTACTGGAGTCCTGGCACGGATTCACGGGGGAAAACAGAGACTTTTAGGCTGCCTCTCAGCCCGCTTGGATCCAGTTGCAAGAAGAGCACCCTCCTGCCTGATGGCAGTATCCGCAGCACACACCCTCCTGGACAAGGTTGCTGACATCGCTCTTGGACAGCCACTGGAAACTCTCACTCCACATGACATCTTGGCAATCTTCAATCAAGCTCAACCAACAGTAATCTCTCCACCGCCAGGCATCTTTGTGGCGCCTCTATTGCCTTTGTCTCATAATGTCACCGTCTCCAGACCTACAGTCCTCAGCCCGGCCACTCTACTCCCACTCCCAAGGGGGGATACTTGGATGGCTCCAGAAGAAGTTTCAACACAGGAAGTGACCAGCAATCAGAAATCCTGTGGTCCAGAAGTCTGTCACCTAGCCTGTCAGCCCAGGAAGCAGAATTGATAGCGCTGACGAAGGCCTGCCAGATGGCAGAAGGCAAGACTGCAAACATCTACACGGACTACAGGTACTCGCATGGCATAGCACACGACTTTAGACCCATCTGGGCTACAAGGGACTTCATCACAGCAAACAGGACAACCGTGAAGCATCATGGAGCCTTCAGGACCTGCTGGGTGTACTCCAACTTCCAAAATGGTGGCAATTTGAAAAATCAAAGTGCATGGAAAACTGAAAACAGAAGAGGCGTGAGGCAATAACATGGCGGACATGGCAGCCAAAGAAGCAGCCAAAGGAAGACAACATGGAGAAGTGGGAGAGGTCGTAGAGCCGGACGGCTACTACATGACGACTGAAGACAAGAAACCTGACAAAAAGACGTCCTGGGATCTGCTCAAGAAGTTACAAGACCAAGCTCCAAAAGGAAAAGAGCTGAATGCGAAAAAAGCAACACGTGAAGAAGGAAGGCTATCAATAATACACTTCAAACTCTGCCTACCACAAAGTATGCACCCTATGGTGGTCCAATGGGTACATGGACCCACATCCACATATCAAAGACACAGATGAATGATCTGATTGGTGCTTACTGTTTCGCTTCAGGGATCTCCACCCTAACAGCCAAATTCACCAGCAGTTGTCTGACCTGCGGCAAATGCAAGCCTGGACGTATGGAAGAAAGACCCCCTCACCTCATCTGGAAAGACCACTCTACCAGCTTCAAAGGATCCAGATAGACCACATCCAGATATCGCCAAGTGAAGGATTCAAATACGCCATTGTGGTCAAAAGAAGAATTTTCAAGATGAACAGAAGCCTTCCAAGTCAGCAAAGACTACTGCAACGAAGCTACTTTCGGAAAATAGTGTGCAGATACGGGGTTCCAGAAATGATAGAAAGTGATCAGGGACCGCATT
>JARQOD010000001.1:246582730-246679478 GCA_033576555.1 Oophaga sylvatica
ACCTTTTTATGGATAACTGAAAAGATGGAAACAAATTGCAAGCTTTCAAGGCTACTCACGTCTCTTCATCAGGGAAAGACTAACTAAAAAAATTAAGCATCACATATTTCTATACACAACAGGACACAGGAATAGTGCAATAGGTAAGACAAGTAAGTGACGTGTATCAGAACTGTCATTATCTCACAGGGATGAACATAAATATTCGAACAGTTCCTAGATAAGGATAGAAAGTTTGATTGCCCTCTCATTGGCGTATTTTTTGGGGTTTTCATGACCCTGGAAGGGCATAGACGCAGATTCCTTAATTGATATAGAATGACATAAATCCATGTGATCTATTCATTCCATCACTAACAGTGTCAAAGGTCATGATGAGCTTATATTCTGAAACCTTTGTACGTTTCTCATATTTGAAGTTATATTTTAATAACAGTAATTCCATATCCATGATGCTATGACCGGGCATACAAAAGTCTTTTGCCACAGCTAAATTCATTAATTTATCTGTGATTGTGTGGCGCTGATAATTCATCCTTGTTCTCCTTTTTGTTGCCGGTCTCCCCTCACTTGTCCCTCCCTCACTTGTCTTAGCTATTCCTGTGTCCTGTTGTGTGTAGAAATATGTGATTCTTCATTTTTGGCTTTACTCTTAGCCTGATGAAGACACCTGAGTAGTCTCGAAAGCTTTGAATTTGTTACCATATTTTCAGTTAGCCATTAAACGTTATCAACCACAGAGGACTGTCAAGTATAAATATTTTTATATTCTTGTAATTGAAATTTATCATTTTATTGTTGTAGTAAAACTTCATTTATTCTTGTTTGAAGTACATACATTTGCAATGGCCACGTAACAAGGCAATAACTCTATATTTTATGCCTACACCCTCCTTGACCCTGGGCTTCAACAGCGCCAGTTGCTGCTCAGAAGTGTTAGATGCACAGATGAAAACAATCGCTGATGTGTTTGTGGGGTTCAGTAACGCCTGCTGTTCCCCTGCTGTGTGTCTGGCAAAAATTACTGCTGCTAACTACAACTTCAACTTCAAACGTCTCATACTAGGCCTCTGCCTACACCCTCCTTGACCCTGGGCTCCAACACCGCCAGTTGTTGCTTGGAAGTGCTGTTAGCACAGTCTACACTTGCTCCTGTGTTACTGGGGTTCAGTAATGTCAGCTGTTCCCCTGCTGTGTGAACGGCAAATAGTCCTGCTGCCTCCACCATGTTCTCTTCTCATCCCTGGGTTACAACACCGCCAGTTGTTTCTCGGAAGTGCTGTTAGCACAGTCTACACTTGCTCCCGTGTTACTGGGGTTCAGTAATGTCAGCTGTTCCCCTGCTGTGTGAACGGCAAATAGTCCTGCTGCCTCCACCATGTTCTCTTCTCATCCCTGGGTTACAACACCGCCAGTTGTTTCTCGGAAGTGCTGTTAGCACAGTCTACACTTGCTCCCGTGTTACTGGGGTTCAGTAATGTCAGCTGTTCCCCTGCTGTGTGAACGGCAAATAGTCCTGCTGCCTCCACCATGTTCTCTTCTCATCCCTGGGTTACAACACCGCCAGTTGTTTCTCGGAAGTGCTGTTAGCACAGTCTACACTTGCTCCTGTGTTACTGGGGTTCAGTAATGTCAGCTGTTCCCTGCTGTGTGAACGGCAAATAGTCCTGCTGCCTCCACCATGTTCTCTTCTCATCCCTGGGTTACAACACCGCCAGTTGTTTCTCGGAAGTGCTGTTAGCACAGTCTACACTTGCTCCTGTGTTACTGGGGTTCAGTAATGTCAGCTGTTCCCCTGCTGTGTGAACGGCAAATAGTCCTGCTGCCTCCACCATGTTCTCTTCTCATCCCTGGGTTACAACACCGCCAGTTGTTTCTCGGAAGTGCTGTTAGCACAGTCTACACTTGCTCCGTGTTACTGGGGTTCAGTAATGTCAGCTGTTCCCTCACTGTTGTTTTGAACGCAATAGTCCTGCTGCTCCACCATGTTCTCTTCTCATCCCTGGGTTCACACGCCAGTTGTTTCTCGAGTGCTGTTGACAGTCATACTTGCTCCGTGTTATGGTTCAGTAATGTCAGCTGTTCCCCTGCTGTTGTGAACGGCAAATAGTCCTGCTGCCTCCACCATGTTCTCTTTCATCCTGGGTTACAACACCGCCAGTTGTTTCTCGGAAGTGCTGTTGCACAGTCTACACTTGCTCCTTGTTACTGGGGTTCAGTAATGTCAGCTGTTCCCTGCTGTGTGAACGCAAATAGTCCTGCTGCTCCACGTTTCTTTCATCCTGGGTTCAAGCCGTTTTCCGGAGTGCTAGCACGTCTCATGCCGTGTTCTTTCGTAATTCACGTTCCCTCTGAGTGAACGGCAACAGTCTCTGCCTCCATGTTCGCCTTGGCCAGGTCCCTTCCAGTCGGTACGGTTCAGAAGTCGCTGGTCTTGGTAGGCTTAGCCGTCCTCCTGTACCTTCCGTAAGCAGTGTCTCGTGTGTTGCTCTTTTCCTCTGTGACTGGGTTCAGAAGTCAGTGTCCTCGTTACTCATGTTCTGTACTTCCTCCTGGGTTCAACCGCAGTGGTTCTCGATGCTTTGCCAGTCTATTGATCGGTTACTGGGCGTATGTAGCAGTCCCTGCTGTGGAAGCATGTCCTGTGTCACCTTCTCTCATCGGTTCACACGCAGTGTCCCTTCTTCCTGTTGTACTCACCGCAAGAAGGTTAAGCCTCAGTACAAACAGTGCGAAGCTTAGACAGAAGTCAGCAGAAGCATTGTTGACCAAATGGGCAATTTTTATCTTAAACAGCGAAGGAGACTAACTGTTGGGGGTAGAGTCAGCTTCCTCTTGTGACGGAAATGCTGTGCTCAGCTCTCTCGGGACAAACCGTGTTTTGAATCTTTCGTACACTGCGGAGGTGTATTCAGGTCTTTAAGATTCTGTACAGTTTTCTCCTGTACAAAAAGTTTGGAAGGTGTAGAAGTTAATTGTTTGTTATAGGTTAGTATGTCAGTGTTCCTGGTGTGAAGGAAATTTGGAATGTCTCTTTATCGGGTTTAAAGCAGTTGTTCTCGGAATGTGTTAACAGTCTACTTGCTCGGTTACTGGGTTCAGTAATGTCAGCTGTTCCCCTGCTGTGTGAACGGCAAATGTCCTGCTGCCTCCACCATGTTCTCTTCTCATCCCTGGGTTACAACACCGCCAGTTGTTTCTCGGAAGTGCTGTTAGCACAGTCTACACTTGCTCCTGTGTTACTGGGGTTCAGTAATGTCAGCTGTTCCCTGCTGTGTGAACGGCAAATAGTCCTGCTGCCTCCACCATGTTCTCTTCTCATCCCTGGGTTTACAACACCGCCAGTTGTTTCTCGGAAGTGCTGTTAGCACAGTCTACACTTGCTCCGTGTTACTGGGTTCAGTAATGTCAGCTGTTCCCCTGCTGTGTGAACGGCAAATAGTCCTGCTGCCTCCACCATGTTCTCTTCTCATCCCTGGGTTACAACACCGCCAGTTGTTTCTCGGAAGTGCTGTTAGCACAGTCTACACTTGCTCGTGTTACTGGGGTTCAGTAATGTCAGCTGTTCCCCTGCTGTGTGAACGGCAAATAGTCCTGCTGCCTCCACCATGTTCTCTTCTCATCCCTGGGTTACAACACGCCAGTTGTTTCTCGGAAGTGCTGTTACACAGTCTACACTTGCTCCTGTGTTACTGGGTTCAGTAATGTCAGCTGTTCCCCTGCTGTGTGAACGGCAAATAGTCCTGCTGCCTCCACCATGTCTCTCTCATCCTGGGTTACAACACCGCCAGTTGTTTCTCGAAGTGCTGTTAGCACAGTCTACACTTGCTCGTGTTACTGGGGTTTATAATGTCAGCTGTTCCCTGCTGTGGAACGGCAAATAGTCCTGCTGCCTCCACCATGTTCTCTACTCATCCCTGGTTACAACACCGCCAGTTGTTTCTCGGAAGTGCTGTTAGCACAGTCTACACTTGCTCCTGTTACTGGGTTCAGTAATGTCAGCTGTTCCCTGCTGTGTGAACGCAAATAGTCCTGCTGCTCACCATGTTCTCTTTCATCCTGGTACAACACGCCAGTTGTTCTCGGAGTGCTGTTAGCACAGTCTACACTTGCTCGTGTTACTGGGGTTCAGTAATGTCACTGTTCCCTGCTGTGTGAACGGCAAATAGTCCTGCTGCCTCACTTTCTTTCTCACGGGTTCAAACGCCAGTGTTTCCGAAGTGCTTTAGCACAGTCTACACTTGTCCAGATGTTACTGTCCAGTAATGTAGCAGGTTCCCTGCTGTGTGAACGCAATAGTCCTGCTGCTCCACCATGTTTCTTCTCACCCTGGGTTACAACACAGCCAGCTGGTCCTCGTTACTTTCATTGGTTCTTGTACCTTCTGCTACCCATCCGGGTTCCAGTACCGTCAGCTGGTTCTCCGCAGTGCCTTTGGCCTAGGTGCCTCCATGTCGGTATCCGAGTTCCAGCAACGTCTGCTGGTCCTTGGTAGTGCTTTGGAGCACAGGTACCTCCTGCTTAGTAACCCTGTCCCAGTAACGTCAGCTGGTCCTCGGTTGTGCCATTGGCTCTTTTCCTTCTGCTGACCCTCCGGGTTCCAGCACAGTCAGCTGGTCCTCGTTACTTCCATTGGCTTTTGTACCATCACCAACAGGACAAAGAAGGTTAAGACAAACTACAAGATACAGAACAAGAGACAGAAGAACAATAAGCAGAAGATCAAAAAGCAGAAGAACATTAAGTATAAGACCAAAATGAAGAGCAAAATATATGCTCTAAATTCTAAGCAGAAGAAGACTAAGCAGTGTATGGGGGTGAGTCCGTTCCTCCTCGTGGTGCCCCTGGAAAATGCCTGATGCTGCTGCAGGCTAAACTGAACGCGGACAAATACTGTTGTAATTAAAATCTTTCGTGACAGCAAGAACGGAAGGATGAAAATTCAGAGTTTTACAGATTACAAGTACAGGAATGTCTGTCACAAATAAGAATATGATGAAAAGGATGAATAGGAAGAAGATGAAGAAGTAGAATATGAAGAATAATAACTGTTTAATAAGAACAATATAAGTAATGTTAACAAAAAGATGAATAGCAAGAAGTTTTAGAAGATTAATAAGGTGAAGATGAAGAATAATTTGATGAGAAAGATGATGCTGCTGAAAATTATGAAGGAGAAAGTGTGTGAAAAGTTAAAAAGGTGAAGACCATGGAAGTTGTGAAACAGACATATTTGACAAAATAGAAAAAAGGTTAACAACATTGTCAATTTGTTCGTCAATCCGAACGTATTTCCTAAAAAAAAAAAATTAATGCTATTCCATTGGATTGGGTCAAACATCTATGCCTTTAATGTCTCCTCAACCTCCCCCAATACATTCTACATTACTCTTTCTTGTTTTCCTTCATGTACAATTAACCAACAAGGCAAGAATGGTTTTTTTTTAATTTCGATATTTTGTTCCCATAGACTTACATGGGACTTCCGGTATCGGTATCGGGTATCGCCGATATTTTAGTGATATCGGCGATACCATTACGATTCCGATACTTTAGGATATCGGAAAGTATCGCTCAACTCTACTCATAATATGTGGCAATAATCATTTTTATTAACAAACATAACCTTTAAAAAGTGCATAGTGCATAGTGAAAATTGCTATTTATGGCTGACTGTCGACTTGGAAGCATGACAACAGATAGATAAGGTATATATAGATGAGACTGCATAGCCACAGATGGTGAATGGCGATGTAATACTGTACCTCAATAAAGTGTGCGTCACTACTACATAATTTTTTTTATATAGCTTTATAAACAGGGTACATGGATGTATGCTTGTGCCTTTGTTTTGACGCACAGACTGCCTTCCTGCTGAGACGCATTGGGTAGTGAACAGTTGTGTGCAGTGTTCACTGCAGTCTCTGCGGAATAACCACACTTAGACCTTATAACTTTTCAGACTTTCTTTATCAATCTACCAAGATGAAGAAGGCAGGGAGTAAGGCACGTGGTCGTGGAGTTTCTTCAGGGAGAGGACGTGGGGATTCTGTGGCTGCTGCGGCCCCCAGTGACACAGCATCCACCAGTTTTCCCCGTGAGCGTTCCTTTATGCGCACTTTTGTAGGAGCTCGGAGTACCCCCCTGCTGCGGGAAGAACAAATTGAAGCCGTTGTTGTTTGGATGTCAGCCAATGCATCGACTTCAATTGCTTCCACCTCCTCTCAGGACCACAGCACTGTTGGGCAACCATCTGTCTCTTCACCGCCTGGCAAATTGCCCAGGCAGTCAGAGAGTTCTGTACAGGAGCCAGCTGAGTGTCTGCTTCTGTTCTCAGAATCTATTGGCTTGCAAACAGGGGCCCAGCCAAGCAGCATTCTGTAATGTGAAGAGGGAGTATGCAGTGATGCGCAACAGCTGTGTCTCTCTGAATCTGAAGAGGCGGGTGAGACAGTGCCGATGGTCAGCACACCGCAGAACGCATCTGATGATGATGAGACCCAGGTGCCAGTTTCTGTTGAGCATGGTGCTGGCCAGACCACCCAACAGCAGGTGTTTGAAGAGGGTAGTGGAGATGATGAGGTCCAAGACCCAACATGGCATGAGGAACAGGAAGGTGGTGGGAGCAGCTCAGAGTAATAATAATAATATTTATTTATATAGCGCCATCATATTCCGCAGCGCTTTACAGTTTAGCAGTTTCAGAACACAAGTCATAAGTAACAACGTTAACAATACAATAATTTAAGCTAAATAAGTCGCCCCTGCTCGTGACAGCTTACAATGTACAATGAGATGGGGGAGATACAAAGTATAGGTGTTTATATACAATGGTGCATTTACAATGATGTTCCAGCCATCTTAAGGGACTGAGGGATGGAGATAGTGAATGGGCTAGAGACACACACACACTTACACAGAATACATAGAATGACTTTGATTAGTGAATGTGATAGGCCGCTCTGAACAAATGTGTTTTGAGGGAGCGCCTGAAACCATGCAAATTGTGGATAGTCCTAATTTCTTGGGGTACAGCATTCCAGAGGATTGGCGTAGAGCAGGAGAAGTCTTGGAGTCGGGAGTGGGAGGTACGTATTAGTGCAGAGGTTAGTCGAAAGTCGTTTGCAGAGCGCAGCAGTCGGTTAGGCCGATAGATAGAAATGAGGGAGGAGATGTAGGAGGGGTGCTGCACTGTGGATAGCTTTGTGGCTGAGAACCAGTACTTTGGTTGAAAGCTGGGAGAGGCCTAGAGAAATGGTTAGTGATAGAAGGAAGATAGAGGAAGACATTGCCCCAACGGTACAAACAGGAGGGAGAGTTAGGCTGCAGACTCGGTTGCCTGTAGCCTCCAGTTTGGCACCTGTTCGGAGCAGTTGTCTTCCAAAAGTCAAAACGTGCGCTCCCAGGACTTGCACTGCGTGGTCCTTTTTTCACACACTTGCACATGATATTTGCTATGTGAAATGCAAGCTGTGTAATCAAAAATTAAAAATAGCTAAAAGTGTCAGTCACCTCAATACCACAAATATGTGGAAACATGTGCGGACAAAGCACGTAGTTGAGTTACAAAGACACACTGGAGATGTAGGCCAACCTACAGCAGCACCTACATCTTCAGGTTGTGTTGAAGCCTCTTCATCGAGCTCACACACAGCTGGTTCTGCTTCCTCACAGGATCGCCATGGAAGAACCTCGGCCACTGTTGTCCAGAGACAAACTGTTATTCCACACACAGCAGCAAGTTCCCTGTCATCCTCACACTCCCAGGCCACAAAACAGCCATCGGTAGCACAGGCATGGGATAAAAGACGGCCATACTCCGCAAACCATGCACGAGCACAGGCTCTGAATGCTGGCATTGCAAAACTCCTGTCCCTTGAAATGCTGTGATTCAGGCTGGTGGAGACAGACAGTTTCCGTAACTGAATATCATTGTCAGTCCCACAATACAATGTGCCAAGCCGATTTCATTTCAGCAGGCAAGCCGTCCCTGGTCTGCAAAAGCATGTTGAGGGAAAAATTAAACATGCGCTACTAAAAGCCCTCAGTAGCAAGGTCCACCTGACCACCGATGCGTGGACCAGTACCCATTGTTATGATCTGCTACAACCAGTAAGGAAAGAAGGGAATTCTGTCCCTACAATACAACTAAGCTGAATCCCTACGATGTAACGGGGAACCTGATCCTGCGACCAGATCCGCTAAAGTCCTCATCTAGTGTGAACGAAGACCTATAGTTGCGAGGGAGTAATCCCTACAAGATCTAGGGACTGGGAGAAAAGGTGGACACCTCCTAACATAAATTGTAGCATGGATAATTAAACAGAAAAATAAATAGTTTGTGATCCTAACATCAAGCAAAACTGACAGATTAAGGCACCTAAGCACCCGGCTAGCTTAACAGTAGATAATACAATGAAGTCAAGCAAAGCCAGAAGGGCGGAGCCAGACTAAATAGGGAAAAAAGGTCATGTGACCAGCAAACTGAAACAAAACCTAACAAGAGGGTTCTAACACCCATGGCCAGGGACAATACCTTTCCCTCACTGCCCATTGGGTCAATGTTGTGCAGCCGGGTACTGATCTTGCGAGTGGCGCTGTACGTGTTCTGCCAACTCCAAGGATTGCAGGAATCAAGTCTGTACACATTGATTCCTCCTCCTACTCCAGTTCCTCAGAATCATCGCTGCAGGAGCCGTCACGGTCTACCTCCACATGGACCCGTGAACGTTTACCTGTTGCGACCGATATGAGCACAGCCGTGTCCAAATGTCAACAGGCCGTCCTGAAATTAATTTCCATGGGGAATCTTAGCCACACAGCGCAGGAGCTCTGTAATGCCATAAAGCAGGAGAGCGACGTGTGGTTTTTGGAAGAGAATCTACAGGCAGGCTTGGTAGTGTGTGACAATGGCCGAAATCTGGTGTCAGCTCTGGGCCTTGGCAACCTCACTCACATACCATGTCTGTCATATGTGCTCAACTTGGTCGTGCAGAGTTTTTTGAGGGACTATCCGGATCTTGATGCACTGCTGCACAAGGTCCGCCTAGAGTGCGCTCACTTGCGACGTTCCAGCATGGCCAGATCGCTGATTGCAGCTCTGCAACGCAGATTTCACCTTCATGAACATCGCATCATATGTGACGTACCCACCAGGTGGAATTCCTCGTTACATATGTTGGAGCGGTTGTGTGAGCAGCAGCCAACAGTAATGGAGTATCAGCTGCATCAGGCGCAGTCAACTCGCAATTTGCGCTGTTCACACTTCACCACTACTGAGTGGGCCTCTATAATAAGAATAATAATATTATTTATTTATATAGCGCCATAATATTCCGCAGTGCTTTACAGTTTAACAGTTTCAAAACACAAGTCATAAGTAACAACGTTAACAATACAATAATTAAAGCAAAATCAGCCGCCCCTGCTGGTGAAAGCTTACAATCTACAATGAGGTGGGGGAGATACAAAGTACAGGTGTTTATATACAATGGTGTTTTTACAATGATGGTCCAGCCATTTTAAGGGAGTGAGGGATGCATGGAGATAGTGAATGGGCTACACACACAGAATTACACATAGAATGACTTTGATTAGTGAATGTAATAGGCCACTGTGAACAAATGTGTTTTGAGGGAGCGCCTGAAACCATCCAAATTGCGGATAGTCCTAATTTCTTGGGGTAGAGCATTCCAGAGGATTGGCGCAGCGCGGGAGAAGTCTTGGAGTTGGGAGTGGGAGGTACGGATTAGTGCAGAGGTTAGTCGAAGGTCGTTTGCAGAGTGCAGCAGTCGGTTAGGCCGATAAATATAAATAAGGGAGGAGATGTAGGGGGGTGCTGCGCTGTGGAGAGCTTTGTTGGTGAGAACCAGTAATTAGAATTGGATCCTATAATGAATGGGCAGCCACTGCCAGTGTAATGAGTGGCGAATAACTCTATGAAGGATATCTGCCACGTTTTGCGTGCGTTTGATGAGTCAACGCGGATGGCGAGTGCAGATGATGCACTAGTCAGCCTGACTGTCCCCCTTATCTGCCTGCTTCAAAAAACACTGCAAGCACTAAGGCATGAGGTTTTGGAAGAGGTGGAGGATGAGGAGTCACAAATTCCATCACCTTCTGGACAGTCAGCGCAACGTGGTTCCTCACAAAGGGCTGGAGGACTTTCAAAGTACCATGCTGTATCAACAATTGAACCTCCAGAGTCGCTGTCTATATTTTCATAACCATTACAAACTTTTAATGTATTTACAAAGCACATAATGTACATTTTTTGTCTATCCTTTTGTAATGCTATTGTGTTTCCATAAACTGATGTTACAGAATTATGATACAAAGTTTTTAAATTTTGAGTTTTAAATTTTGTAAATTTATATGTATTTGAAGGACTTTGTGAGGAGGATGAGGAGGAGTCAATGGAGGAGGAAGACATCGCTCCAGAGGGAGGTAGACAATGCTCTAGTCAGTATGTAGACCAAGGGTGGGGTGATGCACAGCAGGCAGAGATGACGCCTCTTGCAGGGGACAACGTTTCTTGGCCAGTTGGGAGTCTGCAGCACATGGTTGATTTCATGCTGCAGTGGCTGAGAAACGACCGCCGCATCGAACACATTCACACCACGTCTGATTATTGGGTGTACACCCTCCTAGACCCTCGCTACCGGGACAACTTACAAAGCCTCATCACACCGTTGAACCGGGAGCGTAAAATGCGGAAGTACCAAGACACACTGGTGCAATCCATAATGTTCTCCATTCCAGCCGAGAGCGCTGCTGCTACTGCTTTACAAAGCAGCTCTGTGCGTCGAGGCAGTGGAGACAGCTCTGCAACAAGAGGGAGCACAAGCAGCGCCTCTGCACAGGGCAAGAACAGTATGTTCCAAATGTGTCGAAGTTTTGTGGCAGCGCCACCAATGTCTACACCATCCGAGACGGCTCCAGTCAGCAGGAGGAAACATTTCCGTAAGATGGTGACAGACTACATGTCTTGCCCTCTCAGTGTACTCCCAGATGGCTCTTCCCCATTCAAGTTTTGTGTCTCTAAGCTGGATACATGGCCAGAGCTTAGCCAGTATGCATTGGAGGTGCTGGCTTGCCCTGCTGCCAGTGTATTATCGGAGCGCGTCTTTACTGCTGCAGGTGGTGTACTAACAGACCGTTGCATGCGACTATCCTCCGATAATGTAGAACGGCTTACTTTTCTGAAAATGAACTAGGCATGGATCTCGCCTGAATTTGCCTGTCCGGTTTCAGATTAACTAACTGGTTGGCAACGTTTTTCATGTCTCCTGTTATGTTCATCTTTCTACCACCTGAGCTATACTCCCTGGGCTACAACACTGCCAGTTGCTGCTCAGAAGTGTCGTGTCCACAGACCAATACACAAGCTATAGTGATAGTGGGGTTCAGTAACGCCTGCTGTTCCCCTGCTGCGTGTCTGACAAAAATTAATGCTGCTAACTCCAAATTAAAGTTCAAATTAAAGTTCAAACATCTCATACTAGGCCTCAGGCTACACCCTTCTTGACCCTGGGCTCAGAAGTGTTGGATGCACAGATCAAAACAATCGATGATGTGTTTGTGGGGTTCAGTAACGCCTGCTGTTCCCCTGCTGTGTGTCCGGCAAAAATTACTGCTACCTAGCTACACATGTTGAAAAAAACATGACATGTTAAAGTGGCTAGTGCTACACATAGATATCAGGCTACACCCTTATTTCTAAGCTGTAAACAAGTGAAACGTCAAATTTAAAACCATTCAATGATTAGTGTTGGTAACAAATCTGTAACTAAATAATTGTGACATATTATGGCAGATATCCACATGTCTAACACAAATGCTAACACAAAAGCATACTTATGCTATAGGGTACTGATGGTGAACCTTCTCACTCCATAACTTTGACAAATCCAACTCACATCATGCCTCAAATGCTGCAATGTTGGAAGTGCATAATGTGGGTTGAACTTTGACAACAGCTGCAGTGCGAAGGTTATCCTTCTGTGTTCTTGGCTTTTAAATAAAAGCATACAAGTAAATATAATAATACATTGTTGATTAAGGGACATGATGTACACCTGTAATATTGTGCAAACAATGGATGTAGGACTATTCCTCTTCAACATTACATATATTTGTGTCATTTGAAAAAATACATATTTTAGTTAAAAATTAAAAACCCATGTTCAGTAGCTGTGAAAGGCCCGTTTGTGTACTTCTATATTGTTTGCAACCAATGTATTGTATACGGATGGAAGCACGTCACTGTAATAGATTTGAATTATTTTAAATAGAATAAAGCAGCACCAATTTTAGAAAAATGACAAGGATGAGCCAGTGACAGACACTCAGCAGAGTACACGCAGCGGTGGTTGAAGAAGTAAATGGAGCGTGATCTGCATTTAAAAAAAAAAAAAAAAAAAATACCTCACAGACTGCAGTGAACACTGAAACACAACTATTCACAATCTGTGAAAGGCTACTCCTTTGTCTACTTCTATAGTGTTTGCAACCAATGTATTGTATACGGATGGAAGCGCGTCACACTAATAGATTAGATTTATTTTAAATGGAATGTAGCAGAACCAATTGGAGATAAATGAAAAGGATGAGCCACTGAGACACGCTCAGCAGAGTACAAGCAGCAGTGCTTGAACAAGTAACTGGAGCGTGATGTGCACTCAAAAAAAAAAAAACACAGACTGCAGTGAACACTGAAACACAACTGTCCACAATCTGGAAAGGCTACTCCTTTGTAAACTTCTATAGTGTTTGCAACCAATGTATTGTATACGGATGGAAGCGCGTCACACTAATAGATTAGATTTATTTTAAATGGAATGTAGCAGAACCAATTGGAGATAAATGAAAAGGATGAGCCACTGAGACACGCTCAGCAGAGTACAAGCAGCAGTGCTTGAACAAGTAACTGGAGCGTGATGTGCACTCAAAAAAAAAAAAACACAGACTGCAGTGAACACTGAAACACAACTGTCCACAATCTGGGAAAGGCTACTCCTTTGTCTACTTCTATAGTGTTTGCAACCAATGTATTGTATACGGATGGAAGCGCGTCACACTAATAGATTAGATTTATTTTAAATGGAATGTAGCAGAACCAATTGGAGATAAATGAAAAGGATGAGCCACTGAGACACGCTCAGCAGAGTACAAGCAGCAGTGCTTGAACAAGTAACTGGAGCGTGATGTGCACTCAAAAAAAAAAAAAACACAGACTGCAGTGAACACTGAAACACAACTGTCCACAATCTGGGAAAGGCTACTCCTTTGTCTACTTCTATAGTGTTTGCAACCAATGTATTGTATACGGATGGAAGCGCGTCACACTAATAGATTAGATTTATTTTAAATGGAATGTAGCAGAACCAATTGGAGATAAATGAAAAGGATGAGCCACTGAGACACGCTCAGCAGAGTACAAGCAGCAGTGCTTGAACAAGTAACTGGAGCGTGATGTGCACTCAAAAAAAAAAAACACAGACTGAAGTGAACACTGAAACACAACTGTCCACAATCTGGGAAAGGCTACTCCTTTGTCTACTTCTATAGTGTTTGCAACCAATGTATTGTTTACGGATGGAAGCGCTCACACTATAATTTCTATTGAATGGAGCAGCTAGAATTACACTAAAGAAAAAAAAAAAGAGTCTGTGAGTGACAGGTGCAGATGCCTACAGACAGCGTTGGATGCAGAGCAAACTGCAGCGTCACCTGCACTCACACACACCTTGCAGAGCTGTTAAAACAACACTGCAGGCAAAAGGAAGCTTTACACAGCGGTTGGTGATAGCCTGCCTACAGCACAGTACACTAAATCGCAATCTCTAACTGTCCCTCAGAGTCAGCACAGCAGCGTTCTGTCCCTATCTGAATTCACAGCACAGTGACGCTAAAATGGCGGCGGCGCCTTTTATAGTGCATTCTGACATCATTTCAGCAGCCAATCACAGCCATGCCATTAGTTAAGATGACCGCAGCATTACAGGATGTGCCCACACTTCGTAGGATTCCTCATTGGCTGACTAAAATCACATTGCCTCTCAAAGAATTATGGGAACTTCCGATTCCGGTATACGATATAGGAAAAATATCGGAACTAAGTATCGGAATTCCGATAACGCGAATATCGGCCGATACCCGATACTTGCGGTATCGGAATGCTCAACACTAGTGTTCACTACTGCAGCTAAGAGGTTAGACAGAGGGAGTAGGCTCCTTTTGTTACCTATTACCCCTCCAGAATGTGATCTAAGTCTGCCAAAAGGTTGTTTCAGCAGCTAGGGTCCTATCAATGGCTTTCTGGCCTGACATTCATGGGTGTCTAATATTTTTAATAGTAATATAATATTATTGCTGGCCATTATATGAGCGTATAGGAGGAATGCATATTCAAGTTCACTACTCCCAATATTGACTTTTCTCCTTAAAAATATAACTTTGATTAATTGGTATTGATGCATCCATAATGTCCTATACAATAAAATTTTGACATTATTTGCACCATGGTGAACTGAAAAAAGGTAAAAAGCTGAAAGCCCATTAATACCAAACTACCAAAAGTACATCTTTTTTTACCAACATGTGACGTTTCACTGGAGCCTTGAGAAAGAATCTAATGAGCAGAGCTTACACATCATTTATACTGGACTAAAATTGGACTTTCTTTTTAAACACTAAATTCGGAAGTTATGCTAAAATGTAATATTTATTTTACTGTTTCCAATATTTGACTGTCTATTTAGCACATAGGTTTTGACAAGAAAAACAATATACATTCTAGTCATATTTTGTTTTCCAAAGTTTTTATTAACATTTTGTATATTTTAACAGTCAACAAATTAACTTTATCAAAGCATATTGACATTTTCACCTTACATCTGTTCTCCAAGATGATTTATGAAGAGGGGAAATGGGAAGGGTCTTTGGGAAAAGGGGTAATAGAAGGGTAAAGGGAATGGGTTGAGGGTAGAGAACTCAGAATAAATAACTTTACATATTCTAGGCAACACATATTAAACAAGTGAAGAAAAAAAAATTGAATAAAGTATCCTGAGGCACCTGAAAACAGTAAAAAGGATTAGGGTTATGTTTAGGGTTTGGGAAATATTGAATTCCAGTGGTTCCATTTCTTCTCATATCTATTAATGCAGCCGTTGATCCTTGCGAATTTGAGGTCCAAAGAGTTATGGATGTCAAGTCTGTCGACAACGTCAGCAATTTGTGGGGTATCTGGTTGTTTCCAGTGGAAGGCTATCAGGTTTTTGACTATTAGTAGGATATGTACCAAAACGTATCTCTTGGAAGGATGAATGTCTTCTAGTCCCAAAGATAGCAAGGCTGTTTGTGGAGTAAGAGGGTAGTCTTTTTTAAGGAAATTATTGATAAGTAGGGAAACCTGATTCCATAATAGTGCAATCTTTGGGCAAGTCCAGAAAATGTGGAGCAAGTCTCCTCTGGAACCACATCCCCTCCAACATAGGTGTGAGTGGTCGCTGTTGATGCGTGCTAATCTTACTGGGGTGAAGTACCATCTAGTTGGCATCTTATAAAAGGATTCATGAAGGGGTAGGGATATGTTAGAGGAGTATGTGTATTTTATAGCATCTTCCCACTGCTCTGGACTTGTTGAGATCTGTAGATCCGTTTCCCACCTGGACATATAGATATTTTTTGGAACTTATTGTCCTTGTTGAAAAGAGTGTATAAGTATTTGGTGCTCCAGAAGACCCTATGCCCTATATTACTGAGTAATAAGTGTACAGCTTCTGCCTTTGTAGGCACTTTATGGATGAAGTTTTGAACATGTTCTTTCAGAATATAATAGTGCATAAAGTCCGATGGATGAATATTAAATTTTAGTTTAATGTCGCTAAAACTAACAAAGTTGTTATTCACATAAATATCACCGATTTTTTTTATGCCTATTTGGATCCATCTCTCTGGGATTTGGAATTTATAGATGGTTGCAATCAGCGAGAGTGGGAAGTTATTTAAGTTAGCTAGTTTATTATGTTTCTTAGGTGGTCTAGCAATTTTGTCCCATGCTTGGGTTGCGGCTAAGAAGATAGGATGAAGCAATTTATAACGATTTAGTTGGAAAATATGATTAAGTAAGCATTCTTTCAATGGGCGGTAATTGACATGAAATTTTTCTAGTTCAATCCAAGCTGGAAGCGTGTTCTACTTTACCCAATATATGCTTTGTTTTATTAGATTTGACCAAAAGTATGCCTGAATGTTTGGTAATCCAAGTCCCCCATAGGATTTGCTCTTAAAGAGAACATCCCTGGCCACCCTTGCTTTTTTCCCGTTCCAGACGAAAGAGAACACAGAGGATTGAAATTTGTTTAAATAAGAGGTCGGGAAGTTTAAAGGTAGTGCTCTAAAGACGTAAAGGATTTTAGGGAGTACAATTGATTTGACTGCTAGTATTTTGCCTGTCCATGTGAGACCAATTTTGCTCCAGGATTGGAAATCTTTTGAAATAGTGTCTAAGATGGCATCGCAATTTGCTTTTATAGTAGAGTGTGATTTTTTAGTGAAAAGAATTCCAAGGTAAGAAATCCCTTCATCCTCCCAGGTGATGTCTGTTAATCTTTTCAAAATTTTTCAACGTTGAGTTGTAGCAGTTTTGATTTCTTTCTGTTTATTTTAAAAAAAGAAATTGAAGAGAACAAATCTATTATTTTTAGAAGAGAAGCGGTGGAATTAATGGGGTCTGATAGGGTTAGTATCATATCATTGGCAAACAAACTTATCTTGTATTGTCTTGTGGGTGTATCGATACCTGAGATTGATGTATCTTCTTGTATCATTTCTGCCAGAGGCTCGATGGCGAGGGCAAAGAGAAGTGGTGATAAGGGGCATCCCTGTCTGGTCCCGTTGCTAATGGGGAAGGATTTAGAAAGATTATTATTGATGTAGATCCTAGCGCTAGGGGAGGAGTAGAGTGCAAACACCGATGACAGCCAATCTTTGTTAAAGCCGAAATGGAATAAAACTGATTTTAGATATTCCCAGTTGATTCTGTCGAAGGCTTTTTCAGCGTCTAAAGATAAGATAATTGCTGGGCATTTGGTGGTGTTAATCCTGTTAATAATATTTAGCAGTCTCCTGGTGCCATCTGATGTTTGCCTCCCCTCTATGAATCCCAACTGATCTCTATTTATTAGTTTAGGAAGGATTTTTTTCAGTCTGTTTGCTAGGATCTTGGAGTAGATTTTTAGATCAGAATTAATAAGTGATATGGGCCTATAATTTTGAACTTCTTCGGGATCACTTTGGGGTTTGGGAATCATTATAATAATAGCCTCCAACATTTCTTTGGGAAAGTGTCCGCTAAGGGAAGCCTGATTGAAAATCTGTTCTAAGTGTGGGGCTAAAATTTCTACATAAGTTTTATAATACTCGTTAACAAATCCGTCGGGACCTGGAGATTTTTGTGACTTAAGACTATGTATAGTTTCAGATATTTCAGAAGAGGTAATGTGTGATGTTAAAGAACTCAGATCTAATGGACTTATTTTTGGAAGTTGTAGGTCTTTGAAAAAGTTTTGAATATTTTTGGTATCTGGTAGGGGAGACGATGGATCAAGATTGAGATTGTATAAGTTATAATAGTAGTCTGCAAACGTGTCTGCTATGTCTTTGGGATGTTGTTTGGTGATACCTAAGTTATTTTTAATTTTGTTGATTCTATTTCGAATCCTATCTCGATTTAGTTTTTGCATCATGAATTTTGTGGGCTTGTTTAGTTCTGAGTAAACTTTAAATTTTGATGCTTTAATTACTACATCATAATCATCTAGAATGGCTTCTTTCAAATTTTGTCTTAGTTTTAGTAATTCTAAGTGGATTTCTGGGGATGGATGTGCTCGACTATTTTGGAGGTTTTCCTTTAGTTTGATTTGAGATTGGATATTCTTTATTTTATCTCTTTGTTTCCGGATGTGTCTGGAAGAGATCTGTATCAGTTTACCTCTGATGACCGCTTTGTGCGCGCACCAAATGATAAAGGGGTCTATCTTATCTGATTTGTTCTCATCGAAATAAAGTTTTAGAGTTTCCTCAACCTCTTTTTTATATTCAGGGAATTTTAATAGTATGGAGTTACACCTCAAGAGGAAGGTATTTTTGGAAAAAGGGCCTAGAGTTAATTCTATTAGGACCGGAGAATGATCCGAAATTGATTTATTTAGGATAGATACTTTTCTAACTTTGGGGAGAGAAAAGATGTCTGTTAATAAAAGGTCAATTCTTGATGATGTTTTATGAACATTGGAGTAATGAGAATACTCCCTTGAGGAAGAATTTAAACATCCAAATGTGTCATATAGTTCGTTATTAATAAGCCATTTATTGAGTGAGGGTGCTAAATGACGTGTAGTTGAGGTGGAATCAATAGATACAGTTCTCCCTTTCTGTGAATCTGGATTTTTTTTTATTAATTTGTTAAGAAAATTCAACTGGTTTTTATTAGGTGCATAGATGTTTACTATGGTACAAGTTATGGAATTTAGTTGGCAAACCAAGATGTGAAATCTTCCCTTAGGGTCGTCTATCTCCTCAATCAACTGGAACGGGGTTGTATTTTTAATTATAGTCATAACACCGACTTTCTTTTTCGGGCCAAGAGATGAAAAGATATGTGGGTAGTTTCTGTGAGAGAAAGAGGGATGTTTACCTTTGATGAGTTTTGTTTCCTGCAGACAAATGATATCCGCTTGGGAAAGTCTGATCTCCTTCCACAGGGCAAATCGCTTCCAGGGATTGTTGAGCCCTCTGACGTTGTACGACATTATTTTCTTGTGCATAATGAGAATCAAAAGGCTGAAAACACACTCAGGATAATATTAATGAAACAGTAAAAAAAGAAAGTAAGGTAAAAATAAATAAATAAAATAATCCAATTAAGAAAACCTAGCAGTAAAATACAATAATAGAACAATTGTAACGAAATCAAGTCCCAGTAGAGAGTTCTCTTAAAGGATCCACACTCTCGATGGGATCTCTTTTGAAGTGGGGAAAAGTTTGTGTGGTGATTGTTCACCAAGATTCCCCTAGTTGAAATGAGGCATTATAAGAGTTAAGTGGTCTTTCAATTACTCGTTTCTTTTGGAGTATAAATGAAGCTAATCAGTAACTTACCGTGGAATATACCCACTATTCAAGAAGAGATGTTCAGGTGGGAGATTTGAAGAACTCCATGCCTTCTTCTGGAGAATTTATTGCAACAGTCTTCCCCTTGTAGTGAAACAGCAGTTTGGTAGGGAAGCCCCATCTGTATTGTATATTTCTTTCTCTCAAAAGGTTGGTGATTTCTTTAAAGGACTTACGCATGTCCAATGTATGTTTAGACAAATCTGTGTAGATTTTTATTTGGTTATATGGATCGGGAAGAGAGCCATTATCTTTAATAAATTTTTGAATCCTTTCTTGTACCAAAAAAATGCATTCGAAGGATTGTGTCTCTTGGCTTTTCGTTAGGTATGTTATTAGGTCGTGGCAACCTATGTATTCTGTCAATGCATAGATCTAGATTTGAAAGAGACGGGATAGCTTTTTTGAAATCGTCTTTACGAAATCTGAGAGATCTTGCTGTTTAACTTCTTCAGGAATGCCGCGGAGTTTCAGGTTGTTCCTTCTGTTCCTGTCCTCCAAATCAGCCATTTTTATTTTTAGATTGTTAATTTCTTTTTTTAGTTCCATGTTTTGGTTTGTTAGAGTCTCCATTTTGTTTTCCACTTCAACAATTTTTTTATCATTTTTTTCAAGCCTTTGGATGATGCCTCGGCAGACACCGTCGAATGAGGTCTGGTATTTCTCAAAACCAAGTCTGAGTCTTTCATCTATAAGATTTGTGATCTTTTGGAAAAACTCTTCTTCATGACTCAGTTTGGATGTCTGTTGTTGAGGATTAGGGCGATCTTTCTTATTCCTGTGAAATACTGGTCCTTCATTTGGAGAGGTGTCCTCCGAGAATGAGTCCAAATCAGTGCCATCAAAGATGTCCATTTCCTCAGGGGCTCTTCTTTTTGCAGAAACAGAAGTATCCATGTTGTCTGTAGAAGTGGACTTAAAGGATGTTGGAAGTATTGGGTTCTTGTCTTTTGGGTCTGGTTGGGATAAATTAGTTTTGTTTTTGGGCAGTTGTGGTAGCATGCTTCTTTGTGAATTTGGTTTAATAAAGCTGCTATATTGATGTGCCGTTTTATTAGGTATGAAGTCATCCCCTTTTTGCGGAGATCTTGATTTTGTCGGACTTAGTGGGTTTGGGGAGTCTTCAGGTGGTCTGGCAAAAGATTGTGATGGGAGCTGTTTGTTTTTCTGAGATTTTTTAGATTCGCTCCTTTGTTCCATTGTTTTGGCAAGACGTAAGTCTCTCTTTTGGATTAATACTATAAATTTAGTTGATTTTTTTTAATTATCCCTCAAAGTAGTCAGATAAAGGGGCAATAATAGCAGAGCAGTGAAATTTGTTTGGAAAGACTTATAGGGCGTCTTTCTTGATATTTGCTGTGAGTTTGGTTATGTTAGCAACAACCCCTTTAAATTGTCAACTAAAGGGGCAGTATATGTATATCTCAAAATTACGTCAAAATCCTCTTTATGCTGGGAAATTACAGATTCAGTGAATTATGTTGAGGACAAGACTTGCAAGAATTTGTAGCCTCATATAATTAATGTTATACAGTTGTGTGAAACAAATTCACCCCCTTTAAATAAACTAGACTTCGTTGTGAGTGATAACGAGATTTCTGCTTAATAGCACAACAGAATCCTTTAAATATCCAGAAAGTCAGTAAGGGTTATGTAACAAGAATTCAATGGTAATCACACAACCAGATTTAGGTAGGATTGTAAATTTAGAATATTGTAAATTAACCTCTATAATTCTTATAGGGAACAATAAATAAGTAATTTTAGCACTGGGAGAGAATAAGCTGTGGTTTTGATTCTCTCTGATATCAGCTTTTATCACTCAGCTGATTTGCTGCTAGTAATGTTTTTTATGTTTATAGATTTAAAACAAAACTCGTATAATGACTCTATACCTTCAAGTTTGTGTAAAAATAGTAGATGGTATGTAATTAATAAACTATTCCTGTGAGCTGTTGCTCAGGCTGCCGCTGTTGTATGCCTGTATAATTGCCAGTATAAGTAAAACAGACAGGATAGAGTTAAATCTCCATAGTAATTGTCCGAGTTAACTTTAGATTATGGTATGAAGAATAGTAAATTTGAGCTGTTGGTGGTTTTTTTTTTTTTAGTGGGTTTGACTGTTTTTCTGTCACTCCAGAGCTTCTCGAACTCTGTATGTTTAATGGCCGGCTTCTTCTCCCCACACGCTCAGGTTTTCCCGCCCAAAGTCAGTGAGCTGTGAAACCTTATATGGCGCCTCTTGTCAGTGACTGGGAATTCCCACTGAGGTGATTTTTAACTCACCGCTTTCCTGTGTAGAGACACCAGGACCGGCACGGAGGCAGATGCGTGTAATTCTGTCTTTGTTCCCGGAAGGTGCAGTTACTTTTCTGTCACAAGCATTAACAAGATGGCGGGTCCTGTGCTTAAGATAGTCCTATGTCTTTAGTAGTACTCTGTGACTTCTAAAGTCCCGTCTTCTTGTAGAAATATTGCTGGCTCCTAGGTGTTGTTGATTTTAGAGTTCTCTATTAAGGAGAATGAGCTCTATTTCTGGGGCCTCAGCAACAAGATGGCGAATCCAATATGGTGACTAAAGGCAGGCAGGGAAGACACCTTATTTACAACTTGATATCTCCTGATTCCTGTCAGCTAGGGACTCAATCCTGGTCTTGTTTTAAAGCTTATAAGCTAAGTCTGCGATCTGAGTCCGCAAAACTTGTTCTTATACCTCAATTTAAGCTTTTTTGTTGCTTTAAGGGGAATCTTAGTCAGAGCTCCAAGCTCCTGCGACTTTACATGCCCAGAGCTAGGCCACGCCCCTCTAGTCATATTTTGAAGCTAAATTTCTTACCAGGATAAGATGTAAAAAATACGCAAACCACTTGCCCTAAATCCACAGTATAGTATGAGACACCTATTTTTAACTATTTTTGCTCTTATCCTCTCTTTTTGTGTATTGTCAATTTTTATGTTTCTGTGGTTGAAGCTAAGACTCTATTTACAACGTTTTTGCTGTGCTATTTTATTTGACAAAGAGCAGATGGCATGATAGAAATTTGATTGCCGTGTTAAAGTCAATGAGGTTTGTCAGGCAACGTTGGAGTCCATCATGTGACATAACATGGCATAACAGTCAAATTCAAAATGCTAATGTGTACAGGACCTGGAGGCTATGAATAGGTTAAAATAAAATCTTGTGTCTGAGGGTAAAAAGTGGTATTTAGGAACTTTTAACTACATTTCAGATAAAGGTTCTACCAGTGGCATAAAGTGAGCCCTATTGGCTTCAGGGCAAAATTTGGACCTGAGCCTCAGCATATTGATTAGATGATCGAGTCTGTATTAACCACTAATAAAAAAATAGTATAAATACAATTAGTCTATCAGAAATACATGGCAATAAGATCATTTTTAATTAATACTTTTAAATAATACAGTTATAGAATTATAGAATAATAAATATTTTCCTCATTCTTTTACTGATCAAAGTCCAATACCCTAAAAATATCAATATACAAAAAACAAATAATGCTGCAACACCATGACCATATATTTTAAACTTTTAAATTCCTATTTTGCACCCTTGTTCTCTAAGAAAGCAAATGCAAAATCAACTGATCTTCACGGTGCAGTCAAAGAAATAAAAGAATTCACACTATCTATAATCAGAGATATGATGAGGGAAAAATTAGCTAATTTAAATGAATTTAAATCTCCTGGTCCAGATTAATTACGTTCTAGGGTTCTGAAAGAGATAGTAGAGGAAATTGCAGAACCACTAACCATAATCTTTGAAAAATCCTGAAGAACAGGAGAATTTCCTGAAGATTGGAGAAGGGCAAATGTTGTCCCTATCATAAATTAAGGAAAAAAGATGGAGCCAAGAAATTACAGGTCAGTGAGTCTTACTTCTATACCAGGAAAGATCTTTGAACAAATTATTAAACAGCATGTATGTGAGTACTTGGATAATAAAACAGTTATTTACCAGAGCCAGTATGGGTTTGTAGCAACCAAGTCATGTCAGACTAATCTAATTTCTTTCTATGATGGAATCAGTGACTGGTTGGATCAGGGAAATGCTGTAGAGAAAGTAAATCTCGACTTCACCAAAGCATTTGATAAAGTATCTCATACTATCATTATCGAAAAATGACCAAGTATGGTATTGACAAGGTTATGATTAGGTGAATTAATAACTGTCTCAGTGATCGTACTCAAAGAGTGGTAATAAATGGTTGCACATCCAATTTAAAGAGTGCATCAAGTGAGGAAGCACAAGGCTCTGTCTTGGCCCCAGAGTTCTTCAACATTTTTATAAATGATATAGATAAGGGAACTGAACATAAACTAATCAAATTTGAAGATGATGCAAAGCTAGGAGGGATAGCTAACACTAGAGAAGACAGAGAAAGGATTTAACAATGGACAATAGAATGGTATTTAACAGGGAGAAATGCAAGATTCTACATCTGGGCAAGAAAAAACGTAAATTACATCTACCGAATAGGAGGAATAGAGCTAAGCAACAGCACATGTGAAAAAGACTTGGGTATATTAATTGATCACAGACTGCACATGAGTAAATAGTGTGATGCAGCAAAAAAGGCAAACACAGTTCTAGGATGTATTAAGAGAAGCATAGAGTCTAGATCAAGTGAAGTCAGCGAGTGGGGGCAGATAATAATAGCAGAGGGAGGGTGAATTTATTTAGTGCCTCCCCTGGCTACTAACATCTGCCCCCAACCACCCCAGAAAAGGCAAATCTATAATTAGATTCGCACTTTCTGGCACTTTGCCGGCCTATTTCCATTGCCCTGTAGCGGTGGCGAATGGGTTAATAATGGCTTAAAGCCACCTTGCTATTGAAAGGTGACTTTAAGCCAGGTTAATAATTGAGAGTTGTCAATTAGACAACTCTCAATTATTAATCCTATTGAAGTAAATAAAAAAACACATACACATTAAGAATAAATAATTTTAATGAAATAAAAACACATTTTTTTGACCATCTTTTATTTTACTGCTAATCCACGAAGCCCTTGTTCTCCTTAAATAAAAATAAAATAATAAAGCAACATTATTCTTACCTATCCGACGCACAGTCAGGTCCCCCGATGTAATCCTTCTGAAAGGGTTAACGTTTACTGCAGGGACCGCAGCTAATGCTGCCAGCCTCGCAGTAAACCCCAGAATCATCTTTTCTCCCAGCTGACAGGAGAGGAAGTGATTAGTGTGGAAAGCTTAATTGATTGCTTCCCACTTTCACTTCAGGTCAGCCAGGGACACCGCACAGCATCAGTGAAGTCAGAGGGAATCCCGGCTGTCTTGAAGTGAACTGATTAGCAAAAATAGGGGATCCCCTTGAAAAAAAAAATGGCGTGGAGTCCCCCTATTTTTGTTAACCAGCCAGATGAAGCAGTTGTTGTTGGTTTATATGTATTCTATGTGTATATATGTAGTGTTTTGTGAGCTGTCAGTGTGATTTTACAGTAGCCGGGGATGAATTGCCGGCTTTTCTAAGGACACCGGTGCGTAGGGCCTGTGCACACGTTGCGGATTTGCCTGGGGATTTTTCCTAGCCGAATCCGCACCTCTTGGCAGAAAACGAATGTCCTTTTTTGATGCGGTTTTGACGCGGTTTTGATGCTGTTTTTCATGCTTTTTTTCTCATGCGTTTTTGTATGCGTTTTTGACAGCTAAATAAAGATATGTTAGTTAACAAAAAAAAAGATTTGTGATGTCATTTCTTGTCCAACCTCCTCTTTTACATTTGTCCAACCCACACTCCATTACACACACGCAGATAGAGATAGAAAGATAGATAATAGATACCAGAAGTTAGATAGATAGATAGAAAATACATAGATAGAAAATACATAGATAGATAGATAATAGTTAGAAATATATATAGAAAGATAGATATATAGATAGACAGAAAGATATATAGGTAGATAGATGATAGATAAAATGGTACATAAATAAAGACACACGAGCACACACACACAAATCTTAACGCAATATAGTTAATAAACAAAAAAATAGGAAAAAATTGGCGTGGGCTCCCACGCAATTTTCTGCTCTAGAGGGGGAAAGCTGACAGCCGGGGCCAATATTTCTAGCCTGGGAAGGGGTTAATTCCCATGGATCTTCCCAGGCTATGAATATCAGCCTGCAGCTAGCGTTCACTGGCTATTAAAATAGGGGGACCACCAAAAAAATGACGTGGGGTCCCCCTATAATTTATAGCCAGAAATGCTAGGCAGACAGCTGCGGGCTGATATTCATAGCCTAGGAAGAAGCCTGGCTAAAAATACCAGCACCCAGCCCCCCAGAATTGGCGCATCTGTACGATGCGCCAATTCCGGCACTTAGCCCCTCTATTCCCACTCCCCTGTAGAGGTGGGATATGGGGTAATAAGGGGTTAATATCACCTTGCTATTGTAAGGTGATATTAAGCCCGGTTAATAATAGAGAGCGTCCATAAGACGCCTATCCATTATTAATCTTATATTAATAAAGGGTTAAAAAAACCACACACACAAGAATAAATTATTTTAATGAAATAAAACACAAGACGGTTTCCATATCTTTATTATACGCTCAGATCCAAGCGACGCCCTCGATCTCCTGTAAAAAAAATTTTAAAAAATAAAACAACCGTATACTCCCTGTCCGACGCAGTCCATTTAATAACGAGTGTCCCATGATGGTCTCCCCTGTAGAACACTGACATCAGGTGATGCCACTGTTCTGTAGGGCCTCCCAGTGAAACACTGACAGGAGACAATGGCTCCTGCAGTGCATCACTGAGGTTACCTGAGTTCATTGTCTCACTTTATGGCAATGCTGCGTGGGAATTTTCTCACCCAGCATTGCCGTGAGAGAATGAACGGGAGTGACGTCATTCTCTCCTGGCGGCAGAGCAGTACACAGATCGATGGCGTCGGGAATAGGTGAGTATGTGCTCAATGTTATGTGTTGTATGTCATTGTATGTTCTGTATGTAATTGTATATCATGTGTATGCTATATGTTGTATGTAATGTATGTGTTTTTCTGTGTTTTTTTGTGTTTTTTTACATTCAGCACACTAGCCGGATGATGGGACTACTACTGTCCCATCATTGGCTAATGTGTCAGTCACTGTCACTGTAGCAGGCATAGCCAGATGGGACTTGTAGTCCCATCCGACGATGCCTGCATACGCGGAGACACACACACATCCCGCACACCACCGCACATACACAGATAACGCACACAGCCCCGCACACCGCCGCACATACACCGATCCCGCACATACACCGATCACGCAGACACTGACACACAATCTCACATAACGACGCTGCAGTGATCCCGCTGGTGATGCGACCAGATAAGGATCATTGCTGCGTCGCTATGTGATCGCTGCTGAGCTGCCAAACAGGCAGATCTCAGCAGCGATCAGGACAGCGAGTACGCCGGTAACAAGCGACACACGTCGCTTAGTTACCGGCTGTGTACGTTGGATACCAGCCCGCTGATGCAGGGAGCAGGTAACCAAGGTACACGTCGGGTTTCCAGGAGCTGCGCGCTGCCTGTGTATATTGGTTACCAGCTCCCATGCAGCAGCGCGCTGGTATCCAGCGTACACATCGGGTTTCCAAGCACAGCCCCGTGCCTGGAAACCCGACGTGTACCTTGGTTTCCAGCTGATCGCTGGTCTCCTGTCTGCCACACGCAGCGATGCGTGCTGGCCAGCGGGAGACCAGCGATCAAAAATGATTTTATGAAAAAATCCAGTCACGATTTAGGTGCACGAACAGTATCGAACATAACCTCGAACAGCCGGATTTTTTCCAAATCGTTCGGGTTCGTCGAACGGCTCGAACACCGCCCAAAACAGCTCGAATTTGAGATTGGTGAACAGTTCTAGTCGAATACTGCTCATCTCTTATTATTACAACCCACAATCTCAGATCTTTACAAAGGACACAGCTGAACCGAGACCAGACAGAATCTAGAGTAACCCTGCTGCCTTATTATAGTAAATGGATCCCTCAAAGGTTTCATATGAATCACGCCACTCAGAGATTTAAATGGAAACCCCAATGTATGTGATCAGCATGGAGCGCCAGATAAATATAATCCCAAACGTTATATAAAATGTTCCAAATTAAAGCTTCAACTCAATCCACAAAAAAATAAGTGCCCACTGAGTTCCGTCATCTGTTAACAGAAATATAGGGGCTTCCATGTAACTGAAAGTACAAAGGCTCTGGAAAAACGAAATGTCTCCTCACTCGCCAAAAGAAATTCAGCAAATTCTCTACTCCCAAATCCAAATGCCCCCCACCGTTCTGAGCCCCAGTGGGCATAACCACATATAGCGTTACGTGTTTAGAATTTCAGTAGTGATGAGAACCTGCTGTTAGGATTTGAACCTGTGAGTCATGGCTTGCTGGTCTGTTCCCTTGCTGTGGAGCTATTTCGGAACTTGAATAACTTCAGCCTGAAACCATATGACCTTCGTCTGGGATAGAGATCATCACCTGCCCTGCTGATTGTTCCCTCCCTGATTGAGACTGATTGGATAGAGATCATCACCTGCCCTGCTGATTGTTCTCGCCCTGATTAAAACTGATTGGACCTGCTATATATACCTGGCCCTGTGCAGCTTCCTGTTGCTGAGTATATTGTGGTGCTCAGTCTAACTGAGTGAAGCATTATCTGAGCTCCTGATCTGGAAGGTGTTCTGCTGACATCTTTCTGTCTCTTGTGGAAACCCTGCTGTTCCTACCTTCAACTCTATTCGCCTAAACGGACTTGGTGCTTGTGTGTGATCTCGGCCGGCCCGTGCTCGGGCGGGCTCCGGCATCTGCCAACATAGTGAACCACCACCGCCATATACGGCACTTCCAGAAGTCCTTCCTTGGTCCGCTCACCTGCACACTTCTGCTCCGGCTACTGACTTCCAGTCCTGTATCGCCAGTAACGTGACAGAATACTCAGCCTCTCAAAAATGGAGGCCGCTGGAGCAGAAACTTTGGAAACACATGTCAGAAAACTGCAGGGTGCAATGTCCAGTTTGCACACCGAACAGGTGAATGGAAAAGCACGGATGGACGCATTTATTGCACAAAGCAATCATAATGTCCAGAACCACCAACAAGCTATCCAAGATCTGCAGAATGCAGTACAAGTGTTGACTGCTCGAATTACCCAGCAAGAAGGACAAGCTTCCGTCTCAGCGTCTGCCACGCCCCCAAGCTACCACCTTTTCGTTTTGGCGGTGATCGAGATAAATTTCGTGGATTTTTGAATCAATGTTACCTGTTCTTCGATACACATGCTAATCAGTTTCCGACTGATAGGTCAAAGGTGTTATGCATCATTATGCTGTTAACCCACAAAGCGATCGCTTGGGCTAATCCTCTGATTGAGACTCGGGACGCACATTTAGACAATCTGAACGAGTTTATTCGAGCGATGCAGCAGATGTTTGATGACCCAAACCGTGCAGCTACTGCTGAATCAACGTTGCTGGCATTACGACAAGGCAAACGCCCCGTCGCAGAGTATGCTATGGAGTATAGGAGGTGGGCCATTGACACTGAATAGAATAATGCAGCAAAAGTATCTTTCTTTAAAAGAGGACTTTCTAGTGCAGTAAAGGACGAACTTGCCCGTGGAGAGACCCCTTCGGATCTGGATGATTTCATCAAGCATTGCATCCGGGTTGACACCCGTCTGTCTGAACGACGACAAGAGAAGTGGACCTCCATGAATCGTTCAACTAACTCTTATAACTCCTCCCTGCCATCGGTCACTAAAGAAGTGCCTAGCCGGAATGTCCGAGATACAGAACTAGAGCCAATGCAAGTGGATGCGATCCAGAGATGAGCGAGTGCAGAACGAAGAGAACAGAGATTTAAAGAGAATCTATGTCTGTACTGCGGGGAAGCGGGACATTTTCTTATTAACTGTCCAAGTCGTCCCACAAACCGTTCAAGAAAAATGGTGGCGGCTATAATGGATCCTGATTCTTCCGACGAGGAGTCTTTCCTCTCAGAGACTGATTATGCTAAAGATGAGATCCAGTCCATATCATCCATAGTTCCACCTACCAGGAAGGAGAGCCGTGAATCCCACTATTTTGTAACTATCAAACTGAAGGTTAACTCCCAGTGGATCACTGCATCAGCCATGATCGACTCTGGGGCCAGCGGGATGTTCATGGATTCTGCATTTGCTCAAAATCATGGCATAGATATGCAGAAAAGACGTTCACCTATTGTGATGGAGACGGTAGATGGATCTCCGCTGAATTCGGGGCCAGTGGATCATGAGACAGGACCTTTGAAGATCTATATTAAGCTGCATCATCGTGAGATATTGACATTCCTAATTATTTCTTCTCCACATTTTCCCATCATTTTAGGTTTGCCCTGGTTGCAGAAGCACAATCCTATCATCGATTGGGAGATGAAAAAGATCAGTTTCCCCGAAAAGGAAGTTCAGACGGAGGTTCCAAGCGAATCCACATTAGAAGCAGTTCAGAATCCAGAATTGCCTCAGCTACCAGCGGTGTATGAAGATTTCTTGGATGTCTGTGACAAGAAGGGAGCGGATACACTTCCGCTGCATCGACCATACGACTGCACAATAGAACTACTCCCGGGGGCGGCTATACCGTTTGGAACTATCTACCCTTTAGCGGGTCCTGAACTGAAGGCTCTTAAAGAATTTATTGATGAAAACCTAAGCAAAAAATGTATTCGTCCATCATCCTCGCCCGCTGGAGCCCCTATATTCTTTGTCAAGAAGAAGGATGGAACATTACGCCCAGTAGTGGACTACAGGGAGCTTAATAAAGTCACGGTAAAAAAACGTTATCCTCTACCGTTGATCCCGGAACTCCTAGAAAGAGTACAAAGTGCGAAGATCTTCACTAAGTTAGATTTACGTGGGGCATACAATTTAGTACGTATAAAGCCTGGAGATGAATGGAAGACGGCCTTTCGTACCCGATACGGACACTTTGAAAGTCTAGTGATGCCCTTCGGACTCGCTAATGCTCCAGCTACCTTCCAGCACCTGGCAAATGATATTTTCCGAGATCTGTTGGATCAGTTCATGGTCGTTTATCTAGATGACATCCTGATCTTTTCAAACTCTATGGAGGAACATCAAACGCACGTAAGACAAGTGCTACAACGGTTAAGGGAGAATTCGCTGTATATTAAATTAGAAAAATGTGAATTCCATCGAGAAGAGATTCAGTTCTTGGGATACGTCATTTCACCTCAAGGATTACGGATGGATGCTAAGAAAACGCAAGCTATCACCGAGTGGCCTATCCCTAAAAATTTGAAAGAAGTTCAGCGTTTTGTGGGGTTCGCCAACTTTTACAGACGCTTTATTAAGAATTTTTCAGAAATCGTGCTACCCATCACGCAATTAACAAAAAAAGGAGCAAAATTCATCTGGACACCTGAAGCGCAAGAAGCGTTCTCTCGTTTAAAAACAAAATTCACAACGGCTCCCATATTACGCCATCCTGACCCTGAATTGGCTTTTATCATCGAGGTGGATGCTTCAGATTGTGCGGTCGGCGTTATCCTTTCTCAGAGGACAGGGGAAAAGAAGTTGCTGCATCCATGTGCATTTTTCTCACAACGTATGTCTGTAGCCGAGAAGAACTATGACGTGGGAAATAAAGAATTGCTCGCCATCATATCAGCATTCAAAGAGTGGAGACATCATCTCCAAGGGCTGCACAACAAATTTTGGTGTTGACCGATCATCGCAATCTGGAGTTTATCAGGTCTGCAAAATGCTTCTCTCCTCGGCAGACCCGTTGGAGTCTGTTTTTGAATCAGTTCAATTTTGTAATTTCATATCGACCAGGCTCCAGTAACAAGAAAGCATACGCATTATCCAGAATGTTTTCAAGCGAGGCTAACCTTGTAACAACACCCAAACCCATTGTGGCAGATACTAAGATCTTGGGAGTAATACATGATGGAGATTTGCTGGAAGATTTGAAGGCAGCATACGAAACAGACTCGTTTCTATCACATCCATCAGGGGACGTGCATCTGCTTTTTAAAAATCAAGTATAATAATAATAATCTTTATTTTTATATAGCGCTAACATATTCCGCAGCGCTTTACAGTTTGCACACATTATCGTCGCTGTCCCCGAAGGGGCTCACAATCTAGATTCCCTATCTGTATGTTTTTGGAATGTGGGAGGAAACCGGAGTACTCGGAGAAAACCCACGCAAACACGGGGAGAACGTACAAACTCCTTGCAGATGTTGTCCTTGGTGGGATTTGAACCTAGGACTCCAGCGCTGCAAGGCTGTAGTGCTATCCACTGAGCCACCGTGCTGCCCGTATGGACTGATGGTCGACGACTATATGTACCAGAAGCAGCCCGTTTAAGAGTCCTACAACTAGTGCACGATTCTAAGATTGCAGGACACAAAGGGACACAGAAAACGCAGGAGTTTTTGTCACGTTTCTTTTGGTGGCCGAACTTTCAAGAAGACGTGAAGAAGTATGTTAATTCCTGTGACATCTGTGCCAGATACAAGACTCCACGTGCATCCCCTATGGGACTATTGCAGCCTCTCGCCATCCCAACACGACCGTGGGGATCGATTTCAATGGACTTTATAGTAGATCTACCAGATTCCAAGGGAAAGACATCCATTCTGGTAGTAGTGGATCGACTTACCAAAGCAGCGCATTTCATCCCGTGTTCAGGTCTGCCTTCAGCAAAAGATACAGCTGATCTGATAATTTCCAATGTTTTTCGCCTCCACGGAGTGCCGGATGAAGTCGTTTCAGATCGAGGTGTGCAATTTACATCTAAATTTTGGCGCAGTTTATGCTCAGCACTAGACATCAAAGTACGATTGTCGACCGCTTACCATCCGCAATCTAACGGCCAGACAGAACGTACAAATCAGACGCTGGAACAGTATCTTCGTTGCTATATTTGCCATCTACAAGACGACTGGGTGGATCTGCTGCCATTTGCGGAATTTTCATATAATAATTCACAGAATGCCTCTACGAAACAGATGACATTTTTTGCAAATCTGGGATATCACCCAAACATCCTTCCCAAAAATCCTGTGGCACCATTAATACCAGCAGTCACAGAAAGAATCTCTCTGCTACAGCAAAATCTGAAAGTTCTGAAAGACACTCTAAAGGAAGCTCAGGAGAAATATAAAAAAGCGGCCGACAGGTATCGGAGACCCACTCCCACGTTTAGGATTGGAGATCGAGTGTGGTTATCCACTAAGAATTTGAAATTGAAGATTCCTTCTCCTAAATTAGGACAAAAATTTGTGGGACCATACAAAATCGGTAAGATTGTGAGTCCATTGGCCGTACGTCTACAGCTACCAACATCAATGAAGATTCATCCTGTGTTTCATGTGTCTTTGTTGAAAGCCGCCACAGCCAATCCAATGCTCCTCGTTTGATTAGACAATTTCACCAGCGGTATCCTGCAAAACCTGGACAAGTTGCGTCCAGAGGCCGCCGTTAAGAGGGGAGTATTGTTAGGATATGAACCTGTGAGCCATGGCTTGCTGGTCTGTTCCCTTGCTGTGGAGCTATTTCGGAACTTGAATAACTTCAGCCTGAAACCATATGACCTTCGTCTGGGATAAAGATCATCACCTGCCCTGCTGATTGTTCCCTCCCTGATTGAGACTGATTGGATAGAGATCATCACCTGCCCTGCTGATTGTTCTCGCCCTGATTAAAACTGATTGGACCTGCTATATATACCTGGCCCTGTGCAGCTTCCTGTTGCAAGTTCAGAGAAGAGCCACCAGAATGGTGACCGGTCTGCAAACCATGTCCTATGAGGAACGGTTGCAGGATTTGGGAATGTTTAGCTTGCAAAAAAGAAGACTGAGAGGAGACTTAATAGCTGTCTACAAATATCTCAAGGGCTGTCACATTGTAGAAGGATCATCTTTATTCTCATTTGCGCAAGGAAAGACTAGAAGCAATGGGATGAAACTGAATGGGAGGAGACACAGATTAGATATTAGAAAAAACTTTTTGACAGTTAGGGTGATCAATGAGTGGAACAGGCTGCCACAAGAGGTGGTGAGTTCTCCTTCAATGGAAGTCTTCAAACAGAGGCTGGATAGACATCTGTCTGGGATGATTTAGAGAATCCTGCTTTGAGCAGGGGGTTGGACCAGATGACCCAGGAGGTCCCTTCCAACTCTACCATTCTATGATTCTATGATTCTATGATTCTATGATTCTATGAAAGGGTTGATTGTGACTTGTAGGATCGCTACTTCCAATAGGTGGTGCTATAGAGTACAAGTCCTCTTTGTTTGAAGAGGCAATTTGCATATTAAAATTTCCCAGAGGAGCATTGCACGGCGAATAAGCCTCCTTACCTCGACACGCCAGAGCTGGTATGTCACTCTCCACAAGGAGTAACCTTACCCCCCAGACCCCAGTCCAGAGCCTCTCATCTAGCCAAATCAGATCTCTCCTACTTTGCACTGACGAGGACCAACAGTCCGAAACACCGTGTCTGCAAATGGAGATTCTGATTTGGCTTTTATCCTAAGTCATATTACAAGACTCGTTAAAGGGTTGATTGTGACTTGTAGGATCGCTACTTCCAATAGGTAGCGCTGTAGAGTACAAGTCCTCTTTGTTTGAAGAGGCAATTTGCATATTGATAGTCTTGAGATTTCATTGTACCCTGCACAGATTCTAGTCACCCTGTGCCAGATGCAGCAAATCAGCCCCAGAACATAACAGAGCCTCTTCCATGTTTCACAGTAGGGACAGTGTTCTTTTCTTGATATGGTTCACTTTTCTGTCTGTGAACATAGAAATGACGTGTCTTGCCAAAAAGTTCCATATTTGCTTCATCTGTCCATAGGACATTCTCCCAGAAGCTTTGTGGCTTGTCAACATGTAGTTTGGCAAATTCAAGTCTGGCTTTTTTATGATTTTTTTTCAACAATGGTGTCCTCCTTGGTCGTCTCACATGAAGTCCACTTTGGCTCATACAATGACGGATGGTGCGATCTGACACTGAAGTTCCTGGAGCTTGAAGTTCACCTTTAATCTGTCTAGAAGTTTTTTTGGGCTCTTTTGTTACCATTTGTATTATCTGTCTCTTTGATATGTCATCAGTTTTCCTCATGCTGATGTGTAGCCCAGCTGCGCTCTGGAGCCACATGTTACCCTGGAAGATGCACGAAAGGTAAACCCACAACAACCCATAAGCACACAACACTCCACATTTTCCTGGTGCCACCAGAGGGAGCCCTTGGAGACGACAGCAGAGAGATGAAGGCAGTCTAGCTGACAGTTAGCTAATCGTTGGTTTTACCTCAGAGTGTCAGTTTTACCTTAGCAGAGGAGATTAGAGCAGACTGTGAGAGATTCTAGTCAGAACGGCAGTGACCTCAGACGAGCTGAGAGGGAAAGACTAGCCAGAAAGAGAAAGCCTGAAGACTTCAGCAAACACTCAGTTTAGGAGTGGAGTCCAGTAGTAGTGGGAAAGATTACCACTTAGCCTGGTCAAAATTGAGTTTACTGAGAGACCTTCAGTGAGAGTTTCAGTGAGTAAGCGTGCCGACGCTTGGAGAGCGGTGAAGATAAAGAAAGCTGGCATCTGCTGCTAGCTTGTGCTTATGATAGTGGTGAGAGTAGGACAAAAGGCAGGTGGAAGAAAGAAGAGAGAGAGTGACAGAGGTTAACCAGCATTGATAGCTTACCTCCACTCTGCACCACCGGACACCGGGTCGGCGCTTGCCAGCATCTGCACGACTGGTAGGAGACACCGGAGACCCTGCTGGACTACAGGTCGCAGGGGCCCAACAGTGTTGATACGTAACCGGGGTCAGGAAGAACAGGAGTCTGGCCTGATCAGCCATATAGAGACTTAGTTCTGTCCACAAGAAGGCCTCACCACAAGGTCAGCCGGGCGTAGCTGAGAAGACGGAGTTAGGCTTTGTTTTATGCAAGTCAGAAACGCACACACTTAAAGGAGTAAGGAGGCCCTACACCTACTCAGTGGGATTACTGGACGTGCATCCTCCACCCTGACAGCTTCCCGGGTCATGCCTACAACTTCACCATCAGTAAAGGTACAGAAAGAGACTTTCTTGTGTGTGTCTGCCTTATTGCTCCTGCACCTCTATATTACACCGCCATATACCCTGAGGGATCAGTCTCGCCTGTGGGAGACTTAACACCTTGCTGCCCAGTAACAACCCCTCAGAGGATCTACCCTGCAGCGCTGGTCATCCTGACCAGGAACCACAGGTGGCGTCACGAACATTTCTACAAACTTGTAATCCCCTGTAAATATCCCCTTTTTAGTGAGCGCCCAGGGCAACGGACCGAGCTGTGCTACCCGTGACATCCCCCAGTGAAGTGAACGGGCTCGGTGCCGAGTACCCCACAGGCCCTGGCTACGTGCGACTCACTGCCACATCCAGGGAGGTTGGCTACAGTCGCATGGAGCTTAAATTTCTGAATAATATGCACAACTGTAGTCACAGGAACATCAAACTGCTTGGAGATGGTCTTATAACTTTTAGCTTTAACATGTTTGTCTATAATTTTCTTTCTAATCTCCTGTGACAACTCTTTCCTTCGCTTCCTCTGGTCCATGTTGAGTGTAATACACACCATGTCACCAAACAGAAGAGTGAGTATCTATAGCCCTCTATACAGGTCCACTCACAGATTCCAAGATTGTAGACACCTGTGATACTAATTAGTAGACACACCTTGACTTAGCATGTCCCTTTTGTCACATTATTTTCAGGTACCATCATTTCTGTCCAGGCCTATTTCATGAGCAGGGTCGGCATAAGGGGCAGGCAGACTAGACCAGGGGCCCCCAGCTAGCTGCACATCACAGTCGCTATGGGGCCTGTGAGGCAGGGGGGCCCGCCTGCTGCCAGCGCCAACTCCCCCTGCCACCGCATTGAACTATACCGGCGTCTATGACGCCGGTACAGTTCAAAGCAATGATGGAGCAGAGAGCGTCAGCTGGCTGTCACGCTGTCTAATGATATGTATACAATGTCAGTAAACTATTAATACAGGAACAACACTCTATACAACAACTAGTATAGCAACATCAGCATGTAAGTATAGAATAGATTTACCTGACACGATATCTGCTGAACTCAGGGTTAATCTTGAGGACTTGATGAGCTGAAACAGGAAAGAGGTGGACCGGGATCTAACCTGACCCTAAACTGGGGTCCTAACTAATCCCTCACCTTGGAGGTACTGATAATGGTTCAGAGGTCCAAGTCTCCAACCTAACCCTGTCTCCTATCAGACCCTGAACCCTGTAATCAGTCCTAAGAAGGATCCTGACTACCACCAAAGGGATATGGGCTGATCTCAGCTAAATACACAGATTAGACATATAAGACAGACAGGATAACACTCGCTTGCATACACACTCAAACACCAAAGGAACATAAATGGTCTGGGAAATAAACTCTAACCAAGTTGAGCTTAGAACAACTAAGGAGCTCACAACTAAAGTCTATACAGATTCATTCCTATCTGTGGTCTGCATGAAGGTTTCACTGGCAACTCCCCAAGCAGACAACCAGGAATTTAAAGGAAACCAATCAACAAATAATCAATTGCAGCCGGGAGAAACTGCACCCAGTCCCAGCACCGAGCACAGACAGAATTAACTCCCTAGCTGCCAAACACAAAGAAACAGCAGCTCAGCTGTGAGAAGTCAAAATGTGCAACCGCGACGATCTTCGTGGCAATGCACACATGACAGTACCCCCCCTTCTACGAGGGGCCTCCGGACCCTCAGGGCCAGGCCTGCCCGGGTGAGTTCTGTGGAAGGTCCGAACCAAACGATCTGCGTTAACATCAGACGCAGGGACCCACGTCCTCTCCTCTGGACCATACCCCTTCCAATGCACCAAGTACTGAAGGGACCGGCGATTCAGACGTGAGTCAATGATCTTTGATACTTGAAATTCCAAGTTACCATTGACCAACACAGGAGGAGGAGGTAGAGGTGACGGTATGACTGGTGCCACATACCTTTTAAGTAATGACTTGTGGAACACATTATGAATTTTAAACGTAGGAGGGAGGTCCAGACGAAATGCCACAGGATTAATTATGGAACTGATCCTGTACAGCCCGATGAATCTGGGACCCAGTTTCCAGGAGGGCACTTTAAGTTTTATATTCCTGGTAGACAACCATACCAGATCGTTCACATTAAGATCTGGACCAGAAACTCTCCTCCTATCAGCCATACGTTTGTAACGGTTCCCCATCGCACTCAGATTATTCAATACACCTCTCCACACAGAAGCAAGTGACGACGAGAAACGCTCCTCCTCAGGAACCCCAGAAGGGCCCCCCCCATTGAAAGTACAAAACTGGGGATGGAAACCATATGCCCCAAAAAACAGGGACTTACCAGTGGACTCGCTCCGCCTGTTGTTAAGAGCGAACTCTGCCAGAGGCAAGAAAGAAGACCAGTCCTCTTGGTTCTCTGAGACAAAACACCAGAGATATGTCTCTAAGCTCTGATTCAGACGCTCTGTCTGACCATTGGTCTGCGGATGAAAAGCCGAGGAAAATGACAATTGCATCCCCCGACGTAAACAAAATGCCCTCCAAAATTTGGACACAAACTGAGACCCCCTATCTGACACCACATCAGAAGGCAACCCATGAAGTCTAACGATCTCCCTAATGAACACCTGCGCCAGAGTTTTAGCATTAGGGAGTGCAGGAAGAGCAACGAAATGTGCCATCTTACTGAACCTGTCAACAACCACCAGTATGACAGTATTTCCTGACGAAGGAGGAAGGTCCGTAATGAAGTCCATAGATAAATGAGTCCATGGACGCTTCGGAAGTTTCAAGGGTAAAAGGGTCCCAGACGGACGGGTATGAGGGGTTTTAGAGCGAGCACACACCCCACATGACGCGACAAAAGTTATAACATCTTTATTAGCATTAGGCCACCAAAACCGGCGAGAAAGGAGATCTAAAGTAGCCTTACTCCCTGGATGTCCTGCTAGAGCAGAATTATGATGTGCCTCAATAACCTTTTGTCTCAACAGATTTGGGACAAACAGTCTCCCTGGAGGTCCTGCGGGGGCGTCCCCCTGAGCCTCTAACACCTCCTCCTCAAGCTCAGAAAATACAGCCGACACTACCACCCCCTCCTGAAGGATAGGACTCGGGTCATCCATTTTCCCGGCCCCTGGGAAACTGCGAGACAAGGCATCAGCCTTTACATTCTTAGACCCCGGGCGATAAGTGACGACAAAATTAAACCTGGTAAAAAACAACGACCATCGAGCTTGTCTGGAATTCAGACGCTTAGCGGATTCCAAATACAACAGGTTCTTGTGATCAGTAATAACGGTAACCGGGTGGACTGCCCCCTCCAAAAAGTGACGCCATTCTTCAAAAGCTAACTTAATGGCCAAAAGTTCCCTATTGCCGATATCATAATTCCTTTCGGCGGACGACAATTTCTTAGAAAAGAAAGCGCACGGATGCCATTTACCAGGGGACGGACCCTGGGGCAATATAGCACCCACCCCTACGTCAGACGCATCCACCTCCACAATGAACGGCTGAGATGCATCTGGTTGGATGAGAACGGGTGCCGAAGCAAAACATTTCTTCAAAGAGGAAAAGGCTTGGCAAGCTTTGTCCGACCATTTAGAAAAATCCGTCCCTTTTCTTGTCATGTCAGTGAGAGGTTTGACGACAGATGAGAAATTACAAATAAATTTCCGGTAGTAGTTAGCAAACCCCAAAAAACGCTGCAGAGCCTTAAGATCCCCTGGCTGATCCCATTCAAGCACTGCTCTCACCTTTTCAGGGTCCATACGGAAACCGGAGGCTGACACCAAAAAACCCAAAAACTGAAGTTCCTGTCCGGCAAATACACACTTCTCCAGTTTGGCGTATAGTTTATTGTTTCACAAGATCTGCAACACCTGTCTCACATGCTCCTGATGAGACACAAGATCTGGCGAGTAAATTAAAATGTCGTCCAAATATACAACCACAAACAGCCCCACAAGGTGACGAAAAATGTCATTAACAAAATGTTGGAATACTGCTGGTGCAGTAGTCAGACCAAAAGGCATGACTAGGTTCTCATAATGTCCCTCCGGCGTGTTAAACGCCGTTTTCCACTCATCCCCCTCTTTTATCCTAATCAGATTATACGCCCCCCTGAGATCCAATTTAGAAAACCATTTGGCGCCAACAATTTGATTGAAGAGATCAGGAATAAGAGGGAGTGGATACGGATCTCGAACAGTAATCCGATTAAGTTCGCGGAAATCCAAGCAAGGGCGTAGGCCTCCATCTTTCTTCTTCACAAAGAAGAACCCCGCGGCTACTGGGGAAGATGAAGGTCTAATATGCCCTTTGGCCAGACTTTCAGAAATATAATTTTTCATAGCCTGCCTCTCAGGACCAGAAAGATTATACAACCTAGCTTTAGGCAACTTAGCATCAGGAAGGAGATTAATAGAGCAGTCATACACGCGATGAGGAGGCAACTCCTGACACCCCTCCTCAGAAAAAACATCCCAAAATCCTCCAAAAAAGGAGGCAATGTACTAGGCACGACCGCACTGATGACTGTGTTCATGCAGTTGCTTTTGCAAAACTCACCCCATTGGCTTATTTCTCTGGACTGCCAATTAATCACAGGGTTATGTTTAACCAACCAAGGAAGTCCCAACACAATGGGAGTAGGTAGACCCTCCAACACATAACAAGATAATTGTTCCCTATGTATTGCCCCTACCCGAAGGTCAATGTTATGAACCTCATGAACAAAGCTACCTTGGCCGAGAGGCCTGGCGTCAATGGAGAATATAGGGATCGGTTTGACCAATACACTCAGATGCATACCTTGAGCCTGAGCAAACTGAGCGTCAACCAGATTAGCCCCGGAACCACTATCAAGAAGAACAGACAATCTCTCCACTCTCGTACCAACTACCACCTCCACTGGTACAAGGAACTGAGAAGAACTGGCGGATGAAATACATACTCCCAGGTTGTCGTCCACCACACAACCTGGGATTAACAGTTTTCCGGCGACTTTTGGCTCAGCAAGGCACGGGATGGACATTCTCCAACAAAATGTCCCTCTTTCCCGCAGAAAAAACATCTTCTAGTCCTGCGGCGTACCGCCAATCCCCTCCTACGAAATGATGTCCCTCCCAACTGCATAGGCTCATCCGAACAGACAAGGGGAACCTCAACATAAGGGACTTTAGTGGTAGGTGGAGAAACAACAGGGAGTGGGGTTACCTCACCCCTCTCCCGAAGCCGTCTATCAGTACGGATAGCTAAGGCCATAGCAGCCTCCAGAGAAGGTAGAGACTCATACTGAGCCAAAACGTCTTTTAATTTATCAGAAAGCCCATGACAAAACTGGCTCCTAAGAGCTGGGTCATTCCACTGAGTATCTGTGGCCCATCTACGAAACTCAGAAGCAAATTCCTCTGCCGGACGATCTCCCTGCTGTATCTTACGTAATTTTGTCTCAGCAAGAGAGACCCGATCTGGGTCATCATATACCAATCCCAGGGCAGTAAAAAATTGATCTACAGACAGTAGAGCCGGGGATCCCAGAGGAAGGGAAAATGCCCAGGATTGAGGGTCCCCTTGCAGAAGTGAGATAACAATTCCCACTCTCTGCTCCTCACTCCCTGATGATCGAGGCCGAAGCCGAAAATACAATTTACATGCCTCCCGGAAGGTGAAAAATTTGTCTCGCCCACCAGTGAACCTGTCCGGGAGAGCTACTTTAGGTTCAACTCTGGTTTGCTCCAGGGGAGACAAAACTTTGGACTTAATGTCCTTCAGCTCCATGGATAATCCCTGCAACTGCAGAGCCAGCTGGGCTACTGGATCCATGGTAACTGGAGATAATTTTTAGGGCCAGTGAAAATGTCACGCTGTCTAATGATATGTATACAATGTCAGTAAACTATTAATACAGGAACAACACTCTATACAACAACTAGTATAGCAACATCAGCATGTAAGTATAGAATAGATTTACCTGACACGATATCTGCTGAACTCAGGGTTAATCTTGAGGACTTGATGAGCTGAAACAGGAAAGAGGTGGACCGGGATCTAACCTGACCCTAAACTGGGGTCCTAACTAATCCCTCACCTTGGGAGGTACTGATAATGGTTCAGAGGTCCAAGTCTCCAACCTAACCCTGTCTCCTATCAGACCCTGAACCCTGTAATCAGTCCTAAGAAGGATCCTGACTACCACCAAAGGGATATGGGCTGATCTCAGCTAAATACACAGATTAGACATATAAGACAGACAGGATAACACTCGCTTGCATACACACTCAAACACCAAAGGAACATAAATGGTCTGGGAAATAAACTCTAACCAAGTTGAGCTTAGAACAACTAAGGAGCTCACAACTAAAGTCTATACAGATTCATTCCTATCTGTGGTCTGCATGAAGGTTTCACTGGCAACTCCCCAAGCAGACAACCAGGAATTTAAAGGAAACCAATCAACAAATAATCAATTGCAGCCGGGAGAAACTGCACCCAGTCCCAGCACCGAGCACAGACAGAATTAACTCCCTAGCTGCCAAACACAAAGAAACAGCAGCTCAGCTGTGAGAAGTCAAAATGTGCAACCGCGACGATCTTCGTGGCAATGCACACATGACACTGACACTTCCTCTCCCATCATTCCCCGCTCTGTCTTTGACACAGCGGGTGTGCAATGATGTCATTGCGCACTCACTATGTACCAGGCAGTGCAGGCTGAGCCAGGAGACAGCCATGAGGAGAGGTGAGGAATGTGTTGTTTTTTTTAAATGTAACAGTGAGCACTGGACTATGGGGCCATTCTAGGAGGGGGGGTTGTTATGTTTCGGTAGCTGAGGAGGACATGAACAACAGCAGGGCAGCCGAACACCTGAGATGTTGGTAACTGATGGGTTGCAGATTCCTAAAATAACGACACAACTAGAGGTAGCCGTGGAGCGTTCCTACGTTGATCCTAGATGCCTCGTCACAGCCTGAGAGATAACTACACCTAAAGGCAGAAAGATGAAAGCTATCTGCCCCGGAGCAGATCCCCAAAGAAAATAGGAAGCCCCCAAACATATATAGGCGGTTAGACAAGATGAAAATACAAACATAGGCAGAAAATATACTGAGCAAACACTGGGGCCACAAGCTGACTAAATAGGATAGGACAACCCAGAAAACCCTACAAAATCCAACAATTATGATTACAAAAATACTGAGATCACACGATCTCGCCACCCGCTAAATCAGATCTCAGTGTGCACAAAAACCAAGCCGCAGCCGCTGAAAGAACAGGAAAAAGCAAATGAACAAATAACAGTGGCTGCAGATAAACTGTGATGAGCTCAGGCCCCAGGATGGGACCTGGCTGACCTCCACAAAAGTGCTGAAAACAATGCAAAAAGCAAGCACAAAAAGAAAAGCAAAAAATATCTTATCTGAAAGCAGGAGATGCAGGCAAGACTCCAGCAAACTTCCAAATGAACCAGGAACCTCAATTGAGACAAGAACAATTGATCACCGGCAACCATCATGGGAGGGAACCTCCCTTATATCAGACCAGTCAGTGAACCCAGATTGCCACTCCTCGCTGAAAGGTTCAGTACTGTCTGTAACCACCAGAGGGAGCCTCTGCTCAGAAACCATCTCTAGCACATTCATAACAGTACCCTACCCTTGAGGAGGGGTTACCGAACCCTCACTTGTGCAACCAGGCCGATCAGGATGAGCTCGGTGATAGGCACGGATCAGTCTCCTAGCATAGATGTCCGAAGCAAACACCCAAGAATTGTCCTCCTGACCATAACCTCTCCACTTAACCAAATACTGGAGTTTCTGTCTAGAAAAACGAGAATCCAATATTTTCTCAACCACATACTCCAGATTGCCCTCAACCAAAACAGGGTCAGGAGGCGCAGCCATAGGAACCACTGGCTCGACAAACTTCTTCAATAAGGACTTGTGGAACACGTTATAGATCTTAAATGTCCCTGGAAGAAGCAAACGGAAGGAAACAGGATTAAGAATCTCCATGATCTTATAAGGTCCAATGAACCTGGGCTTAAACTTTGGAGATGCAACCCTCATAGGGATATTTCTTGAGGACAACCAAACCAAGTCCCCCACTTTAAACTGAGGACCATCAGTCCTATGCCGGTTGGCAAACCGTTGGGCCTTCTCCTGAGAGAGAGACAACCTCTCCACTACCTGGTCCCAAATCTGCTGCATTCGCTCCGCAACAGAGTCAACACCAGGACAGACAGAAGCCTCCGCCTGTCCCGAAGAAAATCGAGGGTGAAACCCAAAATTGCAGAAGAATGGAGACATCAAGGTGGCAGAGCTAGCCCTATTATTAAGAGCAAACTCAGCCAAAGGCAAAAAAGAGACCCAGTCATCTTGATCAGCAGACACAAAACATCTCAAATAAGTCTCCAAGGTCTGGTTTGTTCTCTCGGTTAATCCATTGGTCTGAGGATGAAAAGCAGAGGAGAAAGATAATTAAACACCAAGTTTAGAACAAAATGTCCTCCAAAATCTGGAAACAAACTGGACTTCTCTGTCAGACACAATGTTCTCCGGAATGCCATGTAACCGAAACACGTGCTGAAGGAACAAAGGCACCAATTCGGAGGAGGAAGGCAACTTAGGTAATGGCACAAGATGTATCATCTTGGAAAACCTATCACAGATTACCCAGATAACGGTCATTCTCTGAGAAATAGGGAGGTCGGAAATAAAACTCATAGAAATATGGGTCCATGGCCTCTTGGGCACAGGTAATGGCATTAACAAACCACTAGAGCGAGAGCAAGGCTTGGAGCGAGAGCAAGTCTCACAGGACTGCACAAATTCCCTGATGTCACGAGACAAAGTAGGCCACCAAAAGGACCGACTCACCTAGTCTCTGGTACCAAAAATCCCGGGATGACCAGCCAACGCGGAACAATGAATCTCAGACTTCACACTCTTCTTCCACTGGTCTGGGACAAACAATTTCCCAATAGGGCAGCGCTCAGGTTTATCCTCCTGACACCCTTCCAAGGCCAGTCTCAAATTGGGCGAGATGGCGGAAAAAAACTACACCCTCTTTCAAAATAACAGTAGGATCAGATAACTCAGGAGAGTCCGCAAAGAAACTCCTCGAGAGGGCATCCGCCTTAACATTCTTAGTGCCAGGAAGAAAAGAAACCACAAAATTAAAACGTGTGAAAAACAAGGCCCACCTGGCCTGTCTAGGATTAAGTCGCTTGGCTGATTTGAGATAAACCAGATTCTTATGGTCCGTGAGGACCACCACCTGATGTTTGGCTCCTTCCAGCCAATGTCTCCACTCTTCAAAGGCCCACTTCATGGCCAATAACTCCCGATTACCCACGTCATAATTACGTTCAGTTGGAGAAAATTTTCGAGAGAAAAAGGCACAAGGGTTACTCTTAGAGGTCTCTGGATCTCTTTGGGACAAAACGGCACCTGCCCCAATTTCAGAGGTATCAACCTCCACCTGAAACGGTAGAGAAACATCAGGCTGCCGTAGAACAGGAGCAGAAGTCAATCTCTGCTTAAGTTCCTGAAACGCAGAGACTGCCTCAGGAGGCCAATTCACCACATCAGAACCCTTTTTGGTCAAATCAGTCAATGGTTTAACAATACCGGAGAAATTACCAATAAATTTACGATAAAAATTGGCAAAACCCAAAAATCTCTGAAGAGCCTTTAATGAAGTAGGTTGGACCCAATCACAGATGGCTTGAACCTTGAACCTGTCCATTTCAATAACAGACGGAGACAAAATGAATCCCAGAAATGAGACCTTCTGTATGCCAAAAAGACACTTTGATCCCTTCACATACAGTGCATTCTCTCTCAAAATCTGGAACACAGTCCGAACATGTTTCACATGAGAGTCCCAGTCATTGGAAAAAATCAAGATATCATCCAAATAAACAATCAGAAATTTATCCACAAAATCCCTGAAAATATCATTCATGAAGGATTGGAAGACGGAAGGAGCATTAGTGAGCCCAAAGGGCATCACTAAGTACTCAAAATGCCCCTCTGGGGTATTAAACGCCGTCTTCCATTCATCCCCGTGCTTAATGCAAATAAGGTTATACGCCCCCCTGAGGTCAAGCTTGGTAAACCAACTAGCACTTTTCACCCTGGAAAACAGGTCATAAATCAAGGGTAACGGATATTGATACTTCACAGTGATCTTATTCAAGAGACGATAATCAATACACGGCCTCAATGAACCATCCTTTTTGGCCACAAAGAAAAAACCGGCACCCAAGGGTGAAGAGGATGGTCTGATATGACCCTTCTCCAATGACTCCTTGATATAAGATCGCATAGCATCGTGTTCAGGTACAGACAAGTTAAAAAGGCGACCTTTAGGAAATTTACCACCAGGCACTAATTCAATAGCGCAATTGTAGCTCCTGTGAGGGGGCAAAGATGCAGATTTACTTTCACTAAATACATTCGAAAAATCAGTCAAAAGTCAGGAACATCCTGAGACTTGGGAGAGGCAGAAAAAACAGGAGTGTCGGCATTAAGACATTGGCAGCCCCAACTGGTCACAGACACAGATTTCCAATCCAAAACAGGATTATGAGACTGTAACCAAGGGAAACCTAGTACAATAATGTCATGCAGATTATACAGCACCAGAAATTTGCAACTCTCCTGATGATCTGGTTCAACCCTCATTATCACCCAAGTTGAAAACTGGGGTTTATTCTCCGCCAAATGGTTGGAATCAATGCCCAGTAGGGGAATAAACTTCCGCAGGGGTATCATGGGAAACCCACAACGTTTGGAAAAGTCAAAATCCATCAAGTTAATAGCTGCTCCTGAATCAACAAAAGCCTGAGCAGAAAATGTGGACAGGGAGCAAATCAGGGTAACAGTCAACAGAAATTTAGTCTGAACACTACCCAAGACAACTGAGCATGCAAAACGTCTTCCCCGCTTAGGGCAGACTGAAATAGCATGAGAGGTGTCACCACAGTAGAAACAAAACCCATTGCGCTTTCGAAACTCATGACGCTGTGCCCCAGAAGTCACTCAATCACACTGCATGGGCTCAGAAGCTGGCTCACAAGGCAACACTATCTCACGCATACCTCTGCGCTCACGCAAACGTCTGTCAATTTGAATAGCCAATGACATAGAATCATTGAGACCAGAGGGAGCAGGGAATCCCACCATACCATCCTTTACATTCTCTGACAGCCCCTTCCGAAAAAGGGCTGCCAAAGCATCATCATTCCATTTGGTCAGGACTGCCCACTTACAGAATTTCTGACAGTACAACTCAGCGTCTTCAAGACCCTGATTGAATGTCAACAAGGTTTTTTTCAGCTTGATCAGTAACATTAGGTTCATTGTACAATAACCCCAGAGCCAGAAAAAATGCATCAACATTACTCAAAACAGGATCCCCAGGTGTCAGGGAAAAAGCCCAATCCTGAGGATTGCCGCGCAGGAGAGAGATCACAATTTGAACCTGCTGTGCTGCGTTACCTGAGGACTTAGGCTTTAAGGCAAAAAACAACTTACAGTTATTTTTGAAATTCAGAAATTTAGCCCGATCCCCCAAAAACAAATCTGGCATGGGAATCCTAGGTTCCACAACCGGCAACCCAGCAAGATAGGTAGTAATACGCCGAACCTCAGTGGCAAGCTGATCCACATGGCCAGACAACTGTGAAAACTCCATTGAGAGAGAAAAAAAAATCCTCCTCAGCACCCAGAGAAAAAGAGGGAAAAAAAGCAACAGACAGAAAAAAAAAAAAAATCTCTGACAACTTTTTTCTTTCCACACTATTTTTCCCTTCTGTGAGTACCATATAATTTTCAGTTAAGGCCGGTGATACTGTTATGTTTCGGCAGCTGAGGAGGACAGGAACGACAGCAGGGCAGTCGAACACCTGAGATGTTGATAACTTATGGGTTGCAGATTCCTAAACTAACGACACAACTAGAGGTAGCCGTGGAGCGTTGCTACGTTGATCCTAGATGCCTCGTCACAGCCTGAGAGATAACTACATCTAAAGGCAGAAAGATGAAAGCTATCTGCCCCGGAGCAGATCCCCAAAGAAAATAGGAAGCCCCCAAACATATAATGGCGGTTAGACAAGATGAAAATACAAACATAGGCAGAAAATAGACTGAGCAAACGCTGGGGCCACAACCTGACTAAATAGGATAGGACAGGAGAGATTACTTTCTGCAACCCAGAAAACCCTACAAAAATCCAACAATTCTGATTACAAAAATACTGAGATCACACGATCTCGCCAGCCGCTAAATCAGATCTCAGTGTGAACAAAAACCAAGCCGCAGCCGCTGAAAAAACAGGAAAAAGCAAATGAGCAAATGACAGTGGCTGCAGATAAACTGTGAGGAGCTCAGTCCCGAGGATGGGACCTGGCTAACCTCCACAAAAGTGCAGAAAACAATGCAAAAAGCAAGCACAAAAAGAAAAGCAAAAAATATCTTATCTGAAAGCAGGAGATGCAGGCAAGACTCCAGCAAACTTCCAAATGAACCAGGAACCTCAATTGAGACAAGAACAATTGATCACCGGCAACCATCATGGGAGGGAACTCCCTTATATCAGACCAGTCAGTGAACCCAGATTGCCACTCCTCGCTGAAAGGTTCAGTACTGTCTGTAACCACCAGAGGGAGCCTCTGCTCAGAAACCATCTCTAGCACATTCATAACAGGGGGTGTTATATACCATGTGGTGCTGTATACCATGTGGTGCTGTTCTATATACCATGTGGTGCTGTGCTGTATACCATGTGGTGCTCTGCTGTATACCATGTGGTACTGTGCTGTATACCATGTGGTACTGTGCTGTATGCCATATGGGGCTGTGCTATGTACCATGTGGGGCTGTGCTGTTTACCATGTGGTGTGCTACATACCATGGTGCTGTGCTATATACCATGTGGGTCTGTGCTATATACCATATGGGGCTGTGCTATATACCATGTGGGGCTGTGCTGTATACTATGGTACTGTGCAATATACCATGTGGTGCTGTGCGATATACCATGTGGTCCTGTGCTTTATACTATGGTACTGTGTATATACCATGTGGTGCTGTGCAATATACCATGTGGGGCTGTGTATATACCATGTGGTGCTGTTCAGTATACCATGTGGTGCTTGTTGGCATATGCAACAGACTGGGACTTATTATAAGGAAAAGGAGGACTTTATGCTGACCTGACAATAGATGGCGATGTTGTGTAACGTTTCCTTGCTTATTGTATAAGAAATAGTCTCACTTGTAGTTTCAGTTTTGTTTTTCCTGTTTTTCTGATGCTATGCTGGAATGACTGTGCATTTTTCCTTTACCTCATGTTGTTAGAAGTAAAAGCTTGTTATCCCATGCAGCCAGCTCTGTGAAGTTTTCTACTGCAAAGGTGTGGATTCAGAAGCTGTGCAACAGTGCTGTGCTATATACCATGTGGTGCTGCACTATATACCATGGTACTCTGCTATATACCATGTGGTGCTTTGTGTATACCATGTGGGCTGTGCTACATACCATGCAGTGCTGTGCTATATACCATGGTACTTTGCTATATACCATGTGGTGCTGTGCAATATACCATGTGTTGCTGTGCTATATGCTATGTGGGCTGTGCTATATGCTATGTGTCTGTGTAATATACCATGGGGGGTACATTATACATTATTCTATGGGGAGGCTGTTATAGAATATGGGGGCTACATTATATTCTATGGGGAGATGGGCTATATTCTATTCTATTTGGGGCTACACTATATTCTATGGGAGGGCTGTATTATATTTATTATATTCTATGGGGGTTATTGCATCATACTCTATGAGGGGGCTACATTATACTATATGAGGAGGCTACATTGTATTCTATGGGGGGCTGCATTATATTCTATGGGGGGTTAGATTATTTTGTATGAGGGCTTCATTATACTTTATGAGGGGGCTACATTGTATTCTATTGGGGCTGCATTATACTATATGAAGAGGGCTACATTGTATTCTATGGAGGGGGTACATTATACTATATAACGGGCTGTATTATATTCTATGGGGGGCTGCATTATACTCTGAGGGGACTGCCATATATTCTATGGAGAGGCTGCATTATACTATAAGGGGGGCTGCATTATATTCTATGGGGGTTACATTATATTGTATGGTGGGGCTGCATTATACTCTGGTGACTGCATTATAATCTGTGGGGTGGCTGCATTATGCTCTATGGGGTGGCTGCATTATACTATATGTGGGCTGCATTATACTGTATCAAGGACTATGGGGAATACGTTTTACTATATGAAGAACTATGGGGTGCATTATACTATGGGAAGTGAATTGTACTACATGGATGACTGGCGGTGTATTATACTATATGGAGCACTATGAGGAGTGTATTATACTAAATGGAGGACTGAGCAATGTATTTTAATATATGGAGGGCTATGAGGAGTGTATTATACTATATGGAGGACTATGGGGAATGTATTATACTATATGGAGGACTATGAGGAGTATATTATACTATATGGAGGACTATGGGGAGTGTGTTACACTGTATGGAGGACTATTGGAGGACTATGAGGAGTGTATTATACTATATGGTGGACTATGGGGCACATTATAGTTTATGGAGGACTATGGGGTGTAAACTATAGATGTGCTGCTGATAACATGATACTGTATGGTGATCTGTTAGTGATCCATTAATGATCATTCTGTCCCATCATTTTTTCTCAGATGGTGGAAAGAGGCCAGGAAACAAGTGTTGAACGACTTTAATATTGTCGATCACACTCATTTAGCGGCCTGAACTCAGTGCATGTAAATATAATCGAAATACTTCTGTGTGATGGTGCAATATGTTAGCATTTGGGGCCCCATTTTAAACTTTGCCTAGGGCCCCACTTTGCCTAAAACCAGCCCTGTTCATGAGTTTTATTTTTTTTTAAATTGCGTGGAAGCATGGTTGAAAAACAATGTCTGACTTTCTTTTGTTCATTTTCATAGATTTTTGATTTATAATTACTAATGTCAGATTCGAGCTCTTTCTGTGACCATTGTGGGTTTTTCTGTCATTAAATGAGGGGTAACAACAATTTTGACCACGTGTGTACATGTAGGGTATTGGTGCACTCAGGAGAAAATGGACCTCAGTGTTAGGCGCCGGGATTCTCCCACTGCTTAGGATGGATCCCGGGCACTGTCTGGCCCTGCGGTACCGCATACAAGTCCGGCTGCTGTGTGTCCTGCTCAGCATAGATGTTGGTCCCAGTGTCTTGCTTTGGCTCATGGTCTACTTTTTGTTACTGCTGGCCCTCCAGCCAAGTCTATGGTAACCAGTGTAATACAGGTGCAGCCTCATGTTCAGGAGTCTAAGTCCAGAGATCATAGTACTGAGCATGTCCGTGATGTGGTGTCTTTCTATTGGTGGTCGGACATCAGCTGCTCTGTTGAGGTGGCAGCTCCGGATTTGCCTGCGGACGATGTCATCGTGAGTGTTTGGGGTGGAGCTTTGAGTTTGAAAGGCTCTCAGTGGCACATGTGTGCACGCTAGTATCATTTAGGGTTGGCTGGTGTGTGTGTGTGTGTGTTTATCTCCTGAGTTTTAGCCGTTAGTGGTTTTTCTTCCCACTTGGCTTACGATCTGTTCCCTACATGTGTGTGGTTAGCACAGTGGAGTTACAGAGCAAGATCCAACCAAAGAGCTGTGCTCCCCTGTGAAGTGATCAAGGTTTTGCAGCTAGCATCAGTTTTAGTTTTTTTTCTCTTGACTCTGCATCTGTTTCGGCTATGTGTGCGATTGACACGGGTCAGTTTCAGTGTGAGCTCAACACTTTAGCTCTACCTCGCTGTGAAGCTAACAGAGATGAGTACTCTGCATTCAGTTCATACTGTGTAGAGTTAACGCAGCTGTATTAACCTCTTTACCCCCAAGGGTGGTTTGCACGTTAATGACCGGCCCAATTATTACAATTCTGACTACTGTCTCTTTATGAGGTTATAACAATGGAACGCTTCAACGGATATTCGAGATTCTGAGAATGTTTTCTTGTGACATATTGTACTTCACGTTAGTGGTAAAATTTCTTCGATATAACTTGCGTTTATTTTTGAAAAAACGCAAATATGGCGAAAATGTTGAAAATTTACCAATTTTCAAAATTTTATTTTTTTTCCTTTAAAACAGAGAAATATGTCACACAAAATAGTTAATAAATAACATTTCCCTCATGTCTACTTTACATCAGCACAATTTTGGAACCAAAATTTTTTTTGTTAGGAAATTATAAGGGTTAAAATTTGACCAGCGATTTCTAATTTTTACAACAAAATTTACAAAGCCATTTTTTTTAAGGACCACCTCTGTTAGAGGTCGAGTTCCCACTTCTGCACAGGGGGAATCTCGAGTCATTCCCGCTGCGGTCCCCCATCCGTCTCCGGCTGCAGTGGAGTCTCCTCAGCAGAGACGTCGGTCCCAGCATATTGCTCAGCCTAGTACTCTGCAGAGGTTTACTGCTGCCTCTCCAGGTTCTGCTATTGTAGCCAGTACTGGTCAGCAGCGAGCAGACGTCTTTAGGACTAAGTCCTGTGTTTCCTCTTCTGAGCATGCCCAGGGTAAGATCTCTGATTGGAGATCAGGGGTCACATGCTCAGGTACTGCAGCAGCCCCTATTGGTCCGCCAGGAAGGTCCTGAAACTACATGTGTTCTGAACAATTTCTCATTGGTCCTTTTCTGGCAGGCCCTGTAGTTGCTACTATAAAAGGGTTGTATGGCCATGCGTCCATGTGCTAGCACCAATTGCATTATGTGCTTTGCGCCAGTGTGATCATGCATGCATGTGGTTAGGGCTCGGCTGAAATAAGCCCCTAGAATACCGGCACCTCCGGTGAGGAGATTTGTGTGCAAGTGGTTAGGGCTTGGCTGAAATAAGCCCCTAGAATAATGGCTTCTCCGTTGAGGAGATTGCTTGATTGCGTTGCTGTCTGCATGATCATGGACTGCTATCCGCACAGCAGTTATCTGTGTATCCCTGTGGAGTTAACAGGACACAGTACCTATCTCTGCGTCTCTACCTCAGCTACTCTGTTGTGTAACAGAGTTCACTTATACCGCCATATTGTGCCACAGTATTTATATTTGCGACTCTGTGAAGTAACAGAGTTTGCCTATACCGCCATCTTACTAGCAGCAGGCTCTGCCTGCACGGTGGACCCCGGGCTGCGAACGCGCCCACTATTTATATTTATCTGGTGCTTTCTGCAGACCCTAACAACCTCACATTTGAAGTCACTTTGAGGGGTCTATATGGCAGAAAATACCCAAAAGTGACACCATTCTAAAAACTTCACCCCTCAAGGTACTCAAAACCACATTCAAAAAGTTTATTAACCCTTCAGGTGCTTCACAGGAGATGAAGCAACGTGGAAGGAAAAATGAACATTTAACTTTTTAGTCACAAAAATGATCTTTTGCAAACATTTTTTTTATTTTCACAAGGGTAAAAGTAGAAAATGGACAGATTAAGTTGTTGTGCAATTTCTCCTGAGTACGCCAATACCCCATATGTGAGGGAAAACCACTGTTTGGGCACACGGCAGAGCTCGTAAGGGAATGAGTGCCGTTTGACTTTTTCAAACCAAAATTGGCTGGAATTGAGATTGGACGCCATGTTGCGTTTGGAGAGCCCCTGATGCGCCTAAACAGTGGAAACCCCCCACAAGTGACACCATTTTAGAAACTATGGAACTTATCTAGATCTGTTGTGAGCACTTTGAACCCCCAAGTGTTTCACAAAAGTTTATAATGCCTGGATGTGAAAACAAAAAAAACAATTTTCCACAAAAATGATTTTTTAGTACCAAATTTTTGATTTTTCCCAAGGAAATTGGACCCCAAAAGTTGTTATCCAATTTGTACTGAGTACACTGATACCCCATATGTGGGGTGGGGACTGTTTGGGCGCACGGCAGGGCTTGGAAAGGAAGTAATAATGTTTTGGAATGCAGACGTTGATGGGTATCATGTTCCGTTTGCAGTGCCCCAGATGTGCCGAAACATTGGAAACCCCCCATTTTGGAAACTAGACCCTTTAAGGAAATTATCTAGATCTGTGGTGAGCACTTTGAACCACCAAGTGCTTCACACAAGTTTATCATGCCCAGGCATGAAAATAAAAAATCCTATTTTTTTCCCACAAAAATTATATTTTAGTCACCAATTTTTTATTTTCCCAAGGGTAACAGGAGAAATTGGACCACAAAAGTTGTTGTCCAATTTGTCCTGAGTATGCTGATACCCCATATGTGGGGGCAACCACTGTTTGGGCGCACGGCAGAGCTCGGAATGGAAGGAGCGCCATTTGACTTTTTCCAACCAAAATTGGCTGGAATTGAGATTGGACGCCATGTTGCATTTGGAGAGCCCCTGATGTGCCTAAACAGTGGAAACCCCCACAAGTGACCACATTTTGGAAACTAGACCCCCTAAGGAACTTATCTAGATCTGTGGTGAGCAATTTGAACCCCCAAGTGCTTCACACAAGTTTATAACGTAGAGCCGTAAAATTAAAAAATCATATTTTTTCCACAAAAATGATCTTTTCACCCCAATTTTTATTTTCCCAAGGGTAACAAGACCCAAAAGTTTTTATGAAATTTGTCCTGAGCATGCTGATACCCCATATGTGGGGGTAAACCACTGTTTGGGTGCATGGCAGAGCTCGGAAGGGAAGGAGCTCCTTTTGACTTTTTCAACGCAGAATTGGTTGGACGCCATGTCGTGTTTGGAGAGCTCTTGATTTCCCTAAACAGTGGAGACCCCCACAAATGACACCATTTTGGAAACTAGAACACTCAAGGAACTTATCTAGATGTGTGGGGAGAATTTTGAACCCCCAGGTGTTTCACTAAAGTTTATGAAGCCCGAGCATGAAACTAAAAAAATCATATTTTTTCCACAAACATGATATTTTAGTCCCCAACTTTTTATTTTCCCAAGGGTAACAGGAGAAATTGGACCCAAAAGTTGTTGTCCAATTTGTTCTGAGTACGCTGATACCCTATATGTGGGAGAAACCTACTGTATGGGCATACGTCGGGGCTTGGAAGGGAAGTAGTGACGTTTTGGATTGCAGACTTTGATGGAATGGTCTGCGGGTGTCATGTCGCATTTGGAGAGCCCCTGATGTGTCTAAACAGTGGAAACCCCTACAAGTGACCCCATTTTGGAAAATTGACCCCCAAAGGAACATATCTAAATGTGTGGGGAGATCTTTGAACTCCCAAGTGCTTCACAGAAGTATATAACGTAGAGCCATAAATATAAAAAATCATAATTTTTTTCCACAAAAATGATAGTTTCGCCCCTAATTTTTTATTTTCCAAACAGAAACAGAAGAAATTGGACCCCAAGAGTTATTGTGCAATTTGTCCTGAGTACGCTGATACCCCATATGTGGAAGTAAACTACTGTTTTGGCGCACGGCAGATCTCAGAAGGAAGGAGCACCGTTTGACTTTTTCAACGCAGAATTGGCTGGAATTGAGATCAGATGCCATGTCACATTTGGAGAGCCCCTGATGTGCCTAAACAGTGGAAACCCCCCAATTCTAACTCCAACCCTAACCCCAACATACCCCTAACCCTAGTCCCAACCCTAACCACAAACCTAACTCTAACACACCCCTAAACCTAATCCCTACCGTAACCCTAATCCTAACTTTAGCCCCAACCCTAACCCTAACGAGAAAATGGAAATAAATACATTAGTTTTGTTTTATTATTTTTCCCTAACTAAGGGGGTGATAAAGGGGGTTTGATTTACTATTTATAGTGGGTTTTTATGTTTGGCAGCTGTCACGCTAAAAGACGCTTTTTATTGCAAAAAATAGTTTTTGCATCAGCACATTTTGAGAGCTATAATTTTTGCATATTTTGGCCCACAGAGTCATGTGAGGTCTTATTTTTTGAGGGACGAGTTGACGTTTTTATTGGTACCATTTTTGAGCACATGACTTTTTTTAGCGCTTTTTATTTCGATTTTAGGGAGGTTAGAATGAACAAAAATCAGCAATTCATGAATTTCTTTTGGGGGGGCGTTTATACCGTTCTGCGTGTGGTAAAATTGATAAAGCAGTTTTATTCTTCGGGTTAGTACGATTACGGCGATACCTCATTTATATAATTTTTTTATGTTTTGGCGCTTTTATACAACAAAAACAATTTTATATAAAAAATAATTATTTTTGCATCACTTTATTCTGCGAGCTGTAACTTTTTTAATTTTTCGCTGATGATGCTGTATTTGGCTTTTTGTTCGGCGGTATGATGATAAAGCATTGTTTTTTGCTGTGTTTTTTTTTAAGGGGTTCACTAAAGGGGTTAACTAGTGAGACAGTTCTATAGGGTGGGTCATTATGGACGCGGCAATATCAAATATGTGTATTTTTATTGTTCTAGTTTTTTTATTTACATGAAGAAATGAATTTATTGGGGAATATTTTTTTTTTCCTTTATTTAGGAATTTTTTTTACACATGTTATTTTCATTTATTTTACTTTTTTACTTTGTCCCAGGGTGGGACATCACTGTATAATATCAGATCGCTTGTCTGACAGTGTGCACAGCACTCTGTCAGACCAGCGATCTGACTGGCACTGCTGCAGGCTTCCTCAGCGCCTGCTCTCAGCAGGCACTGAGGAAGCCGCCTCCCTGCAGGAAACGGCGGCCATCTTGGATCCAGGGTCCTGCCGTGAGGAGGGTCCCTCGGAACAGCGCGATACATCGCGCTGTTCTGTGGGTCTCAGGGAAGCATGCAAGGAGCCCCATGCCAGGGGTTAATGTGCCGGGAGCTGTCTGTGACCTCTCCTGGCACATAGTGCCGGGTGTCAGCTGTGATAATCAACTGACACCCGGCCGCGATCGGCCGCGCTCCCCCCGGAAGTGCGTCCGATCGTATGTGACGTACTATCCCGTCCATGGTCATACAGGCCCAGGTCACCTGGACGGGATAGTACGTCCGATGGCGGAAAGGGGTTAAGGCGAATGCTCGCTGTTTAGTTTCGGCATTGTTCACATTAGCAGCAGGTTACATCTCTGCATGGTGGACCCTGGGATGCCATTGCACTTTATTATTTATTTTATTTAGTGCGATCTGCCAATCCTAACACTCAGTTTGTGGTAAGAATTTCTCCTATTACCTCTTAAAAACTTGGAGATAAAACAACATTTTAGTGGTAAAAATGTAGTTTATTCTTTATTCTCTGCTCAATGGTATAACATTTTGTGAGACACGTGGTGTCAATATGATCGCTGCACCCCTAAATTAATTCATTGGGGGTGTGATTTTTAAAATGAGTTCACATATGGGGCGTTTCTGTTGTTCTGGCACCCTCAAACCATTCCAGTAAAATCTGAATTCCGATATAGTACTTCTTCCCTTCTGAGCATTACACTGTGCCTCTAAAGTAGGTTTTCCCCACATATGGGGTATCAGCGTACTCAGGAGAAATTACACAACAAAATTGTATGGTGCAATTTCTCCTGTAACCCTCATGGAAATGCAAAATTTGGGGAAAAAGTATTTTTTTTTATTTTCAAGGCTTAACATTATAAACTTCTGTACAGAACCTGTGGGTTCAAGGGGTTCACCACACATATATAGTAAATACATTCCTTGAGGGGCTTAGTTTTCAAAATTCAGTCAGTTGTGGGGGGTTTCCATTGTTTAGGCACAAATGGGACATGGTGTCTGCTAATGATTCAAGCAAATTTTACATTCAAAAAATCAAATGACACTCCTTCCCTTCCGCGCTCTGCCATGCGCTCAAACAGTAGTTTTTTTCCCTCATATGGGGTATTGGCGTACTCAGGAGAAATTGCATAACAAATTGCATGATCCAATTTCTTCTGTTACCCTTATGAAAATGCAAAATATGAGGCTAAGAAAAGATTTTTGTGGGGAAAATTTGTTTTTTTTTATCTTCACGGCTCAACGTTTTAAATTTCTGTGAAGTACCAGGGGGTTCAATGTGCTCACCATACATATAGATAATTTCAAAGAAAAAAAGCACTTATTTGTTCTGGTAAAATAGTTCTTTCTTTATTTTTAATCCATTAAAAACTTGCAAAAAATGACAATGGTTGCATAGACTGGATGGGGGAGCAAGACGCGTTTCAAACTCTCACTTGCGTTCTTTATCACAGCTTGGTATATATTTAATATATATTCTTACTTTATATCAGGACAGAGACTGTACTTCTCTAAATGGAATTTCAATGCTTCCATAGCTATATAGCTTGGTATGGAAGTGTATAAAGAGTTAACATCACAGCCTATCCCAGGTATAATTTGATAACTATCTTTTGTTTGACATCTGATCTAAAATATCCTAGGTGTCTTTGATGTCTCCAGGTACACGCTGTACCAAAGGTTGTAAGACCGAATCCAACCACTCTCACAAGTGTGCTTTTTAAAAAAAAGACTGCAATGTTGTAGCAAAAAAGGCACCTTCATTAGGTAACTCACTTTCTCCAACATTTTTTTCTGATCCACAAACAAAAATAAGCACTTCGTTACAGCGAAAAAGACATTTTAAATGTGGTTCACAGAAATGTCGCACGCTATGCAGTTCTGTTTTCTATGATTCTGACCACTTAAATGAATATAAAATCAAACAGTATATTAATTGTGATTCAGAGAACGTGGTATACATAATGAATTGTGATAAATTTTACATAGGATGCACTACACGTAAATTAAAAACTAAGTTTAATGAACTTTACAATGATATACTTAATGCAAATAACACTAGTAGAAACGTTTCTGCTATTGCAAAGCATTTTATTGTTGAGCACAATTGTAACTTGTCTTTACAAGTCTTTTAGGTATAGAAAAACTATTTCTACATGCAAGAGGCGGAGATATTAAACACAAATTTTTGACAAAAGAAGTGTATTGGATATTTAATCTGGATTCAAGACGCCCAAAAGGTTTAATCTAAAGAGAGAAACCATGTGTCACTATTGACTGTTTCCATACACCTGTTGCTTAATGAATATATTAATTGATGTGATTGCATCATGTGACTTGTTCCAACTGTTTTCATTGGCACATTTTAGTATTTTAGTAAATCGTTTTGATTGTGTAGCCTAGCTGTGATAAAGAACTCAAGTGAGCATTCGAAACGCGTCTTGCTCCCCAGCCCTGTCTATGCAACCATTGTAATTTTTGCAAGTTTTTAATGGATTAAAAATAAAGAAAGAACTATTTTACCAGACACTGGAGCAACAAGTCCTTTTTTTCCTTTGCCTATATTATTTGGTGTGGATCCACCTGGTTCCATGCAAGCTGGACTTCAAATACTAGGTGAGCTGGCTTCTTCTTTACCATATATATAAATAAGTTCCCTGAGCTCCATAGCGATTGGAGCTCAATTCTGGCCGCTGTTGTTAGACTTAGTTGCCGACTATGTATGACCTACCCTGCAGAGAGAGCTCAGCTCCTGAGCCCGCTTCACATATGGGAAGCTACCACAACCATATGTAGTACATTTACATGATTTAGAATTACGAGGTTAAAAACTTTATAAAAAATCTAAACACAACCTGACCACCATCCTGAAATGTGAATTAATTACTTCCCTTCTGTCTTCAGACAGAAATTGCTGTATGCTTTACCAATTCATGTAACTGAGAGAGCTACAATAAAGGTATAATACAGGGAATTTGGTAATTTTAGATTGACGTATCTAAAATAAATTATCTCAATCAATTAATCACATTGTTCCTTGTAGTCTAACATTCTCATATCACACTCCGCATGGAATTAGAGTTACCTTCAAATCAGTAGGTATAAACAAATGACTGAATAAACATAGCAGCTCAGATGTGTTAAATTCTGATTGACATATAGTTGCCAGTCTATTATTGGACTCTATCTTTATTTCTTGCTCTACATGGAACAAAAAAAAATGTTCTTTAGCAACATAGAGAACCATTCATTGCTTGCACAAAATCAAAATATAAAGGTCCAAAACTGGAAATAATAAATAAAAGATTACTTTCTTCAGCAGATTCAGTATCCTGTAGGTTTTTTTTAGAAGTATAGTACAAAAAGGAAAACAATGTGTAGAAAATAGTGTGCAGATTTTTAAGGGGGTACGTGGGTGTTGGTTAGATATGGTGTGAATTAGTTCACAGAACCCGGTCCTGCGACCATGTCAGTAGTATGTAGCTGCTGGACAGGAACTCTTATCTGATCTGACAGCATTAATTCCTCATATCTGACATCTGGTTTCTTTTTGACAGTATCACTGGCTTATATTTTGAATAGCTGGCTTGGTACGATGTCATAGTTGCGGCATAATGCACATGTGACGTTGTGCCAAGCCAATTATTCAAAAGAAGAGTCACAGATGACGTCGGGTAAGGGATGGCCCTCAGAGCTCATGTCCAGCGGTCATAGATTACTGAAGTGACAGCTGAATCAGATCCTGTAAATAAATTTGCACAAACTCTAAAGCTGGTATAACCCTTTAAATAGATTTTAGAATACAAATGACCTTGATGAAAGAGTAGTTTCTTAGTAAAGGATTGCCAAAAAATGCAGTCATATTTAAAGAGTCAAGGATTTTGATGCCTACAGGCATTCTTACATGGCAATGGTTGAAATCGTGATGAATAAGTGGCGTAGAATCAAAAGTGGGTCTATACTTGCAATTAGAGATGAGTGAACATTCACTAATCTCAAATTCGGCACGAACGTAGCACATTTGGATTCGTGTTCGCTTTCACAAGAATTGTTACTCAAAGCCAGCAAAAGTCGGTCTCAGTAGTGCTGTATGATAAGCGGGTGGGTGAGGGATGAGTTTGATGAGGGGAGGGGGTGTATCTAGGTCAGAGGAACATGTGAAGAGGTTACAGCAGCTGTGCATACTTTTTTTTTCTAGCCTTAACTTTGTGTGTTGATTCCGGCAACCAATCAGGGCGCAGAAACCATCCACAACATCATGACACAAGGTATTCTGTGATTGGTTGACGAAGTCACATGTCCTTGGCCATATAAAAAGCGGATATCTTGTGTGCTGGTGCCATTTGCTCAGTGTCATAGTGCAGAGAGGTGGCACCTGCGCTAGTGCTGAAAGTTAACTTATCCTGTAGTGTGTGGCAGTCTCCGGAAGCCCCATTAGCTACTCCAAATCATTTGCGCTAACACTGTGTTTTAGTGGCAAATCAGAAGGCCAGATTTCCACTTAAAAATCGTTCTGCCTAATATAGTGCTGCAGCCTGGAGAGCCAATTAGCTACTCTTAATCATTTGTGCTAAAACTGAGTTTCAGTGGCAAATCAGAAGGTCAAATTTACACTTAAAAAATGTTAGGCCTGCTATAGTGGTGCAGCCACGAGGTCCAATTAGCTACTCCAAATCGTTTGTGCTAAAACTGTGTTTCAGTGGCAAATCAGAAGGTTATATTTCCACTTAACCCCTTCCCGACCTGTGACACAGCGTATGCGTCATGAAAGTCGGTGCCAATCGACCTATGACGCATACCCTGTGTCATGAAAGGATCGCATTCCTGCGGGTCGGGTGACCAGGGTCACTGAAAGGTCACCCGAACTGCAGGCACAAGACCCTTTGTGCTTCACCACAGGGGGGTTGGCTTAACCCCCACGTGGCTACGATCGCTCTGATTGGCTGTTTCACTTTTAACAGCCAATCAGAGCAATCTGTAATATTTGACCAATGATGCTGCAATAGCATCTGTCATGGCTGGAGACCGAGATCCGACCCTCCCCACACCGATAGATGGCGGCAATCGGTCACCGCCGTCACTTACTGCTCCCCTCCTCCTTGCCTCTGCTCCCCCACCTTCCAATCCTCCCCCCTTGCCTTCTGATCCCCCCTACTCACCTCTCACGGTCCTCCGATGTCCCTGGATCCGTCCCGGCGTCCGTCCGAGATGTTTCATGGGTGCCGCCATCTTGCAAAATGGCGGGCGCATGCGCAGTGCGCCCGCCAGCCGGCGCATGTGCAGTGCGCCCTCCAGAGTCTAGAAATTTATTTTGATCACTGTGATAAACTCTCACAGTGATCAAAAAAAAATAAAGGGTTAGCATTAGGGTTAGCATTAGGGTTAGAATTAGGGTTAGGGTTAGAATTAGGGTTAGGGTTGGAATTAGGGTTAGAGTTAGAATTAGGGTTGGAATTAGGGTTAGGGTTGGGTTTAGGGTTAGGTTTGTGGTTAGGGTTAGAGTTAGAGTTAGGATAAGTGTTAGGGGTGTTTTGGGGTTAGGGTTGGGATTAGGGTTATGGTTAGAGTTGGGATCAGGGTTAGGGGTGTGTTGGGGTTAGGGTTATGGTTAGGATTTGGATTAGGGTTAGGGGTGTGTAGGGGTTAGGGTTGGGGTTAGAGGTGTGTTGGGGTTAGGGTTGGAGGGTTGGAGTTAGAATTAAGGGGTTTTCACTATTTAGGCACATCAGGGGGTGTCCATACACGACATGGCGCCACCATTGATTCCTGCAAATTTTGCGCTCAAAAAGTCAATCAGTGCTCCCTTTATTCCGAGCCCCAACGTGTGCCCAAACAGTTGTTTACCCCCACATATGGGGTATCAGCGTACTCAGGAAAAATTGCACAACTTTGGGGGTCTAATTTCTCCTTTTACCCTTGGAAAAAAAAAATTGGGGACTAAAAAAATTATTTTTGTGGAAAAAAAATGATTTTTTATTTTCACAGCTCTGCGTTATAAACTTCTGTGAAGAACTTGGAGATTCAAAGTGCTCACCACACATCTAGAGGAGTTCCTTGGGGGATATAGTTTCCAAAATGGGTCATTTGGGGGAGTTTCTACTATTTAGGCACATCATGGGCTCTGCAAACGTAACATGACGCCCGCAGACCATTCCATCAAGTCGGCATTTCAAAATGTCACTACTTCCCTTCCGAGCCACGACGTGTGCCCATACAGTAGATTTCTCCCACATATGGGATATCAGCATACTCAGGACAAATTGGACAACAACTTTTGGGGTCTAATTTCTCCTGTTACCCTTGGGAAAATAAAAAAATTGGGGACTAAAAGATCATGATTGTGGAAAAAATATGATTTTTTTATTTTCATACCCGGGCATTATAAACTTCTGTGTAGCCCTTGGGGGTTCAAAGTGCTCACCACACATCTAGATAAGTTCCTTGTGTGGTCTAGTTTCCTAAATGAGGTCACTTGTGGGGATTTCTACTGTTTAGGCTTATCAGGGGCTCTGCAAACGTAACATGATGCCCGCAGACCATTCCATCAAAGTCAGCATTTCAAAACGTGACTACTTCCCTTCCGAGCCCCAACGTGTGCCCGAACAGTGGTTCCCCCCACATATGGGGTACCAGTGTACTCAGGACAAACTGTACAACAACTTTTGGGGTCCAATTTCTCCTGTTACCCTTGTGAAAATAAAAAATTGCGGGTTAAAAAAATCAGTTTTTGAGAAAAAAAAATGATTTTTTATTTTCACGGCTCTGCATTATAAACTTCTGTGAAGCACATGGGGGTTCAAGGTGCTCACCACACACCTGCATAAGTTCCTTGGAGGGTCTAGTTTACAAAATGGGGTCACTTGTGGGGGGTTTCTACTGTTTAGGCACATCAGGGGCTCTGAAAACGTAACAAGATGCCCGCAGACCATTCCATCAAGTCGGCATTTCAAAGCGTCACTGCATCCATTCCGAGCCCTGACGTGTGCCCAAACAGTGGTTATCCCCCACATATGGGGTACCAGCGTACTCATGACAAACTGGACAACAACTTTTGAGGCCCAATTTCTCCTGTAACCATTGTGAAAATAAAAAATAGGGGGCTAAAAAATCAATTTTTGAGAAAAAAACATGATTTTTTATTTTCAGGGCTCTGCGTTATAAACTTCTGTGTAGCCCTTGGGGGTTCAAAGTGCTCACAACACATCTAGATAAGTTCCGTGCGGTGTCTAGTTTCCAAAATGGGGTCACTTGTGGGGAGTTTCTACTGTTTAGGCACATCAGGGGCTCTGCAAACGTAACATGATGCCCGCAGACCATTCCATCAAAGTCAGCATTTCAAACATCACTACTTCCCTTCCGAGCCCCAACGTGTGCCCGAACAGTGGTTCCGCCCACATATGGGGTACCAGTGTACTCAGGACAAACTGTACAACAACTTTTGGGGTCCAATTTCTCCTGTTACCCTTGTGAAAATAAAAAATTGCGGGTTAAAAAAATCAGTTTTTGAGAAAAAAAAATGATTTTTTATTTTCACGACTCTGCATTATAAACTTCTGTGAAGCACGTGGGGGTTCAAGGTGCTCACCACACACCTGCATAAGTTCCTTGGAGGGTCTAGTTTACAAAATGGGGTCACTTGTGGGGGTTTCTACTGTTTAGGCACATCAGGGGCTCTGAAAACGTAACAAGATGCCCGCAGACCATTCCATCAAGTCGACATTTCAAAGCGTCACTGCATCCATTCCGAGCCCTGACGTGTGCCCAAACAGTGGTTATCCCCCACATATGGGGTACCAGCGTACTCATGACAAACTGGACAACAACTTTTGAGGCCCAATTTCTCCTGTAACCATTGTGAAAATAAAAAATAGGGGGCTAAAAAAAATCAATTTTTGAGAAAAAAACATGATTTTTTTATTTTCAGGGCTCTGCGTTATAAACTTCTGTGATGCCCTTGGGGTTCAAAGTGCTCACAACACATCTAGATAAGTTCCGTGCGGTGTCTAGTTTCCAAAATGGGGTCACTTGTGGGGAGTTTCTACTATTTAGGCACATCAGGGGGTGTCCATACACGATATGGCGCCACCATTGATTCCTGCAAATTTTGCGCTCAAAAAGTCAATCAGTGCTCCCTTTATTCCGAGCCCCAACGTTTGCCCAAACAGTTGTTTACCCCCACATATGGGGTATCAGCGTACTCAGGAAAAATTGCACAACTTTGGGGGTCTAATTTCTCCTTTTACCCTTGGGAAAAAAAAAATTGGGGACTAAAAAAATTATTTTTGTGGAAAAAAAATGATTTTTTATTTTCACAGCTCTGCGTTATAAACTTCTGTGAAGAACTTGGAGATTCAAAGTGCTCACCACACATCTAGAGGAGTTCCTTGGGGGATATAGTTTCCAAAATGGGTCATTTGGGGGGAGTTTCTACTATTTAGGCACATCATGGGCTCTGCAAACGTAACATGACGCCCGCAGACCATTCCATCAAGTCGGCATTTCAAAATGTCACTACTTCCCTTCCGAGCCACGACGTGTGCCCATACAGTAGTTTTCTCCCACATATGGGATATCAGCATACTCAGGACAAATTGGACAACAACTTTTGGGGTCTAATTTCTCCTGTTACCCTTGGGAAAATAAAAAAATTGGGGACTAAAAGATCATGATTGTGGAAAAAATATGATTTTTTTATTTTCATACCCGGGCATTATAAACTTCTGTGTAGCCCTTGGGGGTTCAAAGTGCTCACCACACATCTAGATAAGTTCCTTGTGTGGTCTAGTTTCCTAAATGAGGTCACTTGTGGGGAGTTTCTACTGTTTAGGCTTATCAGGGGCTCTGCAAACGTAACATGATGCCCGCAGACCATTCCATCAAAGTCAGCATTTCAAAACGTCACTACTTCCCTTCCGAGCCCCAACGTGTGCCCGAACAGTGGTTCCCCCCACATATGGGGTACCAGTGTACTCAGGACAAACTGTACAACAACTTTTGGGGTCCAATTTCTCCTGTTACCCTTGTGAAAATAAAAAAATTGCGGGTTAAAAAAATCAGTTTTTGAGAAAAAAAAATGATTTTTTATTTTCACGGCTCTGCATTATAAACTTCTGTGAAGCACATGGGGGTTCAAGGTGCTCACCACACACCTGCATAAGTTCCTTGGAGGGTCTAGTTTACAAAATGGGGTCACTTGTGGGGGGTTTCTACTGTTTAGGCACATCAGGGGCTCTGAAAACGTAACAAGATGCCCGCAGACCATTCCATCAAGTCGGCATTTCAAAGCGTCACTGCATCCATTCCGAGCCCTGACGTGTGCCCAAACAGTGGTTATCCCCCACATATGGGGTACCAGCGTACTCATGACAAACTGGACAACAACTTTTGAGGCCCAATTTCTCCTGTAACCATTGTGAAAATAAAAAATAGGGGGCTAAAAAATCAATTTTTGAGAAAAAAACATGATATTTTATTTTCAGAGCTCTGCGTTATAAACTTCTGTGTAGCCCTTGGGGGTTCAAAGTGCTCACAACACATCTAGATAAGTTCCGTGCGGTGTCTAGTTTCCAAAATGGGGTCACTTGTGGGGAGTTTCTACTGTTTAGGCACATCAGGGGCTCTGCAAACGTAACATGATGCCCGCAGACCATTCCATCAAAGTCAGCATTTCAAACATCACTACTTCCCTTCCGAGCCCCAACGTGTGCCCGAACAGTGGTTCCGCCCACATATGGGGTACCAGTGTACTCAGGACAAACTGTACAACAACTTTTGGGGTCCAATTTCTCCTGTTACCCTTGTGAAAATAAAAAATTGCGGGTTAAAAAAATCAGTTTTTGAGAAAAAAAAATGATTTTTTATTTTCACGACTCTGCATTATAAACTTCTGTGAAGCACGTGGGGGTTCAAGGTGCTCACCACACACCTGCATAAGTTCCTTGGAGGGTCTAGTTTACAAAATGGGGTCACTTGTGGGGGGTTTCTACTGTTTAGGCACATCAGGGGCTCTGAAAACGTAACAAGATGCCCGCAGACCATTCCATCAAGTCGACATTTCAAAGCGTCACTGCATCCATTCCGAGCCCTGACGTGTGCCCAAACAGTGGTTATCCCCCACATATGGGGTACCAGCGTACTCATGACAAACTGGACAACAACTTTTGAGGCCCAATTTCTCCTGTAACCATTGTGAAAATAAAAAATAGGGGGCTAAAAAAATCAATTTTTGAGAAAAAACATGATTTTTTTATTTTCAGGGCTCTGCGTTATAAACTTCTGTGATGCCCTTGGGGTTCAAAGTGCTCACAACACATCTAGATAAGTTCCGTGCGGTGTCTAGTTTCCAAAATGGGGTCACTTGTGGGGAGTTTCTACTGTTTAGGCACATCAGGGGCTCTGCAAACGTAACATGATGCCCGCAGACCATTCCATCAAAGTCAGCATTTCAAATGTCACTACTTCCCTTCCGAGCCCCAAAGTGTGCCCGAACAGTGGTTCCCCCCCACATATGGGGTACCAGGGTACTCATGACAAACTGTACAACAACTTGTGGGATCCAATTTCTCCTGTTACCCTTGTGAAAATAAAAAATTGTGGGTTAAAAAAAAATCAGTTTTTGAGGAAAAAATGATTTTTTTTTTCACGGCTCTGCATTATAAACTTCTGTGCAGCACGTGAGGGTTCAAGGTGCTCACCACACATCTGGATAAGTTCCTTGGAGGGTCTAGTTTACAAAATGGGGTCACTTGTGGGGGGGTTTCTACTGTTTAGGCACATCAGGGGCTCTGCAAACGTAACAAGATGCCCGCAGACCATTCCATCAAGTCGGCATTTCAAAGCGTCACTACATCCCTTCCGAGCCCTGACGTGTGCCCACTCATGGGGTACCAGCGTATTCAGGACAAACTGGACAACAACTTTTGGGGTCCAATTTCTCCTGTAACCATTGTGAAACTAAAAAATAGGGGCTAAAAAATCATTTTTTGAGAAAAAAAAAAGATTTTTTATTTTCAGGGCTCTGCGTTATAAACTTCTGTGAAGCATCTGTGGGTTCAAAGTGCTCACTGTGCATCTAGATAAGTTCCTTAGAGGGTCTTGTTTCCAAAATGGGGTCATTTGTGGGGGAGCTCCAAAGTTTAGGCACACAGGGGCTCTCCAAACACGACATGGTGTCCGCTAACGATTGGAGCTAATTTTCCATTAAAAAAGTCAAATGCCACTCCTTCCCTTCTGAGCCCTGCCGTGAGCCCAAACAGTGGTTCACCTCCACATATGGGGCACCAGTGTATTCAGGAAAAACAGGAAAACAACTTTTGGCATCCAATTTATCCTGTTACCCTTGGGAAAATAAAAAAATAGAGGGCTAAAAAATGATTTTTGAGAAACAAAAATGATTTTGTTATTTACACTGCTCTGCGTTTATAAACTTCTGTGAAGCACTTGGGAGTTCAAAGTGCTCACTACACATCTAGATAAGCTCCTTGGGGGTCTAGTTTCCAAAATGGGGTCACTTGTGGGGGTTTCTACTGTTTAGGCACATCAGGGGCTCTGCAAATGCAACATGACGCCCGCAGAACATTCCATCAAGTCTGCATTCCAAAATGGCGCTCCTTCCCTTCTGAGCTCTCCCATGCGCCAAAACAGTGTTTCCCCCACACATATGGGGTATTGTTGTACTCAGGACAAATTGCAAAACAACTTTTGTGGTCCAATTTCTCCGGTTACCCTTGTGAAAATAAAAAATAGCGGGCTAAAATATCATTTTTGAGGAAAAAAAAGATTTTTTATTTTCACTGCTCTGCATTATAAACTTCTGTGAAGCACTTGGGGGTTCAAAGTGCTCACTATGCATCTAGATAAGTTCCTTGGGGGGGTCTAGTTTCCAAAATGGGGTCACTTGTGGGGGAGCTCCAATGTTTAGGCACACAGGGACTCTCCAAATATGACATGGCAACAGCTAAATATTCCAGCATATTTTCCATTCAAAAAGTCAAATGGCGCTCCTTCCTTTCTGAGCACTACCGTGTGCCCAAACAGTGGTTTATGACCACATATTGGGTATCTGTGTACTCAGGAGAAATTGCCCAACAAATTTTAGGAGCCATTTTATCCTGTTGCCCATGTGAAAATCAAAAAACTGAGGCTAAAATAAAATTTTTGTCAAAAAAAGTATTTTCTTTTTTTTACGGATCAATTTGTGAAGCACATGGGGGTTCAAAGTGCTCACTATGCATCTAGATGAGTTCCTTGGGGGGTCTAGTTTCCAAAATTGGGTCACTTGTGGGGAGCTCCAATGTTTAGGCACACAGGGACTCTCCAAATGCGACATGGCAACTGCTAAATATTCCATCATATTTTGCATTCAAAAAGTCAAATGGCGCTCCTTCCCTTCTGAGCCCTGCCGTGCGCCCAAACAGTGGTTTATGACCACATATGAGGTATCTGTGTACTCAGGAGAAATTGCCCAACAAATTTTAGGATCCATTTTATCCTGTTGCCCATGCAAAAATGAAAAAATTGATGCTAAAATAAAATTTTTGTTGGAAAAATAAAATGTCCATTTTTTTCCTTCCACGTTGCCTTAGTTCCTGTGAAGCACCTGAAGGGTTAATAATCTTCTTAAATGTAGTTTTGAGTAGCTTGAGGGGTGCAGTTTTTTATAATGGTGTCACTTTTGGGTATTTTATGCCATATAGACCCCTCAAAGTGACTTCAAATATGAGGTGGTCCCTAAAAAAAATGGTTTTGTAAATTTTGCTGTAAAAATGAGAAATCGCTGGTCAACTTTTAACCCTTATAACTTCCTAACAAAAAAAACTTTTGTTTCCAAAATTGTGCTGATGTAAAGTAGACATGTGGGAAATGTTATTTATTAACTATGTTGTGTCACATAACTCTCTGGTTTAACAGAATAAAAATTCAAAATTTGAAAATTGCAAAATTTTCAAAATTTTCGGCAAATTTCCAATTTTTTCACAAATAAACGCAAAAATTATCTACCTAAATTTACCACTATCATGAAGCCCAATATGTCACGAAAAAACAATCTCAGAATCGCTAGGATCCGTTGAAGCGTTCCTGATTTATTACCTCATAAAAGGACACTGGTCAGAATTGCAAAAAATGGCAAGGTCTTTAAGGTCAAAATAGGCTGGGTTATGAAGGGGTTAAAAATCGTTAGGCATATCAGTGTTGTTCAGGCACACTATCTAAGAAAATAAATAGTGATTGTTCATTTAGTGACAGGTGACTGACAGCTGTGGGCCTAAGGTTGTGAAGTGGCAAGGTACACGAGGGGAAGGTTACTTGCAACACAAGTGGGAAAAAGTGAGGTTGTGGTGGAAGGGGGAATAGGTGTTCGACGTGTATGTGGGTTAGGTGTTAATGTGAATGAAAGCTCAACTGAACAAACTCATCCTAAATAAAAAGACCACTGACAATGTCTGTTACTGGCCCTCCTACCCGATTCACTTTCTTTGGCAACCGCACAGAGGTACGCCTTGTAGAGGAGGCTCAGAAATAGCATGTGCTCAAGTGGATGGCAATCACTGCATCAAGTTGGCCTCTCCTCCTCTTCCTCCACCTTAATATCACACACAATACAATCCTCAGAGGTGGCACCGTAATCACCATTGTTTTTTTCCATGTCACAAATTTCCAAATGCCGAACTTACTGTGGGGAACCTCAGATGGACCATTCTGAAGAGCTGTTCACACATTGTATTCCATGGGCATCAGAGCTTTGCTCTGAAGAATCACAGAATCCAGAGGAGGAAAGCATCTGCACCAATGCCCTAAATTTTTTCATGTTGGATCCGGGACTGGACAAAGTGTGGTGCGAGCAGAATCCAGACCCTCATTACCAGACGTTAACCACCAATGTTGGAGTTGATCCTGATGAGACTCAGATGCCAGAGGCATACATGGACTGTACTGCGGTGTCAGGGCAGGAAGAGGATGACTCTCAGGGTGAGGAGTGTGAGAACAAAGAGGATGACTATGAGGTTATAGATCCCATTTGGTGTGAACCCAGAGGTATGCAGCTGAGTAGCTCAGCAGAAGAGGTGGGGGAGGAGGAAGATGAGGAGGCGGCTTCCCACACATGAAATGACACAACCACGACAAGCACTTCATCCTTAGCCCCAAGTCTGGCTGTGGCTACCACCAGTCGCAATTGTGTGCAGTTCGCAGGGGCAAATTTGCACAAAAAAACTTAGTAGAGGTAAATACTGCAATAATTTGACAACTACATGCATGAATCGGCACATGCTTGATCAACATGCCTTAGTGTGGGAATCTCACTGTGCTAAAATGCGGACTAGCGGGCCTCGCAAACCATCAGTTCACCCATCAACCCCATCTGCTTCTTCCTCCTCTGTCACCATTCCAAGTATTCATACACAGGTCTCCGGCTGCAGAAACTTCAATTGTTTACCCACTACAATCGGGGTGAGTGTGATTTGGGCAGTTGTTACGGAAGTAAACATGACTGTTGCTTTTGTGTCACCTAGCACATCACAGCTTTCTCAATCCACCATAACATCTCCACCTGCACCTCACTCATAGTCCAGCAGTTTGTCCTGTTCTCCATACTCCGCCCTCTCTCAGCACAGAAATCAGCTCTTGGTCCCACAGTTGTGGTCACATAAAAGAATGTTTCCTCCTACACATAACAAAGCTAATAGATTGACCTAAACCATCTTCAATCTGTTGGCCACAGAAATTCTGCCTTTCCGCCTGGTGGATACAGTTTCTGAAAGTTGATGGCCGTCGCAGTCGCCCAGTACCCGTTGTCCAGCCACCATTACTTCTCCAAGAAAGCTGTGCCTGCGCTACACCAGCATGTCGCCGACATCACCCTTTCCTTGAAATAACTATGTCTGCCAGGGTGCATTTCACCACTGACACCTGGATGAGAAAACATGGGCAGGGGCGTTACATCTTGCTGACTAAGCAATGGATGTCTCTGGTGGCTGTGGGGGCAGGCAATCAAGGGATGCTCCAAAAGTCTTTGAATCCCCAGAGCTTGCAGGACAAACCTCTGTATCTAACAGTTCCTCCACTGCTTTTGCCTCCTCCAGCTCCTCTAGCACCTCCACATGTGCCCTCAACCTTTTCCTTAATCAGACACATGTTCCAACAGTGCAGATACAATCTACCCCATCTCCATACTGCATAACAATTTAAACACTGCAATCAGGCAATGTTTAGATTAGTATGCCTTGGACATCACAGTCACATAGCTTAAGAGTTGTGGATAGGAATCCAGGCAGAGTTAGAGCAATGGCTGTCTCCACTAAACCTGGAGCCAGAGAAGGCCATGTGTGATAACGATGCAAATCAGGTGATGGCCTTATGTTGTTGCAACCTCACACACGTGTCTTGCAATATCCCAGCCTGGATGCACTGATGCAGAAAGCACGATAGCTGTGTGCTCACTTCTGACGATCGCACCCTGGAGGTCATTGACTTGCATTGCTACAAAGGTGTCTCGGCCTACCAGTTAACCATTTGATTAGCAATGTTCCGACACAGTGGAATTCCACTCTGGACATGTTGCAGTGTCTGTGGCAGCAGCGACAAGCCCAGGTGCAGTATTTCCTTTTGCATAGCCTGGGCCAAAGCAGTCTGAACGTGGTGCAAATCATGTTTGTGGAGTGGGCACATGTGAAGGACCTCTGTACCCTTCTGCACATTTTTGAAATGGCTACTAAGATGCCATCATCAGCATGACTATTCTCGTCATCTACATGCTGGAGCACACTTTAAATAGTCAGAGTGAGGAGGTGATGGTCCCAGAGCAAAAGATGAAAGCAGAGGAGGATGCAGAAAGGATAATGATTTCTCAAATATCCAGACTGTCGTCACACAGGCGGCTGCCATGGGAAGGTAGCTTACAGCGATCAAGGGTGGGTCATGGTACAACACAAACTGTTATGGATGATGCAGGAGCTGAGGAACAAATTGAGGAGGATGAGGTGATGGATGCGCAACAGTCAGGAGATGAAGAGGATAATGATACGCTCTCTGTTTTCCGTGGTTGTTGGGAAGGGACAGAGGAAGCAACCGTGTTACCCTGCCATCAGCACAGCATGGACTTGGACCTCATGGAAGCGCCCAACACATGAGCGCCTTCTTGCTGCACTATCTTCAACACAATGCCTGAATTCTTAGAGTTAGAAATAGTGCTCACTACTGGGTTGTACTACTGTTGGAGCCACGGTACAAGAGTAAATTTAGCCAGATGTTTCCGACCTGGAAAGGCATGCGTGCAAGCTGGAATATCGAAACACGCTTATAGACAATTTTAAGAGTGGTTTTCCAAAAAACAGCAGAGAGGTACACATCCCAGTTGTAGATGTTCAACCCGGGAACTTCAAAACTTCATTGCCAAAACATTAGCAGCACCAGCAGTGTAAGTGACATAAGCAATTTCTGAGTCGTTTAACACATTTTTTAGACTAGCCTGTACATCAGCAGAACAAAGTACGAGTCTGTAAAGTTGTGAACGACTGGAGAGAATGGTGCAAGAGTACCTGGAGCTCAATAAAAATTTCATCGTGGGGGTTTGGACCCTTTTACATTTTGGTCTTCAAAAATGGAAGAGTGAGCACGTCTCTCATGAATTGGAGGTTTTGTCATGCCCGGCAGCCAGTGTTCTTTCTGAAAGTGTCTTCAGCACTGCTGGTGGTGTCCTGATAGATAGGCGCATCCGGCTGTCCCCTCAAAGTGTAGACCACCTACCTTTCATTAAAATGAACAAGTCATGGATATCCGATGACTTTTGCACCCCAGTCGCAGATTGAGAAGACTATGCGAAAGGTGTAGTTTTTAGTGTCATGTATTGATCTTGCATTATTGCAATCTGAGTAATCTTTGTGGTGTCTTCTGTGCCTGTTGTTGCTACTGCTGCTGATGTTATAGTTTTTTTTTAAATGGAGAGACTCCAAATTGGGTCTACATATGGTGGGTTGCTTGTGGTGGAAGGTGTGTCAGAGGCCTATTATACTGTTTCTACTCTGTGGAAATTGATGCCACTTTAGTGCTGTGTGACAATTATTTTTAGAAATGTGGAGACTCCAAGTTGGGTCTCCATCAGGTGGGTTGCCCGTGTAAGTAGGTCTCCCAGATAGGCAGGCCTGCACTTACTTTCAGTCAACTAATTGTTTTGCTTTCCTTAAATGCTTCTACCATTAGTATTCTATAAAACTGATGTTTGTGGCTGGAATAAAAAAAAAATGGAGGTGTTGCATGGGGTGTAAGGTCTCCCAGCTAAGAAGGGCTCCCTTAATAAACAGGTCCTCATTAAAACTTTAATTCAAGCTGCAAATGCTGGGCCAGAGCCTGATACCGCATGCATGGCCCATGACTGTCTGCTTGTGTACCATTATAACATTGATGCCACTTTTCCTGGTGTCTGCCCCTAATTTTAGCTGTTTTGGAAGCTTTTTGTCACCCTTTAAGGTATTGTCTATGCTTTTATTTTTGCCTCCAAATGAATTTATTGGTATTGGAGTATGTTTGTCGAACCGTTCAGCAAACGGAGGTCCGTTCGGCGAATCCAAATCGAATCGAACCTTGAAAGGTTCACTCATCTCTACCTGCAATACTTGCAATAATCTGTTGGCAAAATCCACAGAAGCTTCTGTGACACAGTCTCTGAGTCTCTCCTGCTACAGCACATCTCCCCCACTTTCCATTCTCAGAATTGCCCATCTGCCTAATAAATGCCAAACGACACATTTTCTGCAATAAGTGAAAAATAATACAAGATGACATAAATAAGCAATATGTAGTCAAGATTATTTTACTAAGGAAAAAATAACGAAAAATATAACAAATGTGAAGATTGTTCCATAAAGTCCATATGGGATTTTGAAACACAGCCACCATGGTGCCCACAAATTGCCTATTCTTTGTTACATAACAAGAAATCCAAGCTTCCTCTGGAAGTCTCATCAACATGAGAAATCAGGAGCATTATTATCTACACATAAGCCTAAAATCTCTATGTGCAATGCCAATCTTTAGCTGGAGTGATGTAACGCAGGCCAGTGAAGGTATGTTTTGTAATTTATCACATTTCATTATACGACAATCTGAATGGTAAATCTAGGTTTAGTAGACGGACAAAAAAATTGCCTACCAAAATGCATGGTGCCTACTGTAAAATTTGCACTAGAGGTTTTTGAAATATAGAGAACCTACATGTTGCTCATTATGTTATGACCATTTCATATAAAGGTTTGCACATTGAATTGGACTCAGTGTTGACTTACCAGATTATATTGGAGATGGCTTGTGTTAAGGGACGGTCGCAACAACTTTATAAAATAATGGAATGCGACCGAACCCGGGGTCCGCAGTGCAGCCGGAGAGACTGCGGCCGAACACCCCTTGGGTACGAGGGTAAAACTGACAACCAAAATATATAAGATCTCTCCTGTGTTACTTCACACAAGGAAAGGCTAGGATTCACACTATCCCCGTTAACTTCACGGAAGATGTGCTGCTTACTGGCGTAGACGTAGCTCTGTTAACTGCACAGAAGCTACACACCAGCCGTTACGAAGTGAGTGCAACTCACGCCGGGCGTATGTGCTGCCAGCCAGTGTGCGACCGGACTGAGAAGCAACTCTCCTTTCGGATAGCAGGCGATGCCCAGGTTACGCGCCCTGCAGTCTGCTCAGGGTGTATCGCTACCCTCTGTCGGAGCTAGACTGCACCACATTCATTACCTGCCTAGCATCTACTAACCTGCCTGAGTAACCTGTGCTAATTAGCCGAGTTATCTCTGGCATCGCCAGGTCATGGAGCGTGAAACTAAAGAGCACTTGGAGCACAAACTGACAGGCGTCTGTGACGCGCACCACATTGGTGGTACCAGGGCTATGGGGTACTCGGAACCGAGCCCATGGAAGTCTATGGGGAATGTCACTGGCAGCAGAGCTCGGTCCGTGGCCCTGGCGGTCATGCAATGGGGGAATATTTACAGGGGATTGTAGTTATAGTAGTTCGTGACGCCACCTGTGGTTTCTGATCTGATTGACCAGCGCTGCAGGGTAGATCTCTGAGGGGATGTTATGGCAGCTAGGTGTTAAGTCCCCCACAGGTGGGACTGGTCCCTCAAAGTCTATGGTGGTGATGCAGGGTGCAGATAAGAATTCAGTCACACACAATGCAGTCTCTTTCCATACCTTTACTTGTAGATGTTGCAGGTATGTCCCGGGAAGCTGGTCAGGTTGGAGAATGCACATTCAGGGAATTGTTGAGCAGGTTAAAGGCCTCCTTTCTCCATAAAGTGTATGTGAGTACAAACTTGCATAAAGTCAAGTGCAACTCTTACTGTAGCAACTACGCCCGGCCAACATTGTGGTGGAAGTCTTCTGTTGGATAGAACTAGTCTTTTGTGCAGGGCCCTGCTAGACTGTTGTCCTTCCTGACCCCGGTTACGTATCGGCACTTAGGGCTACCTTCTGTGACTTGAAGTCCAGCAAGGACTCCGGTTTTTCTATCACTAGCCGTGAAGTACTAGCAATGCTTCGGACCCGGTGTCCGGTTAAACTGAGTGAGGGTGATCCGTCACCTTAATCACTCTTCCTTCTCCACTCACCTGTCGCCCTGCTCTCGCCCTTAACATAAGCACGGGTAGCAGCGAGTGTAGTTGTCAGCTTTCCTTCAGTGCTCACTGACCTGATCTCAGTTGACTCGATGCTATAACTGCTGTGATCCCCTTCCTTCTTTCCTTCACAGAACTCTGTCCAGAGCAGCTCACAGGACGCTTCGTCAGACTGTATTTACGCTGTAGCTCTGAGAGTCACTTTCCACTTTCTTAGGAACACAGGCAGCTTGTTCTGAGATAGCAGTTCTGATTGTAGTTCTGACTAGGCTAGAGTAAATCCGTCTACTCGTACTAGCCTCCACGTCTGTATAATGAACTATCTGAGCTCCTTCAGGAATCAGTCTTCACTCCTCTCCCTCCAAGACTGAACTCTCCTCTCCTTCCGTCTGTCTCTGACTGAAACAGAAACTAAACTCCACTTCTCTGTCCAAAGACAGGAACTTGAAATCCTCCTTCGATCTAGCTCAGGCTGAGCTCTGACTAGAATGACTCATTATTGCTACGTCACACTACTAAATAGTCTGAAATGCCTCTAGTGGCAGTGTTGGGAAATGTGTGTGAATGAATATCAGGCTTTACAGTTACCTTCTTGTGCATTTTCCAGGAGACATGTGTGCCTTGCGCAGCTGGGCCACACATCTGCACATATGCACGACCTATAAGGTATGATCTGACCGCCCCGCCATGCTTGCGGTCAGGCTATTTAAAGGCTAAGCCCTGTCCCAAGCCACATCATTGATGACGTCACCCGTGGCCAATCAGGTGGTGCCAGGTCACCGGATCAGCTGACATCAAATCACCAATCACGGTCCGCCACGTCACGGACATGCTCAGTGCAGGAAATCCTGGACTTAGGCTGTGGCAGCCCTGTTCCTTTCTGTAACCTATGATTAAAGCTACTAGGAACAAAGACCCTAGCAACAGCTTGTGCATTCTGTGTACTGGCTAGGCATTGGGATCGACGGTGAAGCTGAGCAGCATCTGCCCCAGCTGGACCAGAATGGGAGACCACAGAATCCACTGCTGGCTCCTATCCAGCTTCTGATCCAGCAGACTCCCGACGCCTAACACCTTGTATTTGGATAATGGTATACTCAGTGGTGGGCAAAGGTGAAAACTTTTGACCTGAGCCTCTTCCTGCATGTTGGTCAGATGTATTGGTCCTTGTATCAATCAATATCCTATAAATACATGTGTTCACCCCATGTAATAATGCTGCCATTCTGGCCCTATCCTGGATTAATGTTCTTATTCTAAACCTTTCCTGCTATAATGTACCCCATCCTTGTCTCTTTCCTGTAATAATGTGTGCATCCTAAAATAATGTTCCCCATCATAGACTCCTTTCTGTTCTATTGTCCCCCATCCTGGTCCCCTTCATATAATATAGTCCCCATCATGGACTCTCTTTCTGTTATAATGTCCCCTGTACTGCGAGTCTTCCTGTAATAATTTCCTCATCCTGTAATAACTTCCTCTGTTCTGGCCCCTTGCTATAATAATGTCCCATCCTGGGCCTCTCCCTGTAATAATAACCACATCACGTGCTTCTTCCTGGTACAATGTCCCCAAATCTGGGCCTCTTCCTTGTATAATGTACCTCATATTGGGCCCTGTCCTGTAATAATGTCCCCTGTTTTGGGCTTCTCCTGTTATAATGTCCCCCATCCTGGCCCCTTCCTATAATAATGTCCCCCATTTTTGCTGCTCTTCAACACATTTAAAAAAGAAATAAATGATTCCCCTTATAATCTCAAGGCATGCGGCATCCTCTTCCATACATTTCTGGGTCTACCTTCTCACAAACAAAAAATTGGAAAACCAACTACCGATCCTCACAATAAGCTGCCACTCCCTGTTTACATAGATCACCTTTCAGCCATCATTTCAGCATCCTCAAACACAATATTATATGACTGATAACTAGAGTTGAGCGAAACAGGTCAGTCAGATTTATAAGTCGCCGACTTTTGCCAAAGTCGTGTTTCGTTGACCGAAACCCGATCATAGCGTGAGGTCAGCTATGCGGTCGGCAAAACGAGCGCCAGAGTCGGTTTTCCCAGAATGCTTGCAGGTGCCTTTTTTCAGCCAATGAGCAAGGACGTACACTGTGGGCAACGAGATGACATGTGCAGCGTCCATCACCATCATAGAGAAGGGCATTGCTGTGATTGGCTTGCTTTAAGGGGCGTCATAGTCTCTATAAAATCCCTGACCGCCGACCTCCATTTTACTTCTGCTGATATTAACAGTAGGGAGAGGTTGCTGTTTTTCAGTAGGGAGAGAGTTAGGGCTGGAAAGAGAAGTTCTTATGTGCTTGTGCTGATAGCAATTGTGCTGTACAGTTAGTGTGCAGTGACAGGGAGGATTTTCTTGTGTGCAGCAGCGCTGGTTATTAGGTTGCCTGATAGCTGTATTGCTGTGTGTACACTGCTGTGCAGACTGCTTTTTACACAGCACTAATACTTTTATTCTTTTTTTCTGCACAGTTACCGACCGTTCATTTTTCCCCTACACCGTATACAGCTGTATGCTTCTCATACAGTACCGTATATCTGCTGGTATTACGGTCAAATCCATACTGAGAGAGCGTCTGTGTGTGACTCCGGAAATATATATGGAGATTTAAATTTTCCCCTACACCGTATACAGCTGTACGCTTCTGATACAGCACCATATTTCTGCTGTTTGTATTACGGTCAAATCCATACTGAGAGAGCGTCTGTGTTAGACTCCGGAAATATATGCGGTGATTTAAATTTTCCCCTACACTGTATACAGCTTTTCGCTTTTGATACAGTACCGTATTTCTGCTGTTTGTATTACGGTCAAATCCATACTGAGAGAGCGTCTGTGTGTGATTCCGGAAATATATACGGAAATTAAAATTTTTCACTACACCGTATACAGCTGTACGCTCCTCATACAGTGCCATATATCTGCTGGTATTTTAGATGCATTTTCCCAAACATGAGTAAGTATGGTGGAAGAGGCCGCGGACGTGGGCGGGGGGCCAGCTGGTACTGATGGTGGTGGTGGTGCATCTGCTGGTAGTGCCAAAACCACAATAGCACCTAAGGCAGAAGGTGTTGAGCCTCCGTCATCGTCTGGCTCCAGAAGGCCTGGAAGGCTCCCTTTTCTGGGAGTAGGTAAACCGCTTTTAAAGCCGGAGCATCAGGAACAGGTTTTGGCTTACATTGCCGAAACAGCCTCCAGCTCTATCGCCTCCTCTTCTGAAGTTTCAAAACCTGCAAGCACTGAGTAGTCAGTGCAGGCTCCTGGTCAGGAGCAACACCTTTCCTTGGTCCTTCACCACCACCAAAAGTGAAGGATGCGGCAGGCCACACTTCAGATCACTCCCTGGAGCTCTTTTCACATGCCATGCCTAACTTATCGAATGAAATCCTGAATTCCCCAGTCCAAGATGAATCTGACATGGAATGCACTGATGCACAGCCACTGCTATATTATTCTGCTGGTACATTCACCCAGAGCACTGCATTGCCCTCGCAGTCTACTGAGCCAGATTCTGACCGTGATGAAACTCAGGTGCCCCTTCCCGCATACTACACCATCTAACACGGTGACACAGAGGAAGATGCAGATGAAATTGAAGAGGAGGTGATGGATGACCCAGTTGTTGACCCAGATTGGCATCCATTGGGGGAAGAGGGTGCTGCTGGCAATAGCTCAGAAGAGGAGGAGGATCCGCAGCAGGCATCGACATCGCAGCTGCGGTTATCTGGCAGGCCCGTAGCAGTCCAAAAATGTGTTAAAAAAACAAAAAGAGTTGCAGGACAGCTTGGCCAGACGGTCAAATTAGCATAGCGTGCAAGCCCTGAAAAGTTTTCCCATAGTAGGAAGAGTGCAGTGTGGCACTTTTTTGACCAAAATCCTATTGATGAGGCAAAGGTTATCTGTAAGAAGTGCGGAAGGACCTTTAGCCGAGGGAAAAATCTCCAAAATTTGAATACCAGTTGCATACTTAGACATGTAAACACCATGCACTTGCAAGCGTGGACAGACTACAAAACCTCCCTGACTTTGAACGCTTAAATTGCCAAACTGATCTCATTAGAGATGATGCCCTTCCGTTTGGTTGAAAGCGCAGCGTTCCGAGAGCTCACAGCCTACGCTATACCACACTATGACCTACCCAGTCGGCACTTCTTTTCTAGAAAAGCCATACCTGCCCTCCACCTGCATGTAAAAGACCGCATTGTCCATGCACTTAAACAATCAGTGAGTGGAAAGGTGCACCTCACAACAGATGCATGGGCCAGTAGGCATGGCCAGGGCCGTTACGTGTCCATCACTGCACACTGGGTTAATGTGGTGGATGCAGGGTCCACAGGGGACAGCGGCGGTGGAACAGTGCTACCTAGCCCACGGTATAGGCAACAGTTGGCTGTAGGCATTCGACCCTCCTCCTCCTCCTCCAGAAGCGAAAGCTCATCAACAGAGCGCAGTCACACGAGCAATCCATCCGCAGCTGCCAGTGTTGCACACAAGGTGTCCCACTATCTAACAGCTAGTGGTAAGCGTCAGCAGGCTGTTTTAAAGATGATGTCTTTGGGTGACAACAGAAACACTGCGAAGGTACTGGCCGACTGCTTGCAGCGAGAAACTGAGTCATGGCTGGGCAGTCTACATCTTGAGCTAGGCAAGGTAGTCTGTGATAACGGACGTAATTTTGTGGCGGCCATAGCCCTGGCAAAACTCAGACACATACCTTGCCTGGCTCACACCTTGAACCTGGTGGTGCAGTACTTCATAAATAATTATCCGGAGTTACCAGCCCTGCTCCATAAGGTGCGAAGACTGTGCTCGCACATCCGTCGCTCGCCCGTAGACTCCAGTTACATGCAGAGGCTGCAGCGATCGCTCCACCTCCCCAAGCACCGCCTAATCATAGACGCTGCAACAAGGTGGAACTCCACCATGCACATGGTTGATAGGCTGTGCAAACAGAGGCAGGCTGTAATGCATTTGTGTGAGGATACACGGGCAGGCAGTTTGAGGGCAGACATTGAGTTGTCGGGTGTGCAGTGGTCAAAGCTGAAAGGCCTCTGTAAAGTCCTTCAGTGTTTTGAGGAATGCACACGGCTGGTAAGCGCAGACGACGCCATCATAAGCATGAGCATCCCACTTATGCGTCTGCTCATGTAAACTTTGACACACATCAAGGATCAGGCGTCTGCAGCGGAAGAGGAGTAGGGAAGCCTTGATGACAGTCAGGCATTGTTTGCTCAGTGAACTGTCCTGGACGAGGTGGAGGAAGAAGAGGAAGAGGAGGAGGAGGAGGAGGGGATGATTATTTTGGGGAGGAGGATGCTTCTCAGGGGGCAAGAGAAAATGTTGGCTTGCCAAGGTCAGGTACAGGGTTTGTGCGTGACTGAAGGGATGTGGATTTGGCAGAAAGTGCTCCACCACCCACCACTGGCAGTGCATCATTGACACCTGGAACATTGGCCCACATGTGTGATTATGTCTTGCGGATCCTAAAAAAGGGACCACCGCATTGCCAAAATTATGAAGGATGACGACTACTGGTTGACCAGCATTCTCGATCCATGCTATAAAGGCAAATTTCAGAACATCATGACACAGGAGAACCTAGAGCTAATATTGGCGAACAAACAAGCAACTCTGGTAAACCGTTTGTTAGAGGCATTCCCAGCACACAGCATCGGTGCTGGTTCTACCTCGAGCCATACTGGGCAACATGGAAGAGGTGTTCGTGTTGCACATAGCCGAAGTGACGTTGGAGACAGGGGTTTCATGACCATGTTGTAGACTGATTTCTCGAGTACCGCTCACACGACTGGTAACACTGAATCGATTGCAACAGACAGGAGACAGCAGTTGTCAGATATGGTTCAAAATTATCTCTCCTCCCCTATCGATGTTCTCCCTCACCGTTCATTCCCTTTGACTACTGGGCCTGACGCCAGACGACTGAAGTGTGAAAGAGGCCTTCAGTGAACGTGACTGAACTATGTCGCACTGTGACTGACAGAACTTGTTTAGTAAACATGAGTGAACTTTGCAGGGCCGGCGTCAGCACCCACCGCCGCCCACACACATTGTGCCATCACTCTGCAATAATTATTTTCCCCTCCATTTGCTCTCTAACACAGGATCTGTGACAGTCCCTGTGACGTTGCCAAGGCCGCGGTCGGGTATCCAAGGGGCATGCCCGCAACACTCCCCCAGGAACGCCCACATCCGATCTGGAGGCAGCTGAGCAGACCAATCAGCGACGCGGGATTTCTGTTACAGACAGACAGAATTAGACAATTATATAGTAGATGTGCGTTTTTACCTGTGGATTTTCCGCACCTAATGCAAGTAATGTGTAAATTCTGCACATAAAAATCAGCGTACCCACAAGAGAAATTGATATGTTCTGGATCTGAAACACGCACCGCAGGTCAGTTAATGCTGAGTAAAACAAATCTTGATGGGCATGAGATTTCTATAAATGCCATTCACTTTTCTGTATTTGACGCAGGGAACATATGCAAAATCTGACTAAAAACTCATTGTGGGCACACAGCCTTAAAACGGATTATACGGCCATTCTGACATTGATTTTCAAAGCAAATATATGTCTTATTAGAGATCTATGTAATTATGTATACCGCTTGTATTGTGAAATTTGGTGACGGATTCTCAATAAGAGTGCACTTATTGTCGCTGCAATGCTGACTGTAAAATGTGGCTTTCTAACAACTATCCTAAATTTGGTAAAAGCATCATGCATGTGGAAAAGTGGTGTGCGGAGGCCATATAAAGGGACATATATAATCCTTACTGCTCTATATGCCAGAACAATAGATACTCTATTGGCTGCTGTATGGGGTCATTCTCCCCTAAAGGTATCACTTTTGGTGGAATCTGACTCTGTAATTTGAGAGAAAAAGTCAGAATAAAAGGCATATGTCTCCATGTAGGATTGAAGACATATGGAGATGATTTGCAGCAGAGCCTATTGGGGCGGTATCACTCCTATGCATTATTCAGCTGTAATATGATCATATACATAATACCATAATACAAAAGGTTTTACCTCCTAGTTTGTTAATCTATTTCAGATCAGAAACTAATGGGAAATTGCATTCCATATTCAGGTTTCCCTTTTGGTCCAGTATATTTTAATCTGTGACTTTAATTGACTATAAAGAAGCCGTTGTGTAGAAAATATAATTGAAATGCAGCATGTTGCACTTTTTGGGCCACCAAGTATATGAAAATTAATAGATTGCCAGTCAGCAAAGACAAAGAATGGTTGAAATCGCATTGAAATACATTGGAGGTATGTTATCTAGCAAGTTATCCATTATTTTATGGAAACCAGGATCACTAATGGTCCAGGAAAATGTGCAGATAGAGATATAATAAATGTAGAAAACAGGATACATAGAAGTGCCCTTGAGAGCAAGAACCCTGTGATTACACTGCACAAAGGTATCATAAACAATACATGGCTGAAGGAGAAAGACGTTATCCAGCAATCTATCAGAATAATTAAAGGGCCTTCAAAAATCAATGGCCTAGCCTTAGGATAGGCCATCAAAGTTGTATCATGGGAGTCCGATACCAAAGATCAGCTGTCTATCGGTATGTGCACGCAGGGTCTTTTTTCAGGCTGGTCGGCTGCAAAACTTGAAAATGCCCAGGAAGCGAATAGAAGAATTAATATCTATATTTCTATGTAAAAAAGACTTGTTGTTCATATTTCAGTCCTTTGAACATTTTTTCTTCATAAACTCGTTTATTAACCCCTTAATGACCAAGCCATTTTGTAGGTTAAAGACCAGGCCAATTTTTACAATTCTGACCACTGTCTCTTTATGAGGTTATAACTCTGGAACGCTTCTACGGATCTTGGCGATTCTGAGACTGTTTTCTCGTGACATATTGTACTTCATGATAGTGGTAAAATTTCTTCAATATAACTTGCGTTTTTTTATGAAAAAAATGGAAATATGGCAAAAATTTTGAAAATTTTGCAATTTTCAAACTTTTAATTTTTATGCCATTAAATCAGAGAGATATGTCACAAAAATTAGTTAATAAATAACATTTCCCACATGTCTACTTTACATCAGCACAATTTTGGAACCAAAATTTTTTTTTGTTACGAAGTTATAAGTGTTAAAAGTTGACCAGCAATTTCTCATTTTTCCAACAAAATTTACAAAACCATTTTTTTAGGGACCACCTCACATTTGAAGTGAATTTGAGGGGTCAATATGACAGAAAATACCCAAAAGTGACACGATTCTAAAAACTGCACCCCTCAACGTGTTCAAAGCCACATTCAAGAAGTTTATTAACCCTTTAGGTACTTCACAAGAATTGAAGCAATGTGTTCTTTCGACACAATTTTTTTAAATTTTGTCAAGGGTATCAGGAGAAAATGAACCACAATATTTGTTGTACAATTTCTCCAGAGTACACCGATATACCATGTGTGGGGGTAAACCACTATTTGGGCGCATGGCAGAGCTCGGAAGGGAAGCAGCGCCATTTGACTTTTTTGGCTGGAATTGAGATTGGACGCCATGTCGCATTTGGAGAGTCCCTGTGTGCCTAAACAGTGGAAACCCCCCACAAGTGACCCCATTTTGGAAACTGGACCCCTCAAGGAACTCATCTAAATGTGTTGTGAGAGCTTTTAACCCCCAAGGGCTTCACAGAAGGTTATAACGTAGAGCCGTAAAATTAAAAAATCATTATTTTTTCCACAAAAATGATCTTTTCATCCCAATTATTATTTTCCAAAGGATAAAAGGACCCCAAAAGTTATTGGGCAATTAGTCCTGAGTACGCTGATACCCCATATGTGGGGGTAAACCACTATTTGGGCGCATGGCAGAGCTCGGAAGGGAAGCAGCGCCATTTGACTTTTTTGGCTGGAATTGAGATTGGACGCCATGTCGCATTTGGAGAGTCCCTGTGTGCCTAAACAGTGGAAACCCCCCACAAGTGACCCCATTTTGGAAACTAGACCCCCCAAGGAACTTATCTAAATGTGTTGTGAGAGCTTTTAACCCCCAAGCGCTTCACAGAAGGTTATAACGTAGAGACGTAAATTAAAAAATCATATTTTTTTCCACAAAAATGATCTTTTCATCCCAATTTTTATTTTACAAAGGATAAAAGGACCCCAAAATTTATTGTGCAATTAGTCCTGAGTACGCTGATACCCCATGGGTGGGGATAAACCACTATTTGGGCGCATGGCAGAGCTCGGAAGGGAAGCAGCGCCATTTGACTTTTTTGGCTGGAATTGAGATTGGATGCCATGTCATATTTGGAGAGTCCCTGTGTGCCTAAACAGTGGAAACCCCCCACAAGTGACCCCATTTTGGAAACTAGACCCCCCAAGGAACTTATCTAGATGTGTGGTGAGAGCTTTGAACCCCCAAGGGCTTCACAGAAGGTTATAACGTAGAGCAGTAAAATTAAAAAATCATATCTTTTCCACAAAAATGATCTTTCCACCCCCAATTGTTATTTTCCAAAGGGTAACAGGACCCCAAAAGTTATTGTGTAATTTGTCCTGAGTATGCTGATACCCCATATGTGGGGGGAAACCACTATTTTGACGCATGGCAGAGCTCGAAAGGGAAGTAGCGCCTTTTTCAAATGCAGACTTTGATGGAATGGTCTGTGGGTGTCATGTCACGTTTGGATAGCCCCTGATGTGCCTAAACAGTAGAAACCCCCCACAAGTGACTCCATTTTGGAAACTAGACCCCCCAAGGAACTTTTCTAGATGTGTGGTGAGCACTTTGAACCCCCAAGTGCTTCACAGAAGTTTATAACGTAGAGCCGTGAAAATAAAAAAATCATATTTTTTTCCACAAAAATAATCTTTTTGCCCCAAATTTTTATTTTTATAATGGTAACAGGAGAAATAGGACCCCAAAAGCTATTGTGCAATTTGTCCTGAGTACGCTGATATCCCATATGTGGGGGGAACCACTATTTGACGCATGGCAGAGCTCGAAAGGGAAGTAGCGCCTTTTTCAAATGCAGACTTTGATGGAATGGTCTGTGGGTGTCATGTCACGTTTGGATAGCCCCTGATGTGCCTAAACAGTAGAAACCCCCCACAAGTGACTCTATTTTGGAAACTAGACCCCCCAAGGAACTTTTCTAGATGTGTGGTCAGCAGTTTGAACCCCAAAGGGCTTCACAGAAGTTTATAACGTAGAGCCGTGAAAATAAAAAAAATCATATTTTTTTCCACAAAAATGACCTTTTTGCCCCCAAATTTTTATTTTTATAAGGGTAACAGGAGAAATAGGACCCCAAAAGCTATTGTGCATTTTGTCCTGAGTACGCTGATACCCCATATGTGGGGGGAACCACTGTGATCGCCTTACTGCGATCTTTGGGAGGCACAATGAACAAATCTACCAAAGGTGAAGAATTGGTTTTCTTTTTTACGCCGTTCCTCGTGCGATATTAGTGATTAGGTGACTTTATTCCTCGGATCGGTGCGATTACAGCGATACCAGATTTACACCCTTTTTTCATGTTTAGCTTCTGTCACACTCTAAAAGATGCTTTTTTTTGGAATAATTTTTTGGAATAATTTTTTGCATCGCCGTATTTTGAGAGCTATAATTTTTCCATATTTCGGCCGACAGAGTTATCTGTGGGCTTATTTTTTGCGGGACGAGCTGACATATTTATTGGTACCATATTCGGGCACATAACATTTTTTGATCGCTTCCTATTCCGATTTTTGTGGAAGCAGAATGAACAAAAACCAGCAATTCAGGAATTGTTTTTTTTTTAATTTTTTTTCCCCCGTTCCGCGTGTGGTAAAATTGATAAAGCAGCTTTATTCTTCGGGTCACTACGATTACAGCGATACCTCATTTATATATTTTTTTTATGTTTTGGCGTTTTTTACACAATAAAGAATTTTATAGAAAAAATAATTATTTTTGCATCAGTTTATTCCGCGAGCTATAACTTTTTTATTTTTTCGCTGATGATGCTATATAGCGGCTTGTTTTTTGCGGGACAAGATGACGTTTTCAGCGGTACCATGATTATTTATATCTGACTTTTTGATCGCGTGTTATTGCACTTTTTCCAAGCGGTATAATGATACCGCTTGGAAAAAGTATAATTTACTACTTTTTTGTGTTTTTTTTTTACGGCTTTCACTGAAGGGGTTAACTAGGATTATGCTTTTATAGATGGGATTTTTACGGACATGGCGATACCTAACATGTGTATTTTTTTTATTACATAAAAATGTGTATTTTTTAGGGGATTTTTTTTAAATTATTTTTTAATATTTTTTTTACAATTTTTTTTAAAAAATGATTTTTTTCAACTTGTCCCTTTATGGGACTTTCACTTTTTTTACTTTTGATTGCAGTTACAATGCATTGCAATGCTCTGGCATTGCAATGCATTGCAACTATAGTGGAAGCTGCTGTGACATGATCACAGCAGCTTCCCGTAGCTAAATGACCCGGAGGTTGTCATGACAACCCCCGGGTCATCAAGGCAGAGATCGGGCCCTGCGATTACATCGCTGGGACGCTGATCTGAGGCAGAGGGAGCTCCCGACCCTCTGCCTCCCCCCCTGAGCTCTGCGATCGCGCTGGATCGCAGCAGTCAGGGGGTTAACAGCCAGGGGCGGTGGGGGCTCCGCTCCTGGCTGTCAGTGCAGGAAGCCTGGCCACTGCAGCGCCGGCTCCTGCACTGATCGCGCTGGGGAAGCTGAAATTTCAGCTTCTCCTGCGCGATCGCTGCTGTGTTTGGTCAGTCAGATTGACTGACCAAGCACAGCGCTGTGGGTGCGGGGACCGACGGAAAAGGTCCCCGCACCGCTTGCCGTGCCTGTCAGCTGTCTGTGACAGCTGTCGGCACTGATCTACCACTGCGTGTTTACACGCAGTGGTAGATCAAAGGCATGACGTGCAGAGTCCATCCTGGTGCCGGAACTGGCACTTTGCCATGACGGACTCTGCACGTCAGTGGACATTAAGGGGTTAATTGAGAACAGCAAATAGTTACAACATTTCTAAATACAACCAGAAAGGTAGTTTTCATTATAGTGGTATAGACCATAGTGATACTGTCAAAGCGTTTAAAAAATATCAAGATAATATGTTAACGTGAAATCACTTATCAGAATACCACCTTTTTTTAAGAAAAGTATGACATTAATAAATTGTTCTTTAACTTCTTGCAATCAAGTTGGGCTTTGTCAAGCCTGAAAAAGGTAAGAAAAGTAGAAAGTTTTAGTAGAAAATTATAACAAATTATAACAAAAGAGAAAAGTCAAGAAGAGATCCTAAGGGGAGAGGAAGAGATGAGCAATGTTTATGAATCCACCCAGATTCAGTTATGTACAAGTACAATATATGGTGTCTTCATCGTGACAGAAGGATTGAAGAGTACTCCGGAGAATCTCTGAATAAAATCCATCCTTGCCAAATATGGAAAAAGTCGTCTGAGCTAATTTTATTATGAGCAGAGAATCTTTCCATTCTACACAAAAAATCCATTTCAAGAGACCATTCTTGGATAGATGGAGTGATTCTAGAACACCAGTGTCTAGGAATGACTGTTCTAGTGGCAGATAAACAGTGTTTCAGCAATCCCCTTTTGATAGATTTAAAAGACCCTGGTATCATAGAAAGAAGTCCGATCTAGGGAGTTCTAGATGATGATTCCCCTGTAAAGTATTTGTGAACATCAAAGACTTTGCGCCAGAGGCCACTTATTTGAGGGGATTCCCACCAGATAGGAAGCATAGTGTCTTCAGCATTTTCACATCTCCATCATTTAATGGAGAGAGAGGGAAATATCTTATGAAGATCTGCTGGGCAACGATACCATCTAGTTATGATTTTATAATTTTTTTCTTGAGCTTTGCAAGCCAATGGAAGTCTGTGTGTACAAAAGAAAGTTTTGTTCCATTGTTCCTCCGAGAAGGTCATCCCAATCTCTCTCTCCCACTCTTTCTTGAACCAAAGGAGCTCTGTATTAGTCTAAGATGACAAAATATAATATATTTGGGAGATCGTATGCTTGGGTGCAACTTCTCTGATCAGCAATGAATCAAACTGAGAAGGGTCACACTTGAGCACCGAGAATGGCTGAAGGGAATCAATGAATGAAGTGAACTGGAGGTATGAAAACCAAGATATGGTTTGATCGGGGTAGAGCATTTTAAGCTCGTTTAGCAATGGTATATTTCTGAAATTTGCTAGGACCTGATGTAGTCTAGTTTTATAGTTGAAGACCAGGAATTTACTCACTCCAACTCAAGGGGGAATTTTGGATTGTCAATGATCGGTGTCATAGGTTCTGGAATATTAGAAATCTTAAGTTTCTTCACTAATTGGTCCCAAACTCTGAGAAGATCAACTTTTAATGGGGGAGTGGTCCCTTTGAAGAACAAAGTGCTTAGAAATCCAGGGTAGAGAAGTTAAGTCTAGGCACGATAGGAATGACTCTAATGTGACCCAACGCTTCTGATTCGCACCATGAAACCAGTCCACATTCCGCCCCAGCACAGCCGTAGCATGATAGAGTTGAAAATTCGGGAGGCCGGCTCCCTCTTGACATTTAGATCTAGACAAAAATTTAATGACCAGTCTCGATCTTTTTAATCTCCAAATAAAATTGTTGCAGACTGTATTTAGTTGCTTAAAAAAGGAACAGGGGAGTGCAATTGGAACTGCTTGAGATACGTAAAGCAGTTTCGTAAGAATGTCCATCTTTAATACGTTAATTCTACCGAACCAAGATAATCGTGTTTTGCCATAAGCCTTGCGCTCAGCTTTGCCACGACTGAGCAAAGGCTCGTGATTCAGATGGAAGAGCTGGAACAAGTCTAAAGGCAATTGGATGCCAAGATATTTCATAGAACCATTACACCAATGGAAAGGAAAGGACCCCTTTAACAATTGTGCCTCCTCCTGTGGGATATTGATGTTCAAAATCTCTGACTTAGAAAGATTTACCTTAAAATTACTCAGTCGACTATATGTCTCAAATTCTTTCAGAATAGAGGGCAGTGATGTTTTAGGATTAGTGATGTACAATAAGAGGTCATCTGCATATAGCGCCAATTTATGAGATTTGTGCCCAACTGGGATTTCTTGAATGTTGAAGTTTTTCCTGAGGGCCAGATGTTCCATCACAATAACGTACAATAACAGGGAGAGTGGACAACCCCGTCTTGTTCCATTCAACACTCCAAAATATTCTGAATAGGTACCATTGCAACAGACCATGGCAGAGGGGTCTTGATATAAAGCTATTATTTTGTTGAGAATGTTGGGACCTAAATTGATTTAAGAGCACTGTGTAGAAATGGCCAGCTAACCCGGTCAAATGCTTTTTCAGCATCAACCGATAAAATGTATGCTGGGATCTTTTTCAATTTTGTATATGACATAAACAGCATCGTTTTAATCATGTTGTCTCTTGCCTCCCTCTGGGGCACAAATCCTACTTGATTGTTGTGCACTGTCATGATTCGGTAACCGAGGACGATAATAAGAAAATAGGCTAGGCAACCAGACACCCAGAGAGGTTGGTAACTTAGAGGATTGCAGACCCCTAAACTGACAACACAGCTAGAATTATCCGTGGGACGTACCTACGATGCCCTAGACGCCTCGACACAGCCAAAGAGTTAGCTAAGCCTAAAGAGAGAAAGGGGGAAAGCTAACTGCCCCAGAGTAGAGCCCCAAAGGAATAGATAGCCCCCAAACATATATTGCCGGTGAGACAGATGAGGCACAAACACAGGCAGAAAACAGATTAAGCAAATGCTGGGGCCCAAACTGTCTAAATAGAACAGGACAGGAAAGGACACTGTCTGCAATCCAGCAAAAACCCTAAGAAAAATTCCAACACGTCTGATATGCAAAAATACTGAGGCCACACGACCTCTCCCCCACTGAATCAGAACTCTGGTGTGAACTGGACGCAAAACAACAGATGCTGAAAAACAGGGGACTAGAAATACTGAAACAACTGAAATAAGCTGTGGCAAATGAACACAGAGTCCAAAACAAGTCCCAGCAGGGAACCCGGCTGAACTCACACAAGCAAGGCAAAAAGCAGAGAAGCAAAACGGAGCAAATGCCACAGATAAAAAAACAGACAAATAACTTATCTGAAAGATGCAGGACAAAGCAGGGAGCAAGCAGACTTCCAAAAGGCTCAGAATAAAACCAAATCACCGGCAACAGCTAAGGGAAGGCTGCTAATTTATATCTCCCCAGTCTGTAACACCTGATCTCCAATCATCCTCCTCAGGTGATAGACCTCTGTCGGCCAGACCAGCTCCATTACCAGCAGCAACCACCAGACAGAGACCAAACTCAGAAGCCAGATTAACAGTGTTCACAACAGTGCACGATATGAGGCATCAGGGGGGCTAATCTGGTTGCTATGATTTTAGAGAAAAGTTTAACATCAATGTCAATTAAGGATATTGGCCTGGAACTTGAGCATAATGTTTGGTCTTTCCCAGGTTTTGGTATCATCGAAATATGGGCTTCCAGAGTTTGTCCGGGAAAAGGGTTTGAAGTCGAAATTGAATTAAATACTTTGGTTAAGAATGGTGTTAATTGCGTAGCAAATGTATTATAAAATTTGGCAGAGTAACCATCTGGACCTGGGCATTTATTAGATGGGGAGCTTTTGATGACCTGAAGTACCTCCTCTCCTTCAAGTGATTGCTCTAGGGATGTCTTTGTGTCATCTGGTATTGAGGGCAGAGCAGTGTCTTTCATGTATTGATCAATTTTCAAATGAAGTTGGGTTGGTTACATATCTGCATATTGGCCCTCAATAATGTACAGGGAACTATAATATCCTTTGAATGCCTCAGAAATTTGTTTGGATTTATTTGATTATGGATCCTGTAGCATCCTGTATAGATTGGATACATGTCGTTGGGACTTTAGGATGGATGCTTCTAATTAGAGGGCCACCACATTTGTCTGCAAATTCATAAAAGAAATGCTGTAACGTTTCCCTATGTTGTGAGTAACTTAGGTCTAGAAGTCCCTTCAGGTCATCTTTTTGCTTGTTCAAGTTAATCAAGATATCAGCAGATGGATTTTTTTATGGGATTGTTCAAGGGAATGTATTTGCTTCAAAAGATTTTCTATCGCATGGGTTTTTGCTTTTTTTAAGTCTAGTGCCTTCTTTGATTAGGACTAGCATTTTAGAGCTTCCCATTGGATGGTGAAGGGGTTATCCATTTCGTCATGATGCAAAAACTCAGAGATGGCTTGTTCTACAGCATTTTTTATGTTAATGTCTTCAAGAAGGTTTTGGTTTAAACGCCAGTGCCATGGGCGTGGTACAGAGGTGGGTGTCTGAAAAGTAAAGAAGAATGAAGCATGCTCTGACCAAGTCATAGTGCCCACAGAAGCGGAGGGACCCCAGCTAAGCAAATGATGACTAACCAAAAATTAGTCGATTCTACTATACGAGTTGTGAACTGATGAGCAGTGGGTGTAGTCTTTATCTTTAGGATGTAAGACACACCACACATCCACTGCCTGCAATTTGAAGAAATTGTTTATTGTTTTTCCAGGAGGATAATTGCATAGGGGTCATCGTAGAATTACTCACTGAGGAGTCCCACATCCTATCCAGCCTCAGGTTGAGATCTCCCCAAAATCAAAATGCCTTCCATAAAACTCTCCAGTCACCACAGGTATATCAGCCCAGTCCTCACCTGCTCTTTGTTTGGAAGATAAAAGTTAGCTAGTGTGTAGATCTGATTCAAAAAAGAGATCTTCAATAGTAAAAAACGTCCATTATCATCAGTTTCAAGCCCTAGTAGGGTGAAGAAGAAATTTTTGTGAATAGCAATGCTGTGCCCTTTAGATTTAGGCCAGGTTCACATCGCGTTATGGCAGTCCATTTAACGGATGCGTTACAAAGCGGCATTAACGCGATGTAATGCATCCGTTAATGCACCCATAGACTGCCATAACCTAGCGCATCGCTAACGCATGTCAAAATCGGCATGTGTTAGCGATGTCCCGTTATGCTGTGATGGACCCTCGGACGCGGTCTACCACGTTCGAAGGTCCATCACGGCTAGTGCAGAACGAGCAGATGTGCTAACATTATCGCACAAATGCGATAAAAAAGACTAGCGTTAGCACAGTCCATTTAACGCATCCGTTAAACGGACTGCCATAACGCGATGTGAACCTGGCCTTAGCAATCGGATTCGAACTATGATACCAGGTTGTGTAGTACCGGTACTTCATTTCTGGGAAGTGATTACTTTTAAAATAGGTCTCCTGTTAGGCTGTGTTTCCATGGTCAGGAAACACAGCGCATTTGACGGAGCGGAAATTCCGCTCCGTCTAAGCCCCGCCCCCTTTCTGACGCACGCTCTTTCCGGAGGTGTTCAGGGCTACATAGCCCTGTGCTAAATTCCGTTGCGGCGACGCAGCGTCGCCGCAATACGCTAGGACACGATGCGGTCTGAAAAGACGCGCCGCATGTCCGGATACGCAGGTCTTCCGCCTGCGTGTTGTTACGCATAGTGGAGACGGGATTTCTTGAAATCCCCTCCACTATGCTGTAACATCTGGACGCTGCGTGTTTGGCGCTGCACCAACGCACAGCGCCAAACACGCAGCATTTCCTGATGCAATACTGATCGTGGAAACTCACCCTAAGAAAAGAATTTGCACTCCAATTTTATGCATCACGTATAGATTTTGAGAACGTTTTTGCGGGACATTAAACCCTCTAACATTTAGAGATGCTACCTTAATTGATGCCATGTCTGATATTACCAATTTCAACTTAGTTTAGATGGATGGACAAGAAAGAAAGGACAGATATAGAGAAGATATAGATAAAGAATAAAGATAGAAGAGGTTGAATTAAGCCTACATAGAGAAAAGGCCAAATCCTCGATCCTAGGCCGAGGATGTAAAGAAGGGAAAAGGAAACCCTGCGGTAGTGGAGTCCTTCCCAAGTAAACTTGTATAAAACAAGTCGCCATAATTGGGGAGTGTCTTTCAAGGCAACATTGCATAACTCCTGGGCATCTTGGTCCGGACAAAACAAGATTGTTAGAAGCATATAAAAATCCTAACAAAACACAATAACCCTATGTTCCAACTATCACAAGGATCATGCCCATTTAAAGATGCATAATATTAGACAACCTGTAGGGAAAGGAAAATGCATCAATTAAACCTATTACAACATATCCCAGTGTTCATTCTAGACCATGGGTCTCAAACTCGGCAGAGTAAATGGGCCGCACATAAAAAAAAAATAAGCTGGCGGGCCGCATTCCATTCAAACTTAATACAGTACAAAATTATTGTTAAACAATTGTTTATTTGAACTACTATAACAATTCTCTACCTCCGGACCTCCGCCTCTCTCTGTGGCCATTCAAATAAGTTGTCAGCTGCGATGTACAGCTTACCGTATATACTCGTGCATAAGCCGACCCCCTAATTTTGCCACAAAAAAACTGGGAAAACTTATTGACTCGCGTATAAGCCTAGGGTGGATAATGCAGCAGCTACTGGTAAATTTTTAAAAATAAAAAGAGATACCAATAAAAGTAAAGTTAATTGAGACATCAGTGCGTTAAATGTTTTTGAATATCCATATTGAATCAGGAGCCCTATATAATGCTCCATACAGTTCATGATGGCCCAATAAGATGCTCCATACAAAATAAGCCCCATATAATACTGCACAAAGGTTAATAATGGCCCCATAAGATGCTCCATAGAATAATATGCCCCATATGCTACTCCATAAAGGTTATGGCACCATAAAAAGCTCCATCGATTATGCCCCATATGATGCTCCATAGATTATGCTCCCATAAGATGCTCCATAGATTATGCCCCCATAAGATGCTCCATATATTTTATGCCCCATAAGATGCTCCATAGATTATGCCCCCATAAAATGCTCCATAGAATAGGCCCCATAAGATGCTCAATAGATTATGATCCATATGATGCTCCATATATTATGCCCCATAAGAAGCTCCATATATTTTATGCCCCATAGGATGCTCCATAGATTATGCCCCAATAAGATGCTCCATATATTTTATGCCCCCATAAGATGCTCCATATATTTTATGCCCCCATAAGATGCTCCATATATTTTATGCCCCCATAAGATGCTCCATATATTTTATTCCCCCATAAGATGCTCCATATATTTTATGCCCCATATGCTGCTGCTGCAAATAAACCTCTCGTTGCTGGGAGCCAGGTGCCGGTGTCCTGAGCAGGCGGGGACACCGACGCGCTATGGGGGGGAGGTGTTGGTGTCACCGCTGGCTCAGGGCCCCGGCACCTGCGATATTCACCTGTCTCTGGTCCACCGCTGCGCATCGCTCCATCGTCCGGCTCCTCAGTCAGTGACTGTTCAGGCAGAGGGCGCGGCGCGCACTAACTACGTCATCGCGCCCTCTGACCTGAACATCACAGCCAGATGACGCAAAGGATAGAGCGGCGCGCAGCGGTGGACCGGGGACAGGTGAATATCGCATATACTTACCCCCTCCTGGAGTGTCTCTGCAGCCCTCCTGCCGCGGTCTCCGGCAGCTATTCTTCCTTCAGCGGTCACGTACTACCGCTCATTAAAGTCATGAATATGCGAATATTCATGACTTTAACCCCTTCCCGACCTGTGACGCCACGTAGGCGTCATGAAAAGTCAGTGCCAAATCCGACCCATGACGCCTATGTGGCGTCATGAAAGGATCGCGTTCCCCCCTAGGTGGGGTGACCGGGGTCACTTGAAAGGTCACTCTACCCGCGGGGCACAAGACCCTTGTGCTTCACCACGGGGGAGGGGGCTTAAATTTCCCCCCCCATGGCCACGATCACAAATTGGGCTGTTAAAAGTGAAACAGCCAATCAGAGCAATCTGTAATATTTCACCAATGAAATTGGTGAAATTTTACATCCACCATGGCCGATGCTGCAATAGCATGGGCCCCATGGCTGGAGGACCGAGAACCGACCCCCCCCACACCATGTCACGGCGGTGATCGGCCGCCGCCACCGAAAGATGGGGGTGATCCGGTCACCGCCGTCACTAACAGCTCCCCTCGTCCTGGCCTCCGCTGCCCCCACCTTCCGATCCCCCCCCCCTCACCTTCCGACCCCCCTACTCACCTCTCCCCGTCCACCGATGTCCCTGATCCGTCCCGGCGGGTGCCCGGGATTTTTCATGGGCGCCGCCATCTTGGAAAAAGCGGGCGCTGCGCAGTGCGCCCTGAAGAGTCCAGAAATTTATTTTTGATCACTGTGATAAACTGTCACAGGATCAAAATAAAAAAAAAGTAAGTGAACCCCCCCTGTCATAGGGAGGGTCAAATAATAAAATAAAGAATTTTGCTGAGGATCAGCAGCAGATTTTGCTGCGGATCAGCAGCATATTTTTGCTGCGGGTCAGCAGCGGATTTTACTGCGATCAGCAGCGGATTTTGCTGCGGATCCGCAGCGGATCAGCACGATTTCGCGCTGCGGATCCACAGCAGATCCAGAAACCATGTACAGTACAATGCAAATATATGGTAAAAAAACGCTGTGCACATGCTGCGATTTTTCAGGCGCGGGTTTGCTGCGGTTTTAAATCCGCACATGTCAAATTCTTTGTGCGGATTCCGCCCGGCGATTTTACACCTATTCCATTATAGTGTAAAACCCCAGGGAAAAAAACCCCAAACCAAACCATAGTAAATCGGCGCTAAATACGCAGGTAAAAACGCAGGTCATTTTACCTGCGGATTTTAGAAAAATCCGCAAGTGAATCGCACCCTGTGCACGGGGCCCCCCAGGGTTAGGCTGGGTTCATATTGCATTATGGCAGTCCCTTAGATGGACTGCGTTTTCACCGCGGTGTAACCGTCCGTTTCCTGCCCTTCACCCCATTTGTGGCCATCGCAACGCATGCCCAAGCGGCTGTGTTCGCGACAGTCTCATTTAGTGCGGACCTTGGACGCAGGCTGCTCCGT
>JARQOD010000001.1:246679578-246700762 GCA_033576555.1 Oophaga sylvatica
TAAAAATTAAAATGCACCAATTTTATTGGGAAGGGACCTTAATAATTTGGCACATTTTAAACTGCAGAGCACTTGACGGTCTTAATATCAATGGTCTTAATAAATTCTGCTTGTGTAAAGCTGAAATGATTCAGGATTTTTGTATAGATAGTCCCCAAAAAAATTATAACAAACAAAAAATGAAATAAATGTTTAGCGTAAACTTACCAAACCTATCATTATCTGATATACATTCCTTTTATACTTGGTGTAGATTTGGCCCCTAATGAGACTAACTTTCCAATTTTTCATGATAATCATCTGACCCTTTGCATAAACTTACAGAAAATTTGCCAGAACGAAAGACAATTTGTTCCCATGGTGGAAAAACCCCTGCTGTTTTTTCATTCATGATCAAACCTTAGAATCAAAAATTTATGAAAGGAAGGGTCCGAAGTATAGACACTGCTTATAGGGACAAAAGTATTAGGGACACACTTCCTGAACATTGAATTCAGGTTTTTCACTCTCCCTTTTTCACAGGTGTAAAAAATGTCACAAAATGTGTGAAAAAAATGGGTCAGTCCTAGTGTGACAGGCCCCAAAAACGGTTTGGGTTGGGTCACAAAATGGCACAACATACAAGGCACACTGGGGACACAATAACAACGTAGGCCCTGTTGATAGGGAATGGGGAAATGGCCACCTCCTGCACTCACCTAAGGATGTGACCTGATCTCCCTATCCCTATACGGGTTTTTTCACCCCGTGCCGAACAGGCTACCTAAACCTTAACTTGCTCTTCTCTAATCCCTAAATAGAAGCATGCAGGTGAGAGGCACTAGTCCACTGCTGCACTAATACAACACAAAGGAAAGGATAGACAGACACCACAGGAATGGAACAAAAACAACATTATCTTTTTGCTGCAAAGCACCGCACAGCGATAAAGACACCAGATAAATGTAATCAGCTGTAGCACCACTGCACCCAGCAAGCTCCTGTCTCCAGCTAGGTTGGTCTCCAAAAAGGACCTGTATAAGCAACAGTCAGCTGATGCATCAGGTGACCTCTTGAAGGATGGTGGGAGTGGTCACCACCCACATCAGCAGAACTAGCAGCAATGCAATTACACCAGCAGGCCAGCGGGGGAAAACTGACATTAACCTCCGATGGCCTGAAAGAAAAAAAGTTTTAATGTGAAAAGACAGATCTGTCCCAGATCTAAAAATGGATCGTGACAGTACCCCCCTTTCAATGAGGGGCCTATGGACCATCCACACCGGACCTCACCAGAAAACAACCTATGGTGAGGACGCCTCAGGTTTATGGCATATGCGGACTGATGGAAGTGACAATAATGTATGCTCCGGAGGTGCCACAAATCTCCAGAGCACCGACCTGGGGAATGAGTTGTGAACCTGCATTACTTGGGATAACTCCAGGTGGAAAGTACCCGGGCCAAGAATAGCCGACACCCAATATTGCTCGATCACCCTAGAACTCCAGGCTCCAGTAGCACACTTCCACTGGATGCTTTTGGTGGCCACCCACACATACTCATTCACACACAGGTCCAGACCTGCACGTTTATTGCCATGAGTACGTCTGCCATAAGATGGTGAACCCTTTGAGGAACTGACAACAGAGGTGTCCCCCTGTGTCACCACACTCACACCCCCATAATGCTCAGAGGGAGCCACCACCCTCCCCTGGCCCCTCCTCCTAAGAGGACTCCGACACTCAGGGTTAGCTTGTGGTGAGGGTTGAGACTTGCCCCTACTCTCTGACAGCACCTCTGCTGCCCTCACCGGAGAAGAAGGGGACGGTTGTAGAAAGATGGCAGAGACATTAGCCCCGGGCCGCAGCCCTCACACGACTGATCCATGCTGACTACTTCCCTGGACCGCCAATCTATGACCTGGTTGTGTCTTTTCAATCAAGGGAGGCCTAAAACGATGGGTGCTGGCATTCCCCCCAAGACTTAGCACGACAGGGACTCTTCATGATGAGTCCCTATACGCAGGTGTATATCATCTACGAGTTGGGTCACCCTCACCTGGCTGAATGGGACAGAGTCAATGGCCTGGATGCTTAGGGGTTTTGCTAGCATCCTACATCTCAGGCCATGGGTCTGGACAAAGTGAGCATCCACCAGATTGACACCTGCTCCACTGTCCACAATCACTGGTATACCCTCAGTTACCCTGCCAACCACCACTTCAGCAGACGAGGTACACTGAGGAGAAATAATGGAGGAAATATACACTCCCTGGTCGCCTCTCTCCACACGACCAGGAGGACACGGCTTCTTAGATGGCACAGGTATTTTGGCGCTAGCTGGGCAGACACCGTTGAAATGCCCTGTCTGCCCACAGAAAAATATACCCCTACACCATGGCAAACCGCAGGCAACCCCGTTTGGGAACAAACTCCTTCCATCTGCATAAGTTCGTCCGCTTTCACCGGTATGTCGTCTTCCCTAGCAAGGACAACAGGGGGCAGATTTGGAGTAGGACTCTCCCTGAGTAGTCTATACACCAGGATAGCAAGGGACATGGAGGCCTCCAACGATATGGGAGCAGCGTACTGTACCAGAGTATCCTGCTACCTAGGAGACAGACCCTGACAAAAATCGCTCCTAAGGGCAGGGTCATTTCACCGCGTGTCAGTGGCCCACCTCCTAAACTCTGAGCAGTACTCCTCAGCCGGCCGGCCCCCTTGCTTGATCTTAAGGGCTTTATTCGTCAACACATTTAAAAGTATACAGACTTCATGATCAGGACAAACCACATTGCCAAAGTTAGGAAATACATGCTTAAGTAGACAGAACATTCAATTTAAGGTGCCAACCTGACACATGAGGTGTCAAATGACCTAACTGATATCAGTTTGTATGATGCTACTGAACATTTTTAAAAAAAAATATCTCATAATTCGTCAGACACATTAGGAGATCATTCTTTTAATTACTAAAAAAAATTGTATGTAAAAATAATTGTATGTTAGTGCAAAATCTTTTGTTAGTTATTAAAAGAATGATCTCTTTTTAATCTTCAAACATATAGTGCCTAACACATTATGAGATATTTAAAATGTTTATTGAGTAGCATCATACAAACTGTAGTGTTGAGCGATAGTGCTCGATATCTAAAAATATCGTATCGAAATTGTATCGCCGATAGCACTAAATATCGTCGATATCCGATTTCGATAGCGGAAGTCCCATGTAAGTCTATGGGAACAAAATATCGCAACAAAAAAAAACCCTTTCTTACGTTGTAAACACAAAATATACACACATAGAATACATATATATATTATATATATATATACATGTCATTGTGACATATATATACATATATTTATAGTTTATACACTTCTACATAGTAAAATAGACTCTGATTCAATTGCCGGGTAAAGCCGTGACATACCCCATAGAAGTCGACGGGCTCGGTGCCGAGTACCCCCAAAACCTCTGGCTCTGTGCGACTCAACTTGGGCGTCACGAATAGGATTCTGTAGCTCGCTATAAGCGAGTCCTGTGTGCCTGAATTGAACTGGTTTTGTGCTTGAGAATTGCTAAAATCATCAGAGAATGTATTTGCCATTTTTCCGCCATATCTGCGTCACGACGAGGCACTGGTGAAGAAGAAGGGCGTGCTCTTCATGGGTGTACTGTACACTCACTCAGTGACGCGAAAACGATGGCTCTAAATGGTACTGCAATGTAAGATCGTGCCCCACAGCTCTTCAGTTCCGCCTCCTCATCCTCCTCAGTGTGTGGAAACTAACACGAAGGTCCCGCCTCCCTACAAAAGAGGGGCCCTCTCCAGATGCTAATGACACATGTGACTTGGCAGAGATGGCTAATGGACACGAGCAGAAGTGTGAAGGGATGGAGCAGTCAGAGCTCTCCCCCCACGGAAGCGACCCGATCACCACGGAACCACCGTTGGGCACCCGGCCTGGAAACCCTCCTACGCTGCAAGAAGCGGCGGATACCCTAAGAGGCCTGGCCCGGCACCGGGAGGAGGTCGCCAGGATGGAAGCGAGCTGGCGTGCCCTAAAACTAAACTTGGAGCGGCGCCAATCCTCTTACCTGAAGTGTCTGTACCGGAAGGTGAGGCACCCGTTCTAGTAGAGGAGTCCTTGCAATGTGATCCGGTTGACGTTGTCGCAGTGGAGGCACCCGTTTCTGCAAAAACCGCAGCACCGTCAGCACCCCAGATCCCGCTGTCTGCCCCCGTCGCTGAGACAGAAGAAGCGACACCCGTCCTCATGGAGGAGGCCGCGCAGACACCAGAGCACTACCTGCCTGTACCGGAGCCTCGACTGTCATCTGATTTAGAGCCGTCTGCTTCCTCCGCAGGGGAGCGCCGCCAGGACTGGGGGGCGACAGGAGAGCTGCCGCAAACCGGACACTGTAAGCTGCAGTGGAGTGGTGGAGACATGGAGCAGCTGGTGGAGGAGAATTTCAGGAGGAAGAGTGGAGACGTTGGGAGCGGGAAGCAGAGCGACAAAGGGAGCAGCGAGAATCCCAAAAACTTCGGCAACGTAACCTGGAGAAGGACCGGGCAGATAAGGACCGGATGAGAAAGGATAAAGGAACCCTGTGTGAGCCGCGGCGTAAGGGTGCAGTACGGAGCTTTAAATTGAAAGGTGATTGGGGCTTCATCAAGGAGCCTGGACTTTATTTAGAAGTCTTTGTGAACCGGCGGGACGTGGAGGCTCACCTCCCAGAAGGACACCCGGGAGGGACCTGTTGCCAGGAGACTTGGTGACTTACACCCGACACTGGGGTTACAATGGATGGTACGCCCTAAATGTTACCAGGTGCGACCCCTACTCCCCAGTGTGTCAGGAACCTGTGAGACCCTCGGAGCCTTCAGCCTCCCACATCCAGGCCTCTGCAAAAGTGCCCACCCCACGCCGTAAATCTCCCCAGCCTCCCTCAGTGGTCTCCTCAGCAGCCCCAGCTATGGACATGATAAGTATAGCTGGCCCGTACCCGGCGCCTGTTAGGCCCCCTGGGGTTCGTTCAGTCCGGGACATAGGGTTCCAGACCCGGAGGGAGATGAAAGAGGTGGCCACACAGACCCAGATAGCGGGTCACGACTTGACTGTACAGGCCACACGACGTCATCAGGTCCTGGTGGTCCTTGGTGCCTCGGATGTTTGGCAAGCATCAGAAGAGTACCAGGTGGTACCTGAACACCCCTGCCAAAGAAGTATAAATAACCCGGACAGGGTCCCTGTATGTAAATAGTTAAATTGTTGATAAATAGTTAAATTGTTTATGTACCCGGATGGGTGAATGTTTATAAAAAAGTTTTTTAATTTAATAAAAAAAAAAAAAACACAGTTTTCATTACTTTTATTACAGTCTCATCCTGCGACGCCATCGATCTCCTGTAAAAAAATGGAAAAAAAAAAAAGTTACCACCTGACCGACGCAGTCCATAGTAACGAGTGTCCCACGACGATCCAGCTCTGCTACATCAGAATCCCGGCGCAGCACAGCTGATTACCTGCTTCCCCGGCGGTGACGTCATCGGACTGGTTTACGGCCGGGATTACCCTGCAGTCACTGCAGTTATCGCGAAAAACTGCATGTGACCGCCAGGGAGAAGATAATGGCGGCCATCAAGCAGTCCAGGACGTGACCGCCAGAGATCTTCTGCCAGGTAAGTGCCGCTGACTCCTGACAGACCCGACCGACGGACACTCACAGTGACAGTGACAAATCCGATTCCGGTATTCGATAAGACGAAAATATCGAAACAAATTATCGAAAGGCCGATAGAGCTAATATCGGCTGATAGCCGATATTTGCATTATCGTATCGCTCAACACTAACAAACTGACATCAGTTAGGTAATCTAACACATTATGTGTCAGGTTGGTGCCTGTATTTGAATGTTCTGCCTTTTTAAGGCAGTATTTCTTAACTTTGGCAACGTGGTATGTCCTGAGGAACAAGTCTGCACTTTGAAACGCATTGACCAATAAAAACCGCAGTCATTTACAGTATTTGGCCTCTTGGATACTTTCATCATAAATACGGAGGAATCCTGTGAGTGCAGTAACGATCCCTATCTCCATTTATCTATCACTGGGCAACGCTCGCTCTGTAGATCTGCAGCAGCCATTTGTAATTAAACCCTTTCAGTGTTGTGGAAACACAATCTGAGAACATCCCTATCTCCATGATACTGGGTAAGACGCTATATTGTGCTGTTGTTTTCCAATTGTTTTCCATTACTTCCTTCTCCAACTTTGTGCGAACAGTTTGTGGAAGACCCTTTTTTGTTCCAGCATGAGTGTGCCTAAATGCACAAAGCAAGGCTTGGTTGGGTGAGTTTGGTGTGAAAGAACCAAATACCGCATATACTCGAGTATAAGCCGAGATTTTCAGCCCATTTTTTAAGGCTGAAAGTGCCCCTCTCAGCTTATACTCGAGTCATATATGCCAGGGGGAGGAGCTGGAGTGTCAGATCATACTTACCCCCTCCTGGCACGGTCTATGCAGCCCCTGCTTCTCTCAAGGTCTTCGGCGCCTATGTTTAGAGGTCACGTGGTACTGCTCATTAAAGTCATGAATATGCACATATTCATGACTTTAATGAGCGGTACCAAGTGACCGCTGAAGGAAGGAAGAGCTGCCGGAGACCGTGGGAGAAGAGCAGGGGATGCAAAGACCGCGCCAGGAGGGGGTAAGTATATGCGATATGCACCTGTTCCACCACTGCGCACCGCTCTGTCCTCTGCATCCTCTGGCTGTGACATTCAGGTCAGAGGGTGCGACGACATAGTTAGTGCGCACTGTGCCCTCTGCCTGAGCAGTCACTGACAGAGGACCCGGAAGACAGAGCAATGCGCTGCGGTGGAAAGGGGACAGGTGAATATTGCAGGTGGCGGGGCCTGAGCCAGCGGTGTCCCCACCTGCTCAGGACACCGGCATCTGGACCCCAGCGATGAGAGGTGAGTATGTATTTTTTTTTTATTATTCGCAGCAGCATATGGGGCATAATATATGTAACAGCATATGGGGCATAATATATGGCGCATCTTATGGAACAGCATATGGGGCATACTATATGGGGCAGCATATGGGGCATAATATATGGAGCATCTTATGGGGCAGCATATGGGGCATAATATACGGAGCATCTTATGGGGCAGCATATGGGGCATAATCTATGGAGCATCTTATGGGGCCATAACCTTTGTGGAGCAGCATATGGGGCATGTTCTATGGAGCATCTTATGAGGCCATTATTAACCTTTGTGCAGCATTATATGGGGTGTATTTTGTATGGAGCATCTTATGGGGCCCTCATGAACTGTATGGAGCATTATATGGGGCTCCTGATTCAATATGGCTATTCAAAAACATTTAACCTACTGATGTCTCAATTAATTTTACTTTTATTGGTATCTATTTTTATTTTTGAAATTTACCAGTAGCTGCTGCATTTTCCACCCTAGGCTTGTACTTGAGTCAATAAGTTTTCCCAGTTTTTTGTGGCAAAATTAGGGGGGGTCAGCTTATACTCGGGTCAGCTTATACTCGAGTATATACGGTAGATCTAATACAGAAATTATTAGCCAAGTTCTCTCATCCAGTGATTGATCTTAGAAATGCTGTAATAGATGAATGTGCAAAAATTGTCACGGAAATGCTCCAAAATGTAGAAAACCTACCCAGAAAACGTAAACAGGGTTGGGAGATCAACACCATATTAATCTCTATTGATTAGACTGGATTGTCATAGATACTCCTACAGGTGTAATGCGCAGCTGTCCCAATATTTCCATCTCTACAGGTTAGACCACATTCAAACATTCAGTATTTGATCAGTGTTTTACATCAGTATTTGTAAGCCAAAATAAGCAGTAGGTGAAAACATACAGAAGTGGTGACGTGTTTCTATTATACTGTTCCTCTGATTGTTCCACTCCTGATTTTGACTTACAAATATTGATGCAAAATACTGACCAAATACTGATAGTGTGAATGTGGTCTTACTGAAAGTTTACATGGTGTTCAGCTGAGCTCAAGGCTAATGGTGAATTTAAATGTCATGATTTTGGTATGTAAATGCACCTTAAGGAGTGCCAAATGACTGTATAACAAATTGGCACTCATTTTCAGTCTGCCTCATTTGAGGCAGAAGTGTTCCAGGAGTTTTGTAACATGTACGGTTGCAAGAACATCAGGACGACGCCGTACCATCCACAAACAAATGCCATGTGTGAGAAGATGAACCAGGTGGTAATTGACCTATTGAAGATCTTGCCTCTGGAAGAACGAAACCAGTGGCCAGAGAAGTTGCCAGATCTGGTAGATCTATATAATCATATACCAGTAAACTCCACCAACTGTACACCCACCTACCTGATGAGGGCAAGACCTGGAAAGTTACCCATTGATTTAGACATGGGAGTCTTAACACCTGAGTTGACATCACCAAATACAGACTGGGATACAGAGCGGCAGCAGTAATAAAGCAAAGTGCAAGAGTGTGTGGAACGAAGTTTGTCCCAAGCCAGGCAAAGACAGGAAAAGAGCTACAACCAACAAACTCCGGCTACTCCTTTAGTACCGGGAGAACAGGTACTCAAAAGAAAAAGACGAGTTCTCAAATTATATGACCAGTGGGAGACTTTGATAACACCAAAGTGTTTCTCATCAGTAAAGATGGAGGAGAAACCTCAGCGACAGTGTCAATGGATCATCTAAAACCATGTCTTGACCAATTAAAGGAAAGGTTTGAAGACCCAAACAGTCCTCGGCGAGTTCCCTCCAAATTGGACAAGAGTGACCCAGGCCATAGTTTTGCCGGTCTTGATCATTCCCCAACCAGTAGTGCCAGAAGGAGATACAACTGTAGATCAGCCTGAAGACGAGCGGGCTCCAGTAACAGATGCCAAATCTGCAGTGGAACGTGGAAATCTGCCCCCTGCTAGTGGTGAATCTGACAGAGCCATGGTGAGTCTAAGAAGTCGCAGACTGTTGCCCAGTTTACCAGTAAGATGCAGGCCTACCAGCAGCACAGACACTAGAAGATCCACGACATAAACAACAAACACTCTAGACCAGGCTAGGTCATTAGAGATACCAGTACTGCGTAGATCCACCCGTAGTACAAGAGGTCAGATCCCAGCCCGGTATTGGGACTAATATGTAAATAAGTTAATAATGTATAGTTGCAACTGTTTAAGCATGAGAGCCTACAGAGACTTACTATATGAACTTTTAAATATTTGTATTAACATGTTGATGGACAATTGGGCCACAGGACTATGTGTGGCCAGCACCTTACTTGTAAATATTTACCCTGACTAGGCCTTGAAAATAAGCCGCCGGCATGGCCGAAAACCAGGCCCACCTAGAGTGCCCTGTAGCCACGTCCAGGGTTGAAACACACAAAGTGGGCTAACGCGGTTCCCACCAACCAAACTCCAGGTACTCGGACAAAGACAATTCCTGGATGGCAGCATAAGGACTAGGCGCTGCAATAACTGTGTTATTGATTTTCTTATTTGGGTTTTTGTAATTTTTACATTTTTAAGGATTTGTAGACTTTCATTTGTTGTTATTAACTGTTCTTGTTATGTTTTCTCAGTCAGGGACATACTGAAGTTAACTAGGGGGGAATGTGGCACCTCAGAGTCCAATTGCCATGGTTATATTGCCTCCCACTACACGGTAGTGATGTTATGCCTGGAAGCAGAAAGCTGTGCCCATGTGAGGTAATACACAGCATCCAACACTTATTCTAACTCCAGACCAAAAGGGGCAGAGCTTAAGGGAGTGACAGTTGGTGGGAGGAGGTAGTGCTGAGGTAAGGAGATTGTTTTGGAAAGAGTCAGTCAGTCTGAGGTGAGGGAAGAGAGAGGAGCGGAGACAAGGGCTCTGGGGTACTGCAGCTGCGTCAGAGCTGATCCCGGAGCGGAGCGCTGATAAAAAGGACGCCAGAGTCCTGGGCTGTGCGGATGCTGTATGCCCCAACAGCTGAATCTGGAGGGCAGGGGATTGCAAGCTCCCTGACCACACCAAACACCTGGAGGCACCGCAGCAGACCAAGAGCCCAGGGCTGCCAGTGAACAGACAGTGCCTGTGATAGGCTCATGCTGTTTGCCATACAGGTAAAAACCTACACGCAGGAGAGGGTCGCAGCTTAGCTACAGGCAGCAGGAACCAGAAAAGAGAGCGCAGCTTCAAGGCCTCTAACCCCAACTGGCAGGGTGGATCCCCTGAATGCTTCCAGGCGAGCCGGACTCCTGCTATCATCTGTAATTAGTACCCAAGATTGCATTCTCACTTACCAAGAAGTAAAAGATAAAGAAAACTGCACTTTTCTGTGTCCCTTGCTTATTCTCTGCACCCCAACGTTCACCACCACCTGAACAGCCTGTTATATCTGCCCTGGGGCCTAGCTCTACTTGTGGAGAGCAGTAACATCTCTGCTGCATTACCATCCGTTCCAGTGGACCTGAACAGCAGCGTCGGCCATATATAGCCAAACACCACGGGTGGCGTCACAAACTAATTCCCCTACAAACTACCCCCACCATCATCTTTGACAATTTTATTGGATGTCCAGGGCCATGGACCGGGTCACTGCTGATGTGACTTCCCCATTAAGAACTGCACAATCCGGGACCAAGTACACCACGGCCCTGGTGGGGCACTCAACGTATCACACGGATGACATCCATTTGTGTCATCCGAGTGCATGTTTTATGGCCCATGCTGACGGTAAAAACCAGACATGTCAGGGTGTTTAGTGCATGGATACATGGTTTGGTGAAACACACTGACATGTGCACAGACCCATTCACTTGAATGGGTCTATGTGTGTCAGATTCTCCGGTATGTGTGAAAACTGTCACCCCACCTACCTGAGACATGGACATGTGAAAGAGGCCTTACATGGGGTAATGTGCTGTTGATAACAATGATTGTTTTTGCCACAATCTGCCACATTATGTGCAAATTTCTAGGCATGCGAAAAGAGGAATTTTTAGATGCATGATATTTGGCAGTAGTTGTTCTCAGACTCACAGGGATTTGAGCCATGCGATCGTGTGCATGGCTTACAATGTGCACCTTCTAATAAAAGACCTCTTTTCACATGTTGTGGATCTCATAGGCTGCACCTCTGTGCAATGAACTGAATCAGCTTCCTCTGAGAACAAAGAATGGAAGAGAAAATCAACTCTGCATTTGCTCTGCTCCAGACTTGCAGACACAGACACAGCTAGAACCTTGGGAAACAATTTTAGAATTCTGACACACACATTGCTCTAATAACACATTTTTTAGACCTTTACTGTATGAATATATATATCCATGCACATGCACACACATCAAGAATCACTGTTTCCTATTGCACGATATAAGGGTAGAATAAAAATCCTAGATTTATGCTGTTTTATACCATGCAGCACCTTGTATTAGATTTATAAAACTGACTAAAATAATGCAGTTCCTCTTCAATAACTCACGTCATCCGACTATCCAATATTCTGCAATATATTATCCAAATATATACAAAAAAATATTTTAAAAAATCTAAAAATAAACACTAATAAACAAAAGGATAAAATAATAATAATAAAGACTATTCCAACCAAATCGACCTGCTTTTCTAATATTTTGGCTCCGAGCCCTTTTGTTTGGGAAATGACTAGTAGGGAATGTATCTAGACGTTCTAATACTTTAATCCTCAACATTGTAATAAGCTGTTCAGGGTAGTTACACAAGGTTACACGAAATAACCGATGTGAGAATATAAAATATATGCGCGCTTCCAGAAATATTTTATTTTTGTTTTGTTTTAATTGAAAGAACAACGTTTAAGTTCCACCTTAACAGAGCACCTTAAAAGATTATCTCGGTTATTTCACAGGCACCGAGCCGGCACTAATAGTCCAAGGCAGATATTGAAAAGCAGCACAGGGCCAGGCAGATCTATTAGAAATTCCCATCCACGCGCCTCATACATATTGATTTCTGACACCAAGCAGCAGTGAAAGGCCCCGTGGGAATAATATATTTAGCAGGGTTCGCTGTGAGGAGGTCACAGAGTGCATACAGATTAGCTTCACAGGACCAAGGCGGTAGTGTAGGAGCCAAATGCTAGATTTCATATCATTTTAATCTGAACTTTTAATCCTTTTAGTTCCTTTTTCTCTGGGTGGTAAGACGAAGGTCTCTCCGCATCCATTCTCCTTTTGCTTTCCACCCCTTTTCCACATTTTTCTCCCGTTAAGCCAGGTGTCAACAATTTTAACCCCAAACGATACAAAAAAAAAGCAAAAAAAATCCCCTAGCAAGAAATTGCTTTAAAATCATCTAACAGTATTTCAATATTTTTAACATAACGGTTCTTATAAAAAAAAAATACTTATGTTCAGCAGATTAGCATAAATCGTGATGTTGGAGAATGAAATAGTAAAATATCACAACAGGGATTTCTGGGAAAACCTGCGCTTTAATTTATTTAGCCTTTAAGTGCTTAATTAACGGAGAATTGTGCTATGCGTGCTTTAATTAGTGCGGCAGAAACATGTAACACGATTTCATAACCTCTAGGAGGATAATGTATCTCTCCTCGGGAAATGTGTTAGGATATGCCAAACAGACATTTTAGATGCCCAGTGTGTGACCGTACCAGGACCCTGGAACTGCAGGTAGTGTAAATGCTGCCACGCTGCCATTTTATGGAATATATAGTCTCATGGGCAATGGGGATATTTTTACAACCAGAGGATGTTTCCATCAGTTTTTTTCCATTTGTTATGTATTTGTTTGGTGAAAATTTGGAAGCTGCGTCGGTTTCATTGTAACCCATTCTTGATTGGCTTGATTTTAGGAAGGACAGTTGCATTTGGGCATATTATGACTGCATTTAGGATATATGCACACAACATTTAGTAGATGTTTTTCTTGAAGCGCCTGTCTTTTTTTGAACATTTTATTCGTAAAATGGAGCCACCTGAAGAATTAACCAGACACTTCTTTTAGCCACTTCAATACCTTTGAAGCCTGAAGCAGTTAAAGGGAGTTAGAAAAGAGTGAACACATTCACTGATAGGCCTTTTGATATTTAAATGCATGTGTTCATTGTTTTTATCATTTATTGAGCACTAGTGATGATGAGTGAACGTGCTCGTATAACGCCTTATCCGAGTATCTTGGGAGTGCTCGTATATTATGTTCTAGTCCCTGCGGCTGCATGATTGGGGGCTGTTAGACAGCCTCAACACATGTGGGGATTCCCTAACAAACAGGCAATCCCCACATGTGTTCAGGCTGTCTAACAGCCTCCAATCATGCAGCCGCAGGGACTCGAACATAATATAGGAGCACTTCCAGAAGCTAAGATAACACCCGAGCGTGCTCATTACTATTGGGCACTTTTTCAGGCAGAATCCGCTTGAAAAAGATGATGTCTGTACATACTTTTAACATCATCAGTGCAGATACAAGAGCTGACCTCACCCGTTGTTTTACTGAACCATAGTAGATCATCCTGAAAATCCATAGTGATCTAAGTTTCTTTCGGTAGAACCTTAACGTGAATCTGATTTCACAATACAAAACTGTATAATTAAAAAGATCTTAGACCTGATGAGACTTGTGTACTTGCTATGAAAATCCATGAGTGAATAGAGGTGTTCTCCTGATATCTAAACAAGCATTATGCGAGTCTTCCTAATGAATGAGAGCTCAAGAGTCACAGTACTTTCAGTCTCTGCCCACCCAGCCTGATTGACAGCTCCAGCTGTTACAGATCAGTATAAGATCTCAGCACCACCACCTTTTAGTGAGTTTCAGATTTTCTGTATCACTGCTGCACCAATTAAGTAAATTAGGTTAATTAAGGTTTTTTCATAGTGTTTTTGAGTACTTTTTTTACATGTATTTTTATCTTGTTTCCATACTGCAATTTTTGTCTCTTTCTGTTATGTCATGTCTTAAATCAAGCTGTTTGTGTAGGTCACATGTGTTTTCTATGCTTTTATGAAACACACTAGATGGTGGCCCGATTCTAATGCATTGGGTATTCTAGAATATGTATGTAGTTTATTTATGAAGATTTAAGAATAATGCAATGAATACACAGGATTTTCGGGTAAAATATATACATTATCATTAAATGTTATTGCTCATAGAACTTAATACAACTGACCAAATTATTAAACAGATCATCAAAATATATAAACTATTACATGAATATCTAACTGTATTTAAATAAATCATCGGACAAAAGTAGCACATCAACACACAATATTTGTTAACAATATAACCCAAATATATTTTTGTACACTACATTTTTTGTGAATACTTTTTGACTATCTCTAAGCAACTTTCCTTGTAAATGGGTATCCAAAACTTGCACCTTGACGTTGGATAATAGACGATTATATATATTAGATAGATGTTGCTGTGTATTACCTCATGTCACTGTTTATTACCTCATATTACTGTGTATTACCTCATGTTACCATATATTACCTCATATTTCCTCATGTTACCTTTGTATTACCTCATATTACTGTGTATTATCTCATGTTACTGTATATTACCTCATTTTACTGTGTATTACCTCATGTTACTTATATTACCACTATGTTTACTGTATTATTACCTCATGTTACCTGTGTGTTACCTCATGTCACTGTGTATTACCTCATATTACTGTGTATTACCTCATATCACTGTGTATTACCTCATGTTACCGTATATTACCTCATATTACCTCATGTTACCTGTGTATTATCTCATATTACTGTGTATTACCTCATGTTACAGTATATTACCTCATTTTACTGTGTATTACCTTATCTTACTTATGTATTACCTCATGTCACTGTGTATTACCCGTGTTCAGTAAACGTGACCGAAGTACATCAGACACTGTGACTGACAAAACATGTTCAGTACATCATGGGCAGTTGGTGAGTCACATGACCACATAGGCGGAGTTAGCCCTGCGTCGCTGATGTTACTGTGTATTACCTCATGTCACTGTGTATTACCTCATATTAGTGTGTATTACCTCATATAACAGTGTATTACCTCATGTTACCATATATTACTTCATGATACCTGTGTATTACCTCATATTACTGTGTATTACCTCATGCTACTGTATATTACCTCATTTTACTGTGTATTACCTTATGTTACTTATGTATTACCTCATGTCACCTGTGTATTACCTCATGTCACTGTGTATTACCCGTGTTCAGTAAACGTGACAAAAGTACATCAGACACTGTAACTGACAAAACATGTTCAGTACATCATGGCAGTTGGTGAGTCACATGACCACATGGGCAATGTTAGCCCTGCGTCGCTGATGGCCGCCGCAACCAATCAGCGACGCGGGATTTGCTTGACAGACAGGCAGAATAAGACGATTAATAAATAGACTAAAGGTGGCCTGATTCTAGGCATCGGTATAAAATATCGTATGTAGTTTATTTATGAAGATTTAAGAATAATGCAATGAATACACAGAATCTTCCGGGTAAAATATATACATTATCATTATTCCTTGCTTCCGCTGCTTTTCTGTCATCCTCAGTGGTGTATTTTTGCTTACGACCCATTGGAAGACAGGAAGCGTAAATCGTGATAGCGTACAGTAAATAAGTATCTGTTCAGCGTGCTGTGACTGACAGAATGTGTTCGGCCTCTTTCACACTTCTGTCGTTCGACGTCAGTCAAAATCTGCCAAAGTGTGAAAAAAGGGATCCGCCTTTTTTTTGGCGGATCCGGTTTTTTTTTCCCATTCAGTTGCATTAGTGATGGATTTTGACGGCTGGTTGATCCATTTGATCTGTCATCCGACAGATCCGTCAGAAATTTGGCGTCCGCTCTCAGGAGTAGACGGACATTGGAATGTTTTTTGTCTTCGTCGAAATGGCGAGCATGACGGATCCGTCGCGTCCGCCTTTTTCTATAATGGACGCCAATGGGTGGCGGATCCGTCGTCATCCGTTATTGTATGCTGAGCATGCCCAGAACCCCTTCTGGGGGTTCTCTCTCTATCTCCAGAACTGCACGTCCAGGGTTCAAAAGTTCACTTTGGCAATCTTGACGGATCCGTCTAAAAACGGATCCGCTGCATCAGTTTTCGGCAATATCGAATGGATCCGTTATATCCACACTTTGGCTGACTGGGACTGACGCCAGACGACTGAAGTGTGAAAGAGGCCTTCAGTGAACGTGACTGAACTATGTCGCACTGTGACTGACAGAACTTGTTTAGTAAACATGAGTGAACTTTGCAGGGCCGGCGTCAGCACCCACCGCCGCCCACACACATTGTGCCATCACTCTGCAATAATTATTTTCCCCTCCATTTGCTCTCTAACACAGGATCTGTGACAGTCCCTGTGACGTTGCAAGGCCGCGGTCGGGTATCCAAGGGGCGATGCCCGCACACTCCCCAGGAACGCCCACATCCATCTGGAGGCAGCTGAGCAGACCAATCAGCGACGCGGGATTTCTGTTACAGACAGACAGAATTAGACAATTATATAGTAGATGTGCGTTTTTACCTGTGGATTTTCCGCACCTAATGCAAGTAATGTGTAAATTCTGCACATAAAAATCAGCGTACCCACAAGAGAAATTGATATGTTCTGGATCTGAAACACGCACCGCAGGTCAGTTAATGCTGAGTAAAACAAATCTTGATGGCATGAGATTTCTATAAATGCCATTCACTTTTCTGTATTTGACGCAGGGAACATATGCAAAATCTGACTAAAAACTCATTGTGGGCACACAGCCTTAAAACGGATTATACGGCCATTCTGACATTGATTTTCAAAGCAAATATATGTCTTATTAGAGATCTATGTAATTATGTATACCGCTTGTATTGTGAAATTTGGTGACGGATTCTCAATAAGAGTGCACTTATTGTCGCTGCAATGCTGACTGTAAAATGTGGCTTTCTAACAACTATCCTAAATTTGGTAAAAGCATCATGCATGTGGAAAAGTGGTGTGCGGAGGCCATATAAAGGGACATATATAATCCTTACTGCTCTATATGCCAGAACAATAGATACTCTATTGGCTGCTGTATGGGGTCATTCTCCCCTAAAGGTATCACTTTTGGTGGAATCTGACTCTGTAATTTGAGAGAAAAAGTCAGAATAAAAGGCATATGTCTCCATGTAGGATTGAAGACATATGGAGATGATTTGCAGCAGAGCCTATTGGGGCGGTATCACTCCTATGCATTATTCAGCTGTAATATGATCATATACATAATACCATAATACAAAAGGTTTTACCTCCTAGTTTGTTAATCTATTTCAGATCAGAAACTAATGGGAAATTGCATTCCATATTCAGGTTTCCCTTTTGGTCCAGTATATTTTAATCTGTGACTTTAATTGACTATAAAGAAGCCGTTGTGTAGAAAATATAATTGAAATGCAGCATGTTGCACTTTTTGGGCCACCAAGTATATGAAAATTAATAGATTGCCAGTCACAAAGACAAAGAATGGTTGAAATCGCATTGAAATACATTGGAGGTATGTTATCTAGCAAGTTATCCATTATTTTATGGAAACCAGGATCACTAATGGTCCAGGAAAATGTGCAGATAGAGATATAATAAATGTAGAAAACAGGATACATAGAAGTGCCCTTGAGAGCAAGAACCCTGTGATTACACTGCACAAAGGTATCATAAACAATACATGGCTGAAGGAGAAAGACGTTATCCAGCAATCTATCAGAATAATTAAAGGGCCTTCAAAAATCAATGGCCTAGCCTTAGGATAGGCCATCAAAGTTGTATCATGGGAGTCCGATACCAAAGATCAGCTGTCTATCGGTATGTGCACGCAGGGTCTTTTTTCAGGCTGGTCGGCGGCAAAACTTGAAAATGCCCCAGGAAGCGAATAGAAGAATTAATATCTATATTTCTATGTAAAAAAGACTTGTTGTTCATATTTCAGTCCTTTGAACATTTTTTCTTCATAAACTCGTTTATTAACCCCTTAATGACCAAGCCATTTTGTAGGTTAAAGACCAGGCCAATTTTTACAATTCTGACCACTGTCTCTTTATGAGGTTATAACTCTGGAACGCTTCTACGGATCTTGGCGATTCTGAGATGTTTTCTCGTGACATATTGTACTTCATGATAGTGGTAACATTTCTTCAATATAACTTGCGTTTTTTTATGAAAAAAATGGAAATATGGCAAAAATTTTGAAAATTTTGCAATTTTCAAACTTTTAATTTTTATGCCATTAAATCAGAGAGATATGTCACAAAAATTAGTTAATAAATACATTTTCCCACATTGTCTACTTTACATCAGCCAACAATTTTGGAACCAAATTTATTTTTGTTACGAAGTAATAAGTGTTAAAAGTTGACCAGCCATTTCCAATTTTCCCAACAAAAATTTACAAACCAGTTTTTTTAGGACCACCTCACATTTGAGAAGTGAATTTGATGTTCATATGGACAGAAAAGTACCCAAAGTGACACGATTCTAAAAACTGCACCCTCAAACGTGTTCCAAGCCCACATTCAAGAATTTTATAACCCTTTAGGTACTTCACAAGAATAGAAGTCAATGTTTCTTTCGACACAATTTATTTTAAATATGTCAATGGGTATCAGGAGAAAATGAACACCATATTTGTTGTACAAATTTCTCCAGAGTACACCGATTATCACGCGAGTGTGGGGTAAACCACTATTTGCCATGGCAAGAGCTCGGAAGGGAAGCCGCTCCATATGACTTTTTGGCTGAAATTGAGATTGGACCCATGTCGGCATTGGAGAGTCCCCTGAGTGCCTAAACATTGTGGAAAACCCCCCACAAGTACCCCATTTTTGGAACTGGACCCCTCAAGAACTCATCTAAAAGTGTTGTGAAGCTTTTAACCCCCAAGGGCTTCACAGAAGGTTATAACTGTAGAGCGTAAAATTAAAAAATCATCTTTTTTCCACAAAAATGATCTTTCTTCATCCAAATTATTATTTTCCGAAGGATAAAAGGACCCCAAAAGTTTTTGGCAATTAAGTCCTGAGTACGCTGATACCCCATATGTTGCGGTAAACCACTATTTGGGCGCCAAGCAGAGCTCGAAGGGAAGCAGCGCCATTTGGGTTTCTACTGTTTTGGGGCACATCGGGGGCTCGCCCGCCGCAGACCTTTCCCTAAAAGTGGGCTTTTTTCAAAGCGTCACTACATCCCTTCCACCCCTGACTGTCCCAAACAGTGGTTCCCCCCCCAACATGTAGGTACTAGCCGTACTTAGACAAATTGGACAACACTTTTGGGTCCAATTTCTCCTGTAACCTTGTGAAAATAAAAAATAGTGGGCTAAATAATAAATGATTTTTTATTTTCAGGGCCCCGGCGTTAAAATTTCTGGAAGCACCTGGGGTTCAAAGTGCTCATGTGCATCTAGATAAGTTTCCTTAGGGGTCTAGTTTCCCAAATGGGTATTTGTGGGGGACCCAAAGTTTACGCATACAGGGCTCTCCAAACATGACATGGGTCCGCTAACGAATTGGAGCAAATTTTCCATTCAAAAAGTCAAATGGCCTCCTTTCCTTCTGAGCCCTGCCGTACGCCCAAACAGTGGTTCCCCCTCACATATGGGGCACCAGCGTACTCAGGAAAAAATGGACAACAACTTTTGGGCCCAAATTTTATCCTGTTAACCCTTGGAAAATAAAAAATAGTGTGCTAAAAAATGATTTTGAGAAAAAAAAATGATTTTTTTATTTTCCCTGCTCTGCGTTTATAAACCCCTTTGGAAGCACTTAAGGGGTTTTCAAAGTGCTCACAAACTCATCTAGATAAGCCCCTTTGGGGGGGTCTAGTTTCCAAATGGTGTCAAAATGGGGTTTTTTTTTTTTTTTTTCACTGTTTAGGCACACAGGGGCTCTCCAAAGGCGTCATGGTGTCCGCTAAGGTTTGGAGCCAATTTTCCATTAAAAAAGTCAAATGGCCTCCTTCCCTTCTGGCCCAGCCGTGCGCCCAAAAAAGTGGTTTATGACCACATATAGGTATGGTGTACTCAAAAAAATTCCCCAACAAATTTTAGGATCCAATTTTATACTGTTACCCATGTGAAAATGAAAAAACTGAGGCTAAAAGAAAATTTTTGTGAAAAAAAAGTACTTTCTTTTTTTTAGGGTTTCAATTTTGTGAAGGACCTGGGTTTTAAAGTGCTCACTATGCATCTAGAGAAGTTCCGGGGGGGTCTAGTTTCCAAAATGGGTTACTTGTGGGGGAGCTCCAATGTTTAGGGACACAGGACTCTCCAAAAAGCGACATGGCAACCGCTAAATATTCCAGCATATTTTCCATTCAAAAATCAATTGGCGCTCCTTCCCTTCGAGCCCTGCCGTGCGCCCAAACATGGTTTTAATGACCACAAAATGAGGTATCGTGTACTCAGGAGAAATTGCCCAACAAATTTTAGGATCCATTTTTTTTTCTGTTGCCCATGTGAAAATGAAAAAACTGAGGGTAAAAAAAAATTTTTGTGAAAAAAAATACTTTCTTTTTTTACGGATCAATTTGTGAAACACCTGGGGTTCAAAGTGCTCACTCTGCATCTAGATAAAATTCCTGGGGGGGCTAGTTTCCAAAATGGGGTCACTTGTGGGGAGCTCCATTTGTTTTAGGCACACAGGGGCTCTCCAAATGCGACATGGCAACCCCTAAAAGAAAAATTTGTTGGAAAAAATTAAAAAGTCCATTTTTTCCCCTTCCACGTTGCTTTAGTTCCTGTGAAGCACCTGAAGGGTTAATAATCTTCTTGAATGGGAGTTTTGAGTGCTTGGAGGGGGCAGTTTTTATAATGGGTCACTTTTGGGTATTTTCTGCCATATAAAACCCCTCAAAGTGACTTCAAATGTGAGGTGGTCCCTAAAAAAAATGGTTTGTAAATTTTGCTGTAAAAATGAGAAATCGCTGGTCAACTTTTAACCTTATAACTTCCTAACAAAAAAAAATGTTCCCAAATTGTGCGATGTAAAGAAGACATGTGGAAAATGTTATTTATTAACTATTTTGTGTCACATAACTCCTGGTTTTTCAGAATAAAAATTCAAAATTTGAAAATTGTGAAATTTCAAATTTGCCAAATTCCCTTTTTTTCCCCTTTTTCCTTTTACCCTC
>JARQOD010000001.1:246700862-246750409 GCA_033576555.1 Oophaga sylvatica
CAAGCAGATGTCTTTAGGACAAAGTCCTTGTTTTCCCCTTCTGAGCATGCCCAGGGTGAGATCTCTCATTGGAGATCAGGGGTCACATGCTCAGGTACTGCAGCAGCTCCTATTGGTCCGCCAGGAAGGTCCTGTGACTACTGGTGTTCTGGAACAGTTTCATTGGTCCTTGTTTCTGGCAGGTCCTGTAGCTGTTACTATAAAAGGGTGGCATGGCTGGGCCACCATGCGCTAGTGTCAATCTTTATATGCTTTGCGCCAGTGTGGTCATGCGTGTGTGTGGTTAGGGCCCGGCTGAAATAAGCCCCTAGAATACCGACTTAATCGGTGAGGAGTTTGGTATGCTAGCTGGTCAGGGTCGGTGTCCTAGATGCCCTAGATTACCGGCATAACCGGTGAGGAGTTTGATTGCCGTATTCAGGGCCTGGCGTTCAGACGCCATAGATTGCGGGTGACTCCCGTGAGGACATTAGCGCATGATCAAGTTCTATGTTCGCTTAGCAGTTAACTGTGTACCTGGGTGCCTGACAGGACACAGAAGTTTGTCTCAGCGGCTCTGTGATGTAACAGGGTTCGCTTTCAACGTTAGACAGCACCCTAGCGTGTTTATTTTGCGACTCAGTTGTGTTAAGTGAGTTCGCACACATCGCCATATAGCGCTGCGGCACTCCTTCTAGCGGCTCTGTGGATTAACAGAGTTCGCACATATTGCCACAGCGCGTTACGGCGTTTATTTTGGCGACTCTGCGGGATAACAGAGTTTGCTTCTTGCGCCATTTTACTAGCAGCAGGCTCTGCCTGCACGGTGGACCCCGGCTGCGAACGCACCTCTCCACATCATATATTTGGTGCGTTCCGCAGACCCTAACACCCTGTGTGCCTAAACAGTGAAAACCCCCCACAAGAGACACCATTTTGGAAACTAGACCCCTTAAGGAACTTATCTAGATGTGTTGTGATCACTCTGAACCCCAAGTGCTTCACAGAAGTTTATAACGCAGAGCAGTGAAAATAAAAAAATCATTTTTTTCCTCAAAAATGATTTTTTAGCCCGCTATTTTTTATTTTCACAAGGGTAACAGGAGAAATTGGACCACAAAAGTTGTACAATTTGTCCTGAGTCCACCGGTACCCCATATGTGGGGGGAACCACTGTTTTGGCGCATGGGAGAGCTCAGAAGGGAAGGAGCGCCATTTTGGAATGCAGACTTGATCGAATGTTCTGAGGGCGTCATGTTGCATTTGCAGAGCCTCTGATATGCCTAAACAGTAGACACCCCCAAAAAGTGACCCTGTTTTGGAAACTAGACCCCCCAAGGAGCTTGTCTATATGTGTAGTGAGCACTTTGAACCCCCAAGTGCTTCACAGAAGTTTATAAACGCAGAGCAGTGAAAATAAAAAAATCATTTTTTTTCCTCAAAAATTATTTTTTTAGCCCGCTATTTTTTATTTTCACATGAGTAACAGGATAAATTGGACCCCAAAAGTAGTTGACCAGTTTGTCCTGAGTACGCTGGTACCCCATATGTGGGGGGAACCACTGTTTGGGCGCACGGCAGGGCTCGGAAGGGAAAGAGCGCCATTTGACTTTTTGAATGGAAAATTAGCTCAAATAGTTAGCGGACATCATGTCATGTTTGGAGAGCCCCTGTGTGCCTAAACTTTGGAGCTCCACCACAAATGACCCAATTTTGGAAATTAGATCCCCCTAAGGAACTTATCTAGATGCATAGTGAGCACTTTGAACCCCCAGGTGCTTCACAAAAGTTTATAACGCAGAGCCGTGAAAATAAAAAATCATTTTTTTCCTCAAAAAATGATATTTTAGCTCGCAATATTTTATTTTCACAAGGCTACCAGGAGAAATTGGACCCCAAACATTGTTGTACAGATTGTCCTGAGTACGCTAGTATCCCATATGTGGGGGGGAACCACTGTTCAGGCACACGTCCGGGCTCAGAAGAGATGTAGTGACGCTTTGAAATGCCGAATTGATGTAATGGTCTGCGGGCTTCTTGTTACGTTTGCAGAGCCCCTGATGTGCCTGAACAGTAGAAACTCCCCACAAGTGACTCCATATTGGAAACTAGACCCCCCATGGAACTCATCTAGATGTTTGGTGAGCACTTTGAATCTCCAGGTTCTTCACAGAAGTTTATAACGAAGAGCCGTGAAAATAAAAAATCATTTTTTTCCACAAAAATAATTTTTTTTAGTCCCCAATTTTTTATTTACTCAAGGGTAACAGGAGAAATTAGACCCTAAAGTTGTTGTACAATTTTTCTTTAGTACGCTGATACCCCATATGTGGGGGTAAACCTTTGTTTGGGCACACGTCGGGGCTCATAACGGAGGGAGCACTGTTTGACTTTTTGAATGCAAAATTGGCTGGAATAAATGGTGGCGCCATGTTGCGTTTGGAGACCCCCTGATGTGCCTAACTAGTGGAAACCCCTCAATTCTAACTCCAACCCTAACCCCAACACACCCCTAACCACAACCCTAACCCCAACACACCCCTAACCCTAATCCCAACCCTAACCATAACCCTAACCACAAAACACCCCTAACGCTAATCCCAACCCTAACCATAACCCTAACCACAACATACCCCTAACGCTAATCCCAACCCTAGCTATAACGCTAACCACAAGCCAAACCCTAATCCCAACCCTAACCTCAACACACCCCTAACCACAAGCCTAACCCTAATTCCAACTCTAACCCTAATTCCAACCTTAAACCTAATGCTAACCCTAATGCTAACCCTAACCCTAATTTTAACCCTAACCCTAATGCTAACCCTAATGGAAAAATAAAAAATATTTTCTTTATTTTATTACTTGTCCCTACCTATGGGGGTGATAAAGGGGGAGTTTATTTACTTGTTTTTATTTTCATCACTGTGAGAGTTTATCACAATGATCAAAATAAATGAATGGAATCTGCCAGCCGGGAGCGCATTGCGCATGCGCCGGCCATTTTCCAAGATGGCGGCGCCCATGAAGTATCCAGGAGGGACACCGGGATGGCCACAGAGACTTTGCAGACACTGGGAGGGGTGAGGGGGGGATCGTAAGGTGGGGGAGCGGAGGGAAGCGGGAGGGGAGCAGATAGTGACGGCGGCGACCGATCGCCGCCATCAATCAGTGGCTGTGGCCGATCGCCGACGCCGTTACTCGGTGTGGGGGGGGGTTGGATCTCAGTCTCTAGCCATTGCAGATGCTATTGCAGCATCGGCCATGGCTGGATTGTAATATTTCACCAAATTTCATTGGTGAAATATTACAAATCGCTCTGATTGGCTGTTTCACTTTTACGAGCCAATCAGAGCAATCGCCGATGTGAGGGGGCACTGCAGGCCCCCCGGGGCTACGTACAGAGATGGTCTGCTGTCAGGTACAGCAGCCATCGGAACCCAGTCACCGCGCGATGCCGCGCTGTGACCGGAAAATGGCGGCGCCGTACTAATACTGCTCTGGGCAGAAATGCACCTCCCGCAGAGCAGTACTAGTACGGCGGAGGTCGGGAAGGGGTTAATGATGTTTCTGCCCAGGATTTATTACTTCTGCTTACATGCTGCACTTTTCTGTTAAATTCACCCACAAGTTTGCCTTTAACATACTCTAGTGTCAGCTCATCATCTGGCCGTGCATTTAGTGCAGTCACGAGTGTGTCATAACTTTGTGGAAGACCACTTAATAGAAGTGCAGCAACAAGAAAATCATTAATTTCTTCTCCAATACCCTGAGAGGCTCCACAGTCTCTACGGTGTTTCTTATATAGTCCTGCATATTCTGTCCATCACTTAGCTTAGACTGATACAGCTTTCTCATGAGATAAAGTTTATTGCTGAGATTTGATCTTTCATGCATCTTTCATGCAGTTTCTGTAACTCATCCCACATTTCCTTTGCAATTGCACAATTACATATATGCACAATCTGATTATCGTCCACACTGAGGAAGATCGTCCATTGTGCTTTCTGATCCTTCTCTAGCCAATCATCTGGTAATGGATGAATTGAGCAGCATCTTCTCCTTGAATTTCCAGGACTGGTAGTTCTGGTTAGTTAGGCTTGGCACTGAGAACTTGACAGGATTGCTGCTAGTGGACATCTTCTCAGGTGCTCTGTGCTGCTTTTGCTTTGGGCTTCTGTTGCTGGGGTTCTGTGTCACTCTGGGGTTCTGTGTCACTCTGGGCCCATAACCTGCTGGCAACAGATTATTCAGGATACTCTCCAAGTGTGTGACAACAGAGCATCTTTACTCAGGAACAAACAGGAACACTATATGATAAGCTTAATAGATCAAGAATAAATCATTTGTGTGTCTCTATCTGTGCAGCATCTACAGCAGGCTGCTTCTCTCATACACAGAGACAGGAAAAACAGAAAATACAGTCGCATGCTCTCCCTGTGTATAAACAGCATAACAATCTAGCAACTAAACACTCAGACAGGAATGGAGTTGTTGCACCAAACATATTCCAACACGTCCATACTTAGTGAGTTCTATCAGATTTTTCTCTATATGTTATGGCTCCCCAAACCATCACTGATTGTGGGAACTTCTCACTAGACCTCAAGCAGCTTGGATTGTGTGCCTCTCCACTCTTCCTTCAGACACTGGGACCTTGATTTCCAAATGAAATGCAAAATTTACTTTCATCTGAAAACAACACTTTGGACCACTGAGCAGCAGTCCAGTTCTTTTTCTCCTTGGCTCAGGTAAGACGCTTCTGGTGCTGTCTATTAATAGGTCATGAGTGGCTTGACACAAAGAATGCGACACTTGATACCCATGTCCTGGATACACACATGTCTGTGTGTGGTGGCTCTTGAAGCAATGACTCCAGAAGCACTCCACTCCTTGTGACTTTCCCCAAATTTTTGAATGGTCTTTTCTTAAAAATCCTTTCAAGGCTGCAGTTATCCTGATTGCTTGTGCACATTTTTCTAGCACACTTTTTCCTTCCACTCAACTTTCCATTAATATTCTTGGACACAGCACTCTGTGAACAGCCAGCTTCTTTAGCAATGACCTTTTGTGGCTTACTTGTGGATTGTGTCAATGACTGCCTTCTGGACATCTGTCAAGTCAGCAGTCTTCCCCATGATTGTGGAGCCTGCTGAAACAGACTTAAGGGTATGCCACACTAAGCGAGATCGCAAACGAGATCGCAAACGAGATCACTAAAACGTCACTATTTAGCGATCTCGTTAGCGACCTCGTTGTGTGTGGCATGTAGCAACGATGTGGCCCCTGCTGTGATGTCGCTGATCGTTCACTAGCGTTCTGGACCGTTTTTTGATCGTTGGTGTCCCGCTGGTGAGCCTATATCGCTGTGTTTGGCACCTTTTGCGAACGACGAGCGACCTCGTTTGTGACGCATATGGTGTTTAGCGTCACGGAGTGGATTGCAATATCTGTAAGTTCTCTTTTGCGTCACAGAGAGGATCGCAGAAGTTGCAAAGCAGGCTAGCAGGACGCAGAGAGCAGGAGCGATGCTGGAAATTCCTATGAATCAGAAGCGTTCAGTACATGCTAATGACATCCTAACGACCGCCAAAGTCGTTAAAGAGATCGCTGACCGCTGATGTGTCGTTTATGAGATCTCCTGTTTGGCAGCTACTAGCGACCTAAAAGAGATCACACCAACGATCTCATTAGCTTGCGTCGTTATCGAGATCGCTAACGAGATCGCTAAGTGTGGCAGTACCTTTAGGAACCTTTTTGAATGCTTAGGAAGCCTTTGCAGGTGTTTTTTTATTAAGTATTCTAATTTACTGAGATAACGACTTTTGGGTGTTCATTGGCTGTAAGCCATAATCATCAACATTAACAGAAATAAACACTTGAGGTAGATCACTCTGTTTGTAATGACTCTATATAATGAGTTTCACTTTTTTTTATTAAAGAACTGAAATAAATTAACTTTTTCATGATATTTTAATTTTGTGAGAAGTACCTGTATAAGCAATTCATAAACTCAACGCATTTCCCCTCTAAGGAGGTTCATCAGGAGTAACATACTAGCGCATATAGATGTTTAAGGGACTACTTAGATGTCCGTTGTGATGACCGATAATAATGAAGTCCTAAGCACACAGGGACAGTTCACTCTTTATGTATGCTAGTGTGCATACTAGTGCAGTGAGATTCCAAGACTAAGGCCGGCGTCACACTGACGACAGAATCGGACGACTGCAATGCGATGAAAAATCGTATTGCAGTCTGCCCTATGTTAATCTATGGAGCAGCTCCCACCATCAGATTTTTTGTGGTCCGTTTTAAACGTCCGTGTGCAATCGCAGCATGCTGCGATTGTCACCGATTGTGGGTCGACTATCGCCAATGCAAGTCTATGGGAGCGATGAAAAATCTGATTACAAACGGACCGCATGTGTGACTTGCGATTAAATCGCATCGGTGTCCTTTAGAAAAGCCGGCAATTCATCCCCGGCTACTGTAAAATCACACTGACAGCTTTAATAAAGAATAGAAAGAATAGACATACACACATAGAATACATATATATATATATATATATATATATATGTGTAATTGTGACATGTATATATATATATATTTATATTTCCTAGACTTCTACATACTGTAATAGCCGCAAATTCAATTGCCGGCTTCTGTGAAATCACAGAAGCCGACATGAAATGATACATTGTTTCCACACAGTTAACCATGTCATTTCCTGTATTTTGATATTTAATAATCTTTATTTTATTAAATATCAAAATAATAATCTTTATTTTTATATAGCGCTAACATATTCCGCAGCGCTTTACAGTTTGCACACATTATCGTTGCTGTCCCCGATGGGGCTCACAATCTAGATTCCCTATCAGTATGTTTTTGGAGTGTGGGAGGAAACCGGAGTACCCGGAGGAAACCCACGCAAACACGGGGAGAACATACAAACTCCTTGCAGATGTTGTCCTAGGTGGGATTCGAACCCAGGACTCCAGCGCTGCAAGGCTGTAGTGCTAACCACTGAGCCACCGTGCTGCCCTGATATTTGTTTAGAACTTACAATTACATGAGTGTATTTGTGCTAAATTTCAGACATGTAGGGGTTAATTAAAGATGTAAATTCGTTGACAAAAAAATGCGTGGGCTCCCGCTGTATTTTCTCCACCAGACAGACAAAGCAAGCGAGTGGGGGCAGATAATAATAGCCTAGGGAGGGTACTTTTTTTTTGTGCCCCCCCTGGCTACTAACATCTGCCCCAGACACCCAGAAAGGGCAAATCTATAATTAGATTCGCCCTTTCTGGCACTTTGCCCGTCTATTCCCATTGCCCTGTAGCGGTGGCGAATGGGTTAATAATCTCACCTTAATGTCACCTTAGTATTGAAAGGTGACCTTAAGGCAGGTTAATAATTGAGAGCTGTCAATTAGACAACTATCAATTATTAATCCTATTGAAGTAAATAAAAAAACACAAACACTTTAAGAATAAATAATTTTAATGAAATAAAAACACATATTTTTGACCATCTTTTATTTCACTCTTAATCCGTTCGAAGCCCTTGTTCTTCTAAAATAAATATAAAATAATAAAACAACATTATTCTTACCTATCTGGCAATCTGTCACGTCCCACGATGTAATCCTTCATAAAGGGTTAACTAGCAATCAGATAAGCTGCGAAAGTAATCCTGCGTGCTCATCTGATAGCTCCTGAATGAATGAGCTTATCTCCTGCCGACAGGAGAGGATGTGATTCATGAATGAAGCTTAATTGATTGTATCCACTTTCACCTTAGGTCAGGTCACTCAAGTGAAAGTTGTAATAAATCAATTAAGCTCCATTCATGAATCTATTCCTCTCCTTTCGCTGGGAGAGTAGCTTATTCATTCAGGGGAATACAGGTCTGAGACAGCATTATTAGCTCTCTGCGACCTGTAACCTGTTAACCCTTTCTGATGGATTACACCGTGGGACCTGACTGTACATCGGATTGGTAAGAATCATTTTGCTTTTTTATTTTATTTTTATTACAGGAAATGGTTTTAGCAGGAAAATAAAATATTGTCAAAAACTGTGATTATTTCATTAAACTTCTTTTTTATTAAACTGTGTGTGTTTGATTTTTCTATCATACAATAGGATTAATAATTGATAGTTGTCTAATTGACAGCTCTCAATTATTAACCTGCCTTAAGGTCACCTTTCAATACTAAGGTGACATTAAGGTGAGATTATTAACCCATTCGCCACCGCTACAGGGCAATGGGAATAGACGGGCAAAGTGCCAGAAAGGGCGAATCTAATTATAGATTTGCCCTTTCTGGGGTGTCTGGGGGCAGATGTTAGTAGCCAGGGGTGGCACAAAAATGTACCCTCCCTAGGCTGTTATTATCTGCCCCCACTCGCTTGCTTTGTCTGTCTGGTGGAGAAAATACAGCGGGAGCCCACACATTTTTTTTCAACGAAATTACACCTTTAATTAACCCCTACATGTCTGAAATTTAGCACAAATACACTCATGTAATTGTAAGTTCTAAACAAATATCAAAATACAGGAAATGACATGGTTAACTGTGTGGAAACAATGTATCATTTCATGTCGGCTTCTGTGATTTCACAAAAGCCGGCAATTGAATTAGCGGCTATAACAGTATGTAGAAGTCTAGGAACTATAAATATATGTATATATACATGTCACAATGACATGTATATTATATTATATATATATATATTATATATATATATATATATAAATGTGTTCTATGTGTATATATCTATTCTTTTTTTTGTGATTGAAATACTATTCTTTTGGATCCATTATATGTCAGTTTTGCAAGCCTGCGAGAAATTCTCGCAAGTCGGATGAAAATCGGATGTTACAAGGTACACACACATGCGACTAAATCGCATCTTTGAAGGAAAATCAGATGCCAGAAGGATGTGTGATGTTTGCATTTTGATCCGACAATCGACCGTCTAAAACGGACCGATTTTTTGTCGTTGTGTGTGACGCCGGCCTAAGGCATGTTGATCATTCATGCATGTAGTTGCCAAATTATTGCATTTTTTGCAAATTTTGGCTGATAATGTGAATTGGGTCATCCTTTGTTTTCTGAAAAAAGGCCCAGGCAAGGCAACCATTGCCACACCTGCAAACTGGCCTATTGGCTAGTTCCTATGTCTCCACAGGATCTGTTCCAGTGACTCTGACTTTAAAAAACAGACAGTGAACTTGGGAACCGCTTTCTTGAGCGAGGGTACAGTAGGTGTATGATTAAGAGGGCCTATCACAAGACCAAACACTCTACACGCCATACCCTGTTATACAAACAAAGAGAAATTAAATTTACTAACACGGTACGCTTTATAACAGACTATCATGCCGAATTCTCCCATATGAAGGAATGCTTGGTGAAAGCGTGGCCTATCCTTCTAATGGATCCTGCATTACCAAATTTTTCCCGAAGAGTTCTAGCATTACCATTCAATGCTCCAAGAACCTAAATGATTATTTGGTATGCAGCCACTACACTAGCGAACCAACAACTACTTTTTTGAGTAATTATGGTCTTGTGTGTGGATGTGCTACTTGTTGCCAATGCGTCGCATATCGGAATATAGAGTGCATATGTGCATGGTTTTATTGATTTTAAAATGTTTTACACTTGTTTAGAGGTGTCTACTCCAATGCCCAAGTGTTGGCATTCACGATTGAGATTGTTCAAATATTCCATCAGATGACATCATTGTTTTTCGTCTTTGTATCATCTTGGCAATACATAATTAATTAGGATGTTGATATATGTTCATCTAATATCTGGCAGGACTTGTGCTTGTTGGTCCTCTGCCAACTTTTCTTAAATAATTTATGATTAGATATATAGCTGCACTATGTTAATATGATGCATAAATATTATTGTTGATTCTCTCATGATACTTTTAGTTCATTTAATATGGTGTCGACATGTTTTTCCCTCCCCCCCTTTTCTCCTCCTCCCCCAGTCCCAGTACAATGTATATGGTCTGCTATGACAACAGGGCCGGCGTCAGCACCCGGCACACCCGGGCAAGTGCTGGGGCCCTGAGCAGGCGGGGGGGCCCACTCGCCGTCGGGCACCCCGGCACCCATTAGCGGAGAAGAGCGGTGTCAGCGCCGCCACTGGCCCCCCCCGCTTGCTCAGGGCCCCGGCAGCAGCTGGCACAATACTTACCTCTCCCGTGCCTCCGCTGCTGCAGCTCCAGGCTCCAGGGGGCGCCGGCGCTTCCTCTCACAGCAGCGCCGCTGAATGACGTCATCATTCAGCTGCCTGCTGTGGCAGAGAGCGCGCTGACGCCGGACAGGTGAGGCGTGTGTGTATGTGTCTGTGTGTTTCTGTGTGTATATAGTGCGGTGCTTTGTGTGTGTGTGTGTGTATGTATGTATGATGTGAGAGAGTGCTTGTGTGCTGTGGTGCTGTCTGTTGTGTATGGGCAGGCATTGATGATAATTGGGCAGGCAATGATGATGATGGGGAGGAGATGATGATGATGGGCAGGCATTGATGATGAGGGAGGAGATGTGATGGGCAGGCATTGATGTGACGCGGAGGAGATGATGATGATGGGCAGGCATGATGATGATGAGCAGGTATGATGAGATGGGGAGGAGATGTGATGATGGGCAGCATGATGAGATGGGCAGGCATTGATAATGGGCAGGCATTGATGATGATGGGAAGCGAGAGATGGGAGCATTGATGATAATGGGGAGTCCATGATGATGATGGGCAGGCATTGATGAATTGGGAGGCGATGATGATGATGGGCAGGCATTGATGATAATGGGAGGCCATGATAATGATGGCAGGCATTGATGATATGGGGAGGCCATGATGATGATGGCAGCATTGATGATTTGGGAAGGCGATGATGATGATGGCAGCATTATGATGATGGGGAAGCGATGATGATGATGGGCAGCATTGATGATAATGGGAGGCCATGATGATGATGGCAGGCATTGATGATATTGGGAAGGCATGCTGATGATGGGAGGCATTGATGATAATGGGGAGGCCATGATGATGATGGGCAGCATTGATAATAATGGGGAGGCCATGATGATGAGGGCAGGCATTGATGATAATGGGGGGCGATGATGATGATGGGCAGGCATGATGATAATGGGGAGGCCATGATAATGATGGGCAGGCATTGAATAATGGGGAGGCCATGATGATGATGGCAGGCATTGATGATAATGGGGAGGCATGATGATGAGTCAGCATTGATAATAATGGGGAGGCCATGATGATAGCAGGCATTGATGATAATGGGGAGGCAATGATGATGATGGGCAGGCATTGATGATGATGAGCAGTATTGATGAATGGGGAGGATGATGATGATGGGCAGGCATTGATGATGATGGGCACGGCATTGATAATGGGCAGGTATTGATGATGATGGGAAGCGATGATGATGATGGCAGGCATTGATGATAATGGGGAGGTCCATGATGATGATGGGCAGGCATTGATGATTTGGAAGGCAATGATGATGATGGGCAGCATTGATGATAATGGGGAGGCCATGATGATGATGGGGGCATTGAAATAATGGGAGGCCATGATGATGATGGGCAGGCATTGATGATAATGGGGAGGCCATGATGAATGATGGTCAGGCATTGATAATAATGGGAGGCCGTGATGATGATGGGCAGGCATTGATGATAATGGGAGCCATGATGATGATGGTCAGGCATTGATAAAAATGGGCGCCATGATGAGAATGGGCAGGCATTGATGAAAATGGGGAGGCAATGATGATGATGGCAGCATTGAGATGATGGGCAGCATTGATGATGATGGGGAGTAATGATGATGAGGGGAGGCATGATTATGAGGGAGGCGATGATAATGATGGGAGGAAATGATGATGATGGGAACAATCATGATGATAATGGGGAGTCTTCCACAGCGCCCTTTCCTGAGCCGTTACAGTGCAGAACGCAGTACAGCTCAGAGGAGAGCTACCATATTTTGTATGGAGCATTATATGGGTACCATGTATCCTGTATAGAGCATTATATGGACAGTACCTGTATGGAGCATTATATTGGGTCCAGTATTCTGTATGGAGCATTATTTTGGGTCCAGTATTCTGTATGGAGCATTATATGGGGATGGGGGTGACATCCTGCATGGGTATTATATGGTGATAGGGGGAGACTATGTGGTGCCCATAATATTGTATGGAGGACTGTACTGTCCAGTCTGTACTGTGCGCGTGGGATTGCGTTTTTTGAGCTATTGTACAATTTACAATAGATATCACTCATGTAATGGAAGAGTGAAGTATTTGGCATTATACTGTACCTATATTTCTCTGCTGTATCTGTGCTCATGAATCGTGGTCTGTGTTAAAGGGGCCCACTGAGGCCTTTCGCCGGGCCATAAACCTGGAGCCGGCCCGTATACAACTATTCTTCCATGTTCATTGCATAAGATATGTCCTTACAGGTGGTTTATACTGTATTTCTATGATGTATATGTATATGAACGTTCAAATACATATAAATAAATGATGGTCCAACTAAATGCAAACCAGATGGAATAGCATGCTGCTGCAAGATGCTGTGGTAGCCATGCTGGTTCAGTATGCCTTCAATTTTGAATAATATTGGGAAGGCGATGATGATGATGGGCAGGCATTGATGATAATGGGGAGGACATGATGATGATGGGCAGGCATTGATAATAATGGGGAGGCCATGATGATGATGGGCAGGCATTGATGATAATGGGGAGGCCATGATGATGATGTCAGGCATTGATAATAATGGGGAGGCCATGATGATGATGGGCAGGCATTGATGATAATGGGGAGGCAATGATGATGATGGGCAGGCATTGATGATGATGGGCAGGCATTGATGATGATGGGGAGGCAATGATGATGAGGGGGAGGCAATGATTATGAGGGGGAGGCGATGATAATGATGGGGAGGCAATGATGATGATGGGGAGGCAATCATGATGATAAAGGGGAGTCTTTCCACAGCGCCCTTTCCTGAGTCGTTACAGTGCAGAACGCAGTACAGCTCAGAGGAGAGCTCCATATTATATCCCCAACAGTGTCACCAGCAAAGCACTCCCACATCATCACACCTCCTCCTCCATGCTTCACGGTGGGAACCAGGCATGTAGAGTCCATCCGTTCACCTTTTCTGCGTGCAAAGCAGTAATCAAAGCAAAAGGTGGCTACTTTGAAGAACCTAGAATATAAGACATATTTTCAGTTGTTTCACACTTTTTTGTAAAGTGTAATGTATAATTCCACATGTCATAGTTTTGATGCCTTCAGTATGATTGTACAATTTTCATAGCCATGAAAATACAGAAAAATCTTTGAATGAGAAGGTGTGTCCAAACTTTTGGTCTGTACTGTATGTGAGCAGCAACTGCCCATTGAATTGGAGCAGTGTTATCAGTTGTAATATACACCTTCTTGTACTAATAGTATGCCTAGCACGCATCCATGCCATAGTACCTGGATGCCCATCGGCCTCTGGCTTCTGTATGTGCTGATTGACGTCAGGTCACATGACCATGGTGTTCCTGACATCACTCGGCACATGATGTTGGAGCTGCTGTGCGTCCCAGCTACCATGGTACCGCACGCATCACTTCCAGTATACGCAGCAATCTGTATGTCCATGTATTCACTGCCCCTGATGAAGGCTGCACTGAAACACACACCTGGGTACTTCAGTGTGCTGCTCTATCAATCTGTACAGGTGCAATAATTACCTTGATACCTAACCGTGATTGGGTCTCTTTCTTATATACGAGTACCTAGCAGGGACTACATGATACTTCATAGGCCATATGGGATGGTGCAATAGAGTGGCCATATAGCAATATTATGCACATGACACTTTTTGCTTCATTGATGCTATTTGTATGCTCATTGTATGGCTTCTGTTTCTTGTCTTTCCAGGTTACGTAGGTTATTTCAATTATGAATTAGGACATGTATTATGTGTGTTACTTTGATTACATTACACAACACATGTGTTCGTGTGGATATGTGCCCCATTGTTCATATGTGCGTTTTTGTCTGTCCCCTTGTCCCTTTACACCTTATGTAGTTTTCAAATAAAGGTTATACTTATTTTATTGGGATTTTGATCATTTTTCTGTTCTCTCAAGTTTTGCTAGTATATTAGCGATTTATCCATTATATAAGTCCCATATCATAAACATCGTATTACACATTGTGCACAATCATATGATGAACAAAATATGTTTTTTTTTCTGTGATTCATTTATAGCCCCTGCGAATTGTAGACTCACGATCGGTGCTGGGCACAGCCAGATTGAGGCTGAGGATGCAGTGCTTGTCATGGTTCCATCACTCCGTGTCTGTACGGGAAGCTGCAACGTAACCTCCTTGCCTTCTTCCTCCTCCACCCCATATGCTGAGCTACTCAGCTGCATACCTGTGGGATCTTAAGCCTCATCATCAGCCTCTCTTTTCTCACACTGAGAGTCACCCTCCTCCTCTTCCTACCCTGACACCACAGTACAGTCCGCATGCACATCCAGTGTCTGAGTCTCATCAGAATCACCTCCACCCCGGTGGTTAACGTCTGGTGACAAGGGTCTGGATTCTGCTTGGATCCTACTTCGTTGGGCCCCGTATCCAAAATGAAAAATTTTTGGGCATCGGTGCAGATGCTTAACTCCTTTGGATTCTGTGATTTTTTGGAGCAGACTTCTGATGCCCATGGAATAGAATGTGTGAACAGCTCTGCAGAATGGCCCAACTGTGGTCCCCAACAGTCAGTTGGGCATTTGGAGATTTGTGACACGGGGGGAAACCTTTGTGATTCGGGTAACACCTCTGAGTATTGTACTGTGTGTGATGTTAAGGTGGAGGAAGAGGAGGAGAGACCAAATGATGCAATGCTTGCCATCTACTGGAGAACGTGCTTTCTGAGCGTTATCTACAAGGCGTACCTCTGTGTGGCTGTAACAAGGGCAACCGGGGTGGTAGTCCTGACCGTGCTCACCCACAAAACACAGTTTGAAGACACCCGGCCCCTTGCACATGCAATACAGGACTTACACAGCTTTTTACCCATGGGAACGCAGCATCAGTAACTGGGGGTGACGTCATAGAGGTTACCTACGGTCACTGGGCTCCGTTCCCAGCTGGGTAGAGCTGCGGTGAGATCCCCTCTAGCACTGTGAGCGATCTCGGTGCTAGCGGGGATCTCACTGAAGTAGCTGCAATTACATCCGGTCACTGGGCTCTGTTCCCAGCCAGGCTAAGCTGCGGTGAGATCCGGGGTCACTTATAAAATTCACATACCAGGAAACAGTAGATTAGTTCCAAAAAGGGGGCACTTGTTGGGCATTGCCACTGTTAAGGCATATCCAGATAAGCTCCTTGGGGGGGCTAGTTTCCAAAATGGGGTCACTTGTGGGGCATTTCCACCACAAAGAGAGAAGGCCGCACTCTATTGTGATAGATGCCCGCCTGAAATGGGTGCGGGAGAAGAAGGAGCTGCCGCCCTTGCAGCCTGATCAGGAGAAACGGGTGGAGCAGCAGAGAATGACCCTACCCATGAATGGGTGGAACCCAACAGAGATGGACTATCTGTCAATAGATGAGAAGACATTATCTGCTGGCATGTAGAGGCACAGCATGTCTTACCATGGTGGCATAAACAGCCAGGATTGGAGGCAATACAAGGCCCGTACGGAGGGGGGCCTGCGGTTCGAGGCCTGGTGATCGGAGAAGTTTGAGGAGCAATCCCTGTTTCGTCAGCCGAGCCATCAACTGATGGAGGACTACGAGGATTACAAGAGCCTGGTGATGCCCTGACGGGAACCTGTGGGAGTCCGGAAGACCCTGGAAGCGGCCTTGCGGGGGATCATGACGGCTGCAATTACCGATACTGGTGGTCATGCAAGAGGACTACCAATGGCTGCGGAGGTGAGTAAGGGACTCTGCCCGGCCACCCTGCTGCTTTGCCCTCTGCCTACTCACCTCCTATAGCTCTGCCGTCATCCTTTTGAGGTGCCCCGGCTACCAACTCCACCATTGTCCCTGGCAGCACCGGCACCCATGTTTCCACAAGCCGCACCCATTCCAGCTGATATCCGCGGCTTGCACATAGAGGAGCCAGAAGTGCCCATTGTTACAGAGGCCCAGTGGGTTCACAAGGTGGGATGGGAGAAGAGGCAGAAGAAGCGCCATATCGTCCGGGAGTTGCAGCGCCCCGGCAAGGGAGCTGCAGCAGGCCGGATGACCCACGGTGTAGTACGGTACCTTAACCCCTTTACCCCAAGGGTGGTTTGCATGTTAATGACCGGGTAAATTGTTACAATTCTGACCACTGTCCCTTTATGAGGAAAAAACTCTGGAACGCTTCCATGGATCCTGGTGGTTCTGACATTGTTTTCTCATGACATATTGTACTTCATGATAGTGGTAAAATTTCTTTGATATGACTTGTGATTATTTGTGAAAAAAATGGAAATTTGGCAAAATTTTTGAAAGTTTCGCAATTTTCAAACGTTTAATTTTTATGTCCTTAAATCAGAAAGTCATATCACATAAAATAGCTAGAAAAATAATATTTCCCACATGTCTACTTTACATCAGTGCAATCTTGGAAACATCATTTTTTGTGTTAGGAAGTTATAACGGTTAAAAGTTGACCATCGATTTCTCATTTTTACAACAAAATTTACAAAACCATTTTTTTAGGGACCACCTTACATTTGAAGTGACTATGAAGGGGCAATATAACAGAAAATACCCCCAAAACACACCATTCTAAAAACTAGACCCCTCAAGGTGCTCAAAACCACATTCAAGAAGTTTATTAACCCTTCAGGTGCTTCACAGGAATTTTTGGAATGTGAAAGAAAAAAGTAAACATTTAATTTTCTTTCACAAAAATTTTCTTTTAGACTTAATTTTGTTTACTTTTGCAAGGGTAACAGGAAAAAATGGACAACACATTTTCTTGTGCAGTTTCTCCTGAGCATGCCTATATCTAATATGTGGGGAAAATCTAATGTTTGGGTGCCCGTCAGGGCTTAGAAGGGAAGGAGCGCCATTTCACTTTTTGAATTTAAAATTTGTTGTCATAATTAGGGAACATCTTTGGAGAGCCCCTGATGTGCCTAAACAGTGGAAACCCCAAACAATTGACACCATTTTGGAAACTAGACCCTTAGAGAACTTATCTAGATGTGTATTGAGCACCTTGAACTCCCAGGTGCTTCACAGAAGTTTATAACATTAAGCCGTGAAAATACAAAAATCACATTTTCCAGATAAATCTTTTTTAGGTCCAAATTTTGCTTTTTCATAAGGGTAACAAGAGAAATTGCTCCATACAAGTTGTTGTACAATTTCTCCTGTGTGCAGATACCCAATATGTGGAGGAAAATAACTGTTTGGGTGCACGGCAGGGCTTGGAAGGAAAGGAGTGCCATATGATTTTTTAATGTAAAATATGCTGGAATAATTAGCGATTGCCATGTCTTGTTTGAAGTACCCCTGATGTGCCTAAACAGTGGAAACTCCCCACAAATGACAGCACTTTGGAAACTAGACCCTTTGGGACATTACCTAGATTTGTATTGAGCACCTTGAACCCCAGATTCTTCACAGAAGTTTATAACGTTAAGCCGTAAAAATAAAAAAAATCACTTTTCCCACAAAAAAAATTGTATTTTCACAAGGGCAAAAGGAAAAAATGGACCCCCAGGTTTGTTGTGCAATTTCTCCTGAGTTTACCAATACCCCATGTGTGGTCGAAAACTACTTTTGAGGCACAGTGCAAAGCTCAGAAAGGAAGTAGCGCCATATTACAGTGAAGATTTTGCTGCACTAGTTTGAGGGTGCCATGTTGCATTGGCAGAGACCCGGAGGTGCCAGAACAGCAGAATCCCCCATAAGTGACCCCATTTTACCAATTAAGCCTCTCAATGAATTCATCTAGGGGCGCAGTGATTATATTGACACCACAGATGTGTCACAGACTTTATACCATTGGGCAGTGAAGAAAAAATAATTTACATTTTTACCACCAAGATTGTGTGTTAGCCCCAAGCTTTACATTTTCACACTGGGAAATACACTGTGTTCCAAATTATTATGCAAAAATTGTTTAGGAGTGATAAGGTAAGAATTTTTTTGTTTGTCAGTTAAACTCATTGATGGTGATGTGTGTCAGGGCTCTTTATATCACTGTAAGCAATTGCAGACACCTGTGCTAATTAGTTTGGCAGGTGTGTCCAATGAAAGGCAAGACTACTTAAGAAGGCTGTCCACATTATTAAGCAGCCTACATTTTCTGCCAAAATGGGAAAGAAAAAGGATGTGTCGGCTGCTGAGAAGCAACAAATTGTGGAGTGTTTAGGTCAAGGCATGACTACAATCAACATTGCCAAGACACTTCATCGTGATCATCGCACAATCAAGAAGTATGTAGCTGATTCACAGTACACACGTGTGCGTGCTGATAAGGGAAAATTGAGGACTCTTTCCTACAGGCAATTACGTCAGGTTAAAAGAGCAGCGGCAAAAAAGCCTTGTCATAGCAGCAGACAAGTTTTTGAAGCTGCTGGTGCCTCCAACGTCCCCCGAACAACAAGATGCAGGGTCCTTCAGAGGTTTGCAACTGTGCGTAAGCCATCCTGTCGACCTCCTCTATCCACTGCACACAAGCAGAAACTGCTCCAGTGGTCCAAACAATACATGAAGACTGACTTCAAAACTGTTTTGTTTACCGATGAGTGCCGTGCAACGCTCGATGGTCCAGATGGATGGAGTGGAGGATGGCTGATTGATGGACACCTCATGCAAACACGGCTACGGTGCCAACAAGGAGGAGGTGGAGTAATGTTTTGGGCTGGAATCATGGGGAGAGAGATTGTCGGCCCCTTTAGGATCCCTGAAGGGGTTAAGATGAACTCCATTGTGTATGTTGAGTTTCTCAAACAGCACTTCCTGCCATGGTTCAAGAAGAAGAACCGTGCATTCCACAGCAAGATCATTTTCATGCATGATAATGCACCGTCTCATGCTGCACATAACAAATCTGCATCTCTGGCTGCTATGGGCATAAAAGGGGACAAACTTATGGTGTGGCCCCCATGCTCCCCTGACCTCAACCCCCATTGAGAACCTCTGGAGCATCATCAAAAGGAGTGTCTATGATGGCGGGAGGCAGTTCACATCTAAGCAACAGCTCTGGGAGGGTATTCTGTCCTCATGCAAAACAATTGAAGCAGAAACCATCCAAAACCTGACAAATTCAATAGACGAGAGAGTTCAGAAGCTCCTTTCGAACAAGGGGTCCTATGTGCAAATGTAACATCACCTAGTTATTTGACTGGAAAATTACAATGACTGCAATTCATATAGGTAATTTGGGAAAATCTGAGAAAATATTATTTGCATAATAATTTGGAACACAGTGTAGGTAAAAATTGCACCCGAATTTGTGCCACAAATTCTGCTAAAAGTAGAACTACCCCATATGTGGCTGTACAGTACTACTTAGCCATACGGAGTGACGGAGTGCTATTTGCCTCCTAGAGCGCAGATTTTCCTAGACTAGTTAGCGGATTCCATATAAAGAGCCCCTAAGTGCTAGAAAAGAAGAATTCCCCCTCAAGTGACCTCATTTTGGAAATTCTAACCCTTTGGGAATTTATCTACAGATGTAGTGATGATTTTGATTCCATGGGTGTTTTCCAGAAGCAGGCAGCAGTGGATGTTGCTGAGTCAAAATTGAAAACTGCCGTTGTAGTGACCAGTATGCTGCAGTGACTAGTACGCTGCAGTCACCAGTTACGTTATGCCCAGCCTGTGCTTCTGGACACATGCACCAGTAAATTAGGCAGGCTCTCATCACTACAGAAATGCCAAACGTGGGCGCTAAATGTTGTTTAGGCACACTGGGGCTCAGAAAGGAGGGGGGTATTTGGATTTGGAAGCGGAGAATTTGTTGAATTTCTTTTGGGGAGCGAGGAGCCATTTTGCTTTTCCAGTGCCATTGTGCTACCAGTAACATGGAAGCACCCTATATTTCCGTTAACAGATGACGAACCTGAGTGTGGGCTTGCTTTATATGTGGATTGAGGTGAAGCTTTAATTGGGAGCATTTTACATAACGTTTGGGAGCACATTTATCTGGCGCTCTACCTGACCACTTACTTTGGGGTTTCCATCTAAATTTCCGAATGACATGACAGATGAAACCCCCAAGGGATCCATTCACTATAATGAGGCAGCAGATTTACTCTGGACTCCTTCTGTCCTCTGTTCAGCGGTATCCTTTTAATAAATGCACAAAACTGTGCAATCCTAAAAAGATGGACACCTATGGATCAGAGGTACTATGGCGTCCACAGTGACTCCATCTGCCTCACTATAGGCAATCTTCTGAAGGGGGTTCTGTCTGAATCACGTATTTCAGAGATTTACACGGAGACCCCGATGTAAGCGCTCAGCGCAGTGCTCAGGATAAATGTGCGCCGAGCCTTACTGCGATCTTTGGGAGGCAGAATGAAAAAAATTAACAGTAGATGAGGAATTGGTTTTATTTATTTTTTACGCCATTCCTCATGCTGTATAAGTGATTAGGCGACTTTATACTTTGGATCGGTGTGATTACAGCGATACCAGATTTCTATCAGGTTTTTATGCTTGGCTGGTGTCACACACTAAAAGATGCTTTTTGTTGCGAAAACTACACCGTGTGCAGAATTATTAGGCAAGTTGTATTTGAGAGGATTCTTTTTATTATTGAACAACAACTATGTTCTCATTCAACCCAAAAGACTCATAAATATCAATGCTTAATATTTTTGGAAGTTGGAGTGGGTTTTTTTTAGATTTGGCTATCTTATGAGGATATCTGTTTGTGCAGGTAACTATTACTGTGCATAATTATTAGGCAACTTAATAAAAACCAAATATATACCCATCTCACTTGTTTATTTTCACCAGGTAAACCAATTAAACAACACAAAATTTAGAAATAAACATTTCTGACATTCAAAAAGAAAAAAAAAATCAGTGACCAACATAGCCACCTTTCTTTACGATGACACTCAAAAGCCTTCCATCCATAGATTCTGTCAGTTGCTTGATCTGTTTACGATCAACATTGCGTGCAGCAGCCACCACAGCCTCTCAGACACTGTTCCAAGAGGTGTAATGTTTTCCCTCCCTGTAGATCTCCCATTTTATGAGGGACCACAGGTTCTCTATGGGGTTCAGATCAGGTGAACAAGGGGGCCTTGTCATTATTTTTTCTTCTTTTAGATCTTTACTGGCCAGCCACGATGTGGAGTATTTGGATGCATGTGATGGAGCATTGTCCTGCATGAAAATCATGTTTTTCTTGAACGATACCAACTTCTTCCTGTACCATTGCTTGAAGAAGGTGTCTTCAAGAAACTGGCAGTAGATCTGGAAGTTGACCTTCACTCCATCCTCAACCCGAAAAGGTCCCACAAGTTCATCTTTGATCATACCAGCCCATACCAGTACCCCACCTCCCCTTGCTGGCGTCTGAGTCGGAGTGGAGCTCTCTGCCCTTTACTGATCCAGCCTCGGGCCCATCCATCTGGCCCATCAAGAGTCACTCTCATTTCATCAGTCCATAAAACCTTAGAAAAATCAGTCTTAAGATATTTCTTGCAAAGTTGGATGAAACCCGGTCAGCAGGAGCCCCTGTTTTTGCGCTCATGCTGACCGGGTTTCATCCAACTTTGCACCTCTCTTCCTCATCTGAGGCACCCGGCTGGAGCTGCATTACATCACCCAAAGCTACGCTTGGCTGGCGCTCCTCTGTGACCGTCTTACCTTGTCTGAACTTAAGATATTTCTTGGCCCAGTCTTGACGTTTTATCTTATGTTACTTGTTCAAAGGTGGTCGTTTATCAGCCTTCCTTACCTTGGCCATGTCCCTGAGTATGGCACACCTTGTGCTTTTTGATACTCCAGTAACGTTGCAGCTCTTAATTATGGCAAAACTGGTGGCAAATGGAATCTTGGCAGCTACATGCTTGATTTTCCTCAATTCATGGGCAGTTATTTTGCGCCTTTTTTATCAACACGCTTCTTGCGACCCTGTTGGCTATTTGCCATGAAACGCTTGATTGTTCGGTGATCACGCTTCAAAAGTTTGGCAATTTCAAGACTGCTGCATCACTCTGCAAGACATCTCACAATTTTTGACTTTTCAGAGTCCGTCAAATCTCTCTTCTGACCCATTTTGCCAAAGGAAAAAAAGTTGCCTAATAATTAAGCACACCTTATATAGGGTGTTGCTGTCATTAGACCACACCCCTCCTCAATACAGAGATGCAAATCACCTGATTTACATAATTGGCAGTTGGCTTTCAAGCCTATACAGCTTGGAGTAGGACAACATGTATAAAAAGGATGATGTGATCAAAATACTCATTTGCCTAATAATTCTGCACACAGTGTAGTTTTAGCATCACCACATTTTGAGAGCTATAATTTTTTCATATTTCAGCCAACAGAGTCATGTGAGGGCTTGTTTTTTGCGACACTAGATGATGTTTTTATTGGTATCATTTTAGGGCACATGACATTTTTTGATTGCTTTTTATTCAGATTTTTTTTGGGGACAGAATGAACAAAATCCAGCAATTCAGGAATTGCTTTTTGTTTTTTTATACCGTTCCGTATGTAGTTAAATTGGTAAGACATCTTTATTCTTTGGGTCAGTATGATTACAACAATACCCAATTTATATATTTTTTTATGTTTTGGTGTTTTATACAATAAAAACTATTTTATAGAAAAAATAATTTTTTGCATCCTTTTTTTTTCTGAGAGCTATAACTTGTTTATTTTTTTGCGTGACAAGATGATGTTTTCAGCGGTACCATTTTTATTTGCATCTGTCTTTTTGATTGCATTTTATTGCACTTTATGTTCGGCGGTATGATAATAAAGCATTGTTTTTTGCCTCTTCTTTTTTTTTTCGGTGTTCATTGAAGGGGTTAACTAGTGCGACAATTTAATAGGGAGGGTCGCTACGGACACGGCGATACCAAATATGTGTACTTTTATTGTTTGTTTTTTAATTACATAAATGTATTTATTAGAAAAATACTTACCTCTTTTCTTTTTAAAAATATTTTTACACATTCTAATTTTTTTTTTTAACTTATTTACATTGTCCCTGGATGGGACATTACTATATTAAATCAGATCGCTGATCTGACACTCTACACTGCAGTGTATAAGATCAGGATCTGACTGGTTGGGAACGAGGCATGCCGGTGCCTGCTCTCAGCAGGCGCTCACAAGCCACCTTCCCTGCTGGACCCATGGAGACCATCAGGACAATGCGATCGCATCACGTTGACCTGATGGAAGTGCGCAGGGAGCCCTCTCCATGCGCGATGCCCCTCTATGTCGCTGTCACTACTGACAGCAGCATAAGAGGGGTTAAATGCCTGCAATTGGTGCTAGTACTGATCGTGGGCATTGCTGCGGGGTGTCAGCTGTCACATACAGCTGACACCCACACCCGATCGCTGCGGTGCTCAGCGTGAGGCCGCACAATTGGTGCCCTGTACTAGCACTGCTGTTCTTGCAGAGCCATACTAGTACAGCGCATGTCGGGAAGGGGTAAAAGGTAGCGCTCTGAGGACTGAATCAATCACACCAATAATGCTTGCATCCAAACTATGATTGTTGCCAGGTTTATGGGTTTTTAGCTGTATAGTATTTATTATACCGATGTGCAAAACGTAGGACCCCTCTGCTTCTATTTGTGTCAGTAAGGGCTCATTCAGACATCAGTTATTCATGTACGAGTGCTGTCATTGTTTTTCATGGATAGTACTTGTACCTGTGTTTGTCTATGGAGCTGTTCACGTCAGTGATTTCTTATGGTCTGAGCAGTCCGTGCAGAATCACGTAGATATGTGCGATATTGATCCGAGTGTCGCATCAAAATTGGCAATATAAATCTGTGGATCAGCGGTAAAAAAAAAATCAGAAAGAACTCGGATGCTATGCGTGTGCTGTCTATTTTTCACTGACTGATAAATAGGACAAGGTGGAGAAAACTCTGGTGACTGTGAAAATGACTGATGAAACTCAGTCTGTTTTTCTATTGCCTGAATTAAAACTTAAGCCTCATTCAGAAATCCCTGTGGCACGTACCATGTGTACCCAGGGCCGGCCCGAGAGATTACGGCGCCCTAGGCAAAACTATTTTGTTGCGCCCCTACTATTAAGTATACGTATTTTTGTCTCTCGGGCGCCCCCTTAGTGTAGTGTGTGCATTTTTGGTTGTTTGCTTTGCTTTGCCAACATTTGAAAACTTAGGAGCAAAATAAACGCGCGGGATCAAACACCTGTCAGCAGATGATGCAAAAGACTCACGTCCGTAGTTTAGCGCCTCCTTTCCGTGCGTAAATTGAAGCTCAACAGTTTTTCTTTTAAATTTATGGTAAAAAAATGTATGTACACTTTTCTTTCCATCCCTAAAACTTTTTGCCTTTTGAAAATATTTTTTATAATTTTTTCTATTTTTTTCTCTGGCGCCCCCTTAGGGTCGGCGCCCTAGGCGGCCGCCTAGTTCGCCTATACGTTCGGGCCGGCCCTGTGTGTACCCATTAAAATCTATGGTGCTATTGACATGTCTCTGTTTTTTCATGTACCGTGCGTCCATGCAAAACTCAAGGAAACATGTCTGTATTTTTCTGGCATCCTGGATGAAAAGGACGAATGCAAGTCTATGAATCCTTGATAAACAGGTACAGCACATGGATCACGGATGGCATCAGAGTGCAGTCCATGTGCTGTAGTGATATAACATTTCAGATGATAGGAGACGCTTTGTCATTTATTTTTTTTATCTATTCACTGATGAAAATGATGATAGAAACAGTCACACGGATCGTATACTGATGAAACTGATCCAAAACACCGGTACCATTTTTTCATGTATGTGTTTAACCTCTTACCAACATCGAGCATACATTTACGCCAATGTCGGACTCCCTCCCTTTGTTGTGGGCTCCAGCGCTGACCTAGATTCCTGTTCCAATTTGCGGAGGTTGGGGAGGGCAGAACAACACTGTTTTGGAAAGTATTCAGACCCCTTTAAATTTATCACTCTTTGCTTCATTGCAGCCATTTGGTATATTCAAAAACGGTCATTTTTTCTCATTATTGTACACTTTGCACCCCATCTTGATTGAAAAAAAAACAGAAATGTAGAAATTTGTGCACATTTATAAAAAAAGAAAAACTGAAATATAACATGGTCATAAGTATTCAGACCCTTTTCTCAGTATTGAGTAGAAGCACCCTTTTGAGCTAGTACAGCCATGAGTCTTCTTGGGAATGAGGCAACAAGTTTTCACACCTGGATTTGGGGATCCTCTGGCATTCATCCTTGCAGATCCTCTCCAGTTCCATCAGGTTGAATGGTGAACATTGGTGGACAGCCATTTCCATGTCTCTCCAGAGATGCTAAATTGAGTTTAGGTCAGGGTTCTGGCTGGGCCAGTCAAGAATGGTCACAGAGTTGTTCTGAAGCCACTGACACTCCTTTTGTTATTTTAGCTGTGGTGACCCGACATGAAATGACACTTGGTGTACATAGGGTTAACCATGTCTTTTCATGTCCTTTGCTATCTAATTTGCACAAACAATTAAATCAGTCTATGTGTGCAAAATTTCACACCTGTAGGGGTTAATTAAAGGTGTAAATTCGCAGCAAAAAAGTCCGTTTTTTTTACAACGAATTTACACCTTTAATTAACCCCTACAGGTGTGAAATTTTGCACACATAGACTGATTTAATTGTTTGTGCAAATCAGATAGCAAACGACATGAAAAGACATGGTTAACCCTATGTACACCAAGTGTCATTTCATGTCGGGTGCTTCTGTCTTTTCACAGAAGCCGGCTTTACCCGGCAATTGAATCAGAGGATATTTTACTATGTAGAAGTGTATAAACTATACATATATGTATATATATATGTCACAATGACATGTATATATATATATATATATATATGTATTCTATGTGTGTATATTTAGTGTTTACAAGGAAAGAATGGGGTTTTTTTAGTTACGATATTTTGTTCCCATAGACTTACATGGGACTTCCGGTATCGGTATCGGGTATCGCCGATATTTTAATGATATCGGCGATACCATTCCGATTCCGATACTTTTGGATATCGGAAAGTATCGCTCAACTCTATTCACTAATGCTAATGAAAATGAATACAAAGCCACACCAACAAGTTTTGTCTCAACATGCTTCCTAAGGGGGCTATAATGAGTAATGAAATGGAGTTACTGACCTTTTAAAACCTTTGCTTTGATGCCATAGGTCACATGAAAATTAAAAAAATAACCCCTATTGCATATCCAATCAAAGCTAAAGTTCTAATAAACCAATCTGAGCTCATATCATTTTCAAAGCCAGTCAGAATTACACAAATACCTATATAGTCACCTCCCTTTTAACCACGTAGTTACTAGGGAGAAAAAATGCTCAATGCTGTTCTTCGGTGTTAGATGCTGACAGCATCACTACTGTGTGTCACAGGGATGCCGTGACAGAGTGGGGTCAGACTATCGCTGTGTCTGGTGACAGACACCTGCGGTAGTTAGAACAGCTTCACCATCCTAATAGTATATCTGGCTTTCTTTCCTCTGTCTCTGCAAGGGTTTAACTGTTTAGTTGGACTCCTGGAGTTCTCTGTATTGGGTGGTTTTAGATGTTCTGAGTTTATTACTCCTAGCAGGTATAATAACCCTTCTCCGTGCTTCTTACCTTTCTAGTGATAGTTCATTCTGCCTGGTTTGGTGTTGGAGCAGTAGTTAATGTTTTGTAGTAGGTGTTTGGAGAGGTGCTCTGGAGATTTCTGTGTGGAGTTGCTTTGAGTGCTTATCCTTCTCCTCACCTATTTGGTTTCTCCAACCTATCCCTCCCCTGTGTTCCATTTGGTTGTTCGGTTGTTTTGTGAGCGTATTTGTAAGATTATAGTTTTCTTTTATACCTATCTGTCTTCCCTTGTCTATCCAGATAGTGTAATCCTATACAGTTCGGCCTCACACCTTCAGGGGTGTGGGAATGAACAGATAAGGGCAGAGATAGGAGCATAGTAAGGTACATGACCCCAGCATCATCACTTTCCGGGGTAATCTTTGGGACAGGGAAAAACTAGTATGCCACCTGGTTCAAGGGAAAGGATAAGAGCCCACATTCTCTAGTCACTACGTAACTGAATGGCCACTGATAGCAGGCAGAAAATAATTTCCTCTACAGCATGCGCTGAGACATCACTGTTTACCTGCCATATCATTGGCTGCTTACATTACCCAATCATGGTTGTATATGTATGTACATCCCATTGGTTCATATCTATCGGCGTCATCCCACCTCACAGCCAATAGCATCAGATCTGTGACATCACCGTGCGTGCGCACCACCGTTCCTCCATAGTGCACAAGTTTTTGGACTTCATATGAAATTCAGAGTAATTAATCTTTCTTTAATTTACATGTCGGTGGACTTTAACGAAAACTAAAGGTCTATTTGTGAGCATGTCATCTGATTTAGTCCCATAAGTCATCTTGATTAGAGATGGGCGAACCCGAACAGTAAAGTTCAGCATCCATATCGAACACCTACTGCACTGTTTAGGCTCGAACACCGAACATGGACTTCACCATGAAGTCTGTGTTACTTTTCGGGTTTGGCCCTCCAAACACCAGGTGTTTCTTGTGCTGTCATATGCATGACAGAATGGCAAACACTGCCTCTCATCGGTGGTAGGATCATTACCGCCGGTCAGACAGCCGCGGTTCCCACCTTATCAAATTGCACTGTGAGCCCACAGCTGCGATCGGAGGTAAAAAATTCACCTCCAGTCACTGGCATTGGCTGACAGGACTGCTGCTCCTATCAGCCTACACCTGCTGCTGCTAATAACAGCGAGAACACATGGTGGCTGATGGGAGTATTCATCAACCGAGGCCTGCGCTCTAAATAAATAATTTAAAAAAAAACAACTGTGTGGGTTGCCCCGTATTTTTGATAACCAGCCTGGCAAAACTGACAGCTGTGTGCTGCAACCCTCAAATGTCAGCTTTAGCAAGGTTGGTTATCAAGAATAGACAGGGTCCCCACATGTATTTTAAAATTATTTAAACTAATTTTTTTTAAAAAAAATGGCGTGGAGTTTTCCCTGTTTGTGACACCAGCCAAGGTAAAGCAGACAACTGGGGGATTGTATTCTCAGTCTAGTAAGGGGCCATGGATATTGCCCCCACCTAAAAATAGCAGCCCGCAGCAGCCCAGAAAAGGCGTATCTATTATATGAGCCAATTCTGGTGCTTTGTCCGGCTCTTCCCATTTGCCCTGTGTAGGTGAGAAGTGGGGTTGATGTCACAGTAGTATTGTTCGGTGACATCAAGCCCATGGCTTAGTAATGGAAAGGTGTCTATAAGATGCTTCTCCCCTACTAATCCTATAGTTGTATCGTAAATAAGCACACAGCCAGAAAAAAGTCTTTTATTTGAAATAAAAACAAACTTTTCCATTTTCATGTAAAAATAACAAACACAGTAATACTCATCTTCATTGAAGCCATGGTCTCCTGTGACAGAACAAAAATAAAAAACATCCGTATCCCTCAACTGTCCGATGTTCTGTCCCACGCCATTATCCAGGTCTGGGGATAAAAAGTTTTTAACCTGGATGGTACCAAGATGCAACTGTCCAGGTTGAGAACCACTGGGAGAATGAGCTGTTGGGAGCGCAGCATCAGTGACTAGCTGTGACGTCATTGAGGTTACCACTGGTCACTGAGGCTGCATGGGATGGAGGGATGGCTGGATGGATGGATGAGGGATGGATGAAGGGATGGCTGGAGGGATGGCTGGATGGATTTATGAGGGATGGATTGAGAGGTGGCAGGATGGAGGGATGGCAGTAATCCATAGTGTCCCATGCCCTAATCCATCTGTGCGACATGTCATGAATGGTGGCATCATGCAACCGTTCATGCTAAGAAACAAGGACGATTGAGCTGCAGCATGTGGGCCCTGAACTATGGTGATAACTGTTACCACTATGAAAAAGTCTCATGGAGCAGCGGTGAGTTCACCAAACATAAAAACATGATATAAATCTGATATTGCTGTAATCGCATCACCCTGAAGAATAAAGTCACCTAATCACTTATACCGCACAAGGAACTGTGTAAAAAAAATAAATAAAAACAATTCTTTGTGTGCTGTTCATTTTTTCATTCTGCCTCTCAAAGATCGCAGTAAGGCTCTGTGCACATTTATCTGCTTTGAGTGCTTACATAGGGTTTTCCATGTAAATCTCTGAAATACGGGATTCAGACGGAACCTCTGGCAGAAGATTCCCTATAATGAGGTAGATGGAAGCACTGTGTGACCTATGATCTGGCCATGTCCATCTTTTTAGGATTGTATAACAGTGCTGTTGGTCACAGTTTTATTCACTTCTGAAAAGAAGGACACTGCTAAACAGAGGCCAGATGGAGTCCAGAGAAACTGCTGCCTCATTATAATGAATGGATCCCTCGGGGGTTTTATCTGAATTATGTCACTCAGAGATTTAGATGGAAACTCCGATGTAAGTGCTTAGATGTTTGTGATCCCAAACATTATGTAAAATGTTCCCAATAAACGCTTCAACTCAAATCTCAACTAAAGCAAGTCCTCACTCAGGTCTGTCATCTGTTAACGGAAATATAGGAGGCTTCCTCGCTACTGATAGTACAAAGGCTCCGGAAAAGCGAAATGGTTCCTCACCCGCCAAAAGAAATTCAGCAAATTCTCTGCTCCCAAATCCAAATGCACCCCTCCCTTCTGAGCCCCAAAGTGTACCTAAACCACATATAGCATCCACGTTTGGCATTTCTGAAGTGATGAGAGCCCGTCTAACTGGAGTGCATGCCTCCAGAAGGATGGGCTGAGCATAACATACTGTAACATACTGGTGACTGCAACATACTGGTCACTACAGCGGCAGTTTGCAATTTTCAATTGGCAACATTCCTTGCTGCTTGTTTCTGATATACCCATGGAGTCAAAATCAGCACTACACCTGTAGATAAATTCCCAAAGGGGTATAATTTCCAAAATGGGGTCACTTGAGAGGTGATTCTGCTCTTCGAGAAATTAGGGGCTCTGTCTATGGGGTCTGCAAACTCTTCCAGAAAAATCTGCGCTCCAGGAGGTAAATAGCGCTTCGTTCCTCCCAAGTCTCTCCGTATGGCTAAGTAGTATTGTACAGCCACATATGGGGTATTGCCACCTTAAGTAGAAATTGTTGGACAAATTTTGCTGCCATTTTTACCCACTTCTTGTGTAAAAATGTAAAATCTGGGGCTAAAACTAAATTTTGATGATAAAAGTGTAGTTATTTTTTCTTCACTGCTCAATGGTATAAAATTTTGTGACACACCTATGGTGTCAATATGATCACTGCACCCCTAGATGAACTCATTGAGGTGTGTAATTTGTAAAATGGTGTCACTTATGGAGGAGTTCTGCTGTTCTGGCACTTCATGGCTCTCCCAGTGGATCATGGTACCTGCAAACCATACAGTAAAATCTGGCGCTTCTTGCCTTCTGAGTTTTGCACTGTGCCTGTGTGTTTCCCGATTACATGTGGGGTATTGATGCACTCAGGAAAAAATGGACCTCGGTTTGTTGCAAACAAAATTCCTGTTAGCCCTTAGAAAATTTAAAAACTTGGGGCTGAAACAAAATTTTTGTGAGGAAAATGCGATTTTATTATTTTTATGGCTCAATGATAAACTTATGTGAAGCACCTAGGGGTTCAAAGTGCTTACCATGCATCTAAATACATTCCTTGAGGGGTCTATTTTACAAAATGAGGTCACTTGTGGGGTGAATTTCCAAATGGTACATGATGTCTGCTAATGATTCCAGGAAATTTTACATTCAAAAGTCAAATGACACTCCTTTCCTTCCGAGCCTTGCCCAAACAGTAGTTTTCTCCCTCATATGGAGTATCCGCATACTGAGGAGAAATTGCACTACAAATTGTATTGTGCAATTTCTCCTGTTACCCGTAGCAAAATTTGGGGCTAAAATAACATTGCGAGGAAAATATGATTTTATTATTTTCACGGCTCAACATTATAAACTTATGTAAAGCACCTTGGGGTTCAAGTCATTCACCACACATCTAATTACATTCCTTGAGGGGTCTAGTTTCAAAAATGGGGTCACTTATTGGGGGTTTCTACTGTTTAGGCACATCAGGGGCTCTCCAAATGGGACATGATGTCCGCTAATGATTCCAGGAAATTTTACATTTAAAAAGTCACATGATGCTCCTCATTTGAGCCCTGCACCCAAACAGTAGTTTTCTCCCTCATATTGGGTATCAGCAAACTCAGGAGAAATTGCACAACAAATTGTATGGTGCAATTTCTCCTGTCACCCTTATGAAAATGCAATATTTTGTGCTAAAATCATATTTGTGTGGAAAATTTGATTTTTTTATTTTTATGGCTCAATGTTATAAACTTCTGTGAAGCACCCTGAGGAGTCTAGTTTCCAAAATGGTGTCACTTGTGGGGGATTTTCACTGTTTGGCACATCAGGGGCTCTCCAAATTCGACATTGCATCCGCCAATTGTTCCAGCAAATTTTGAATTTAAAAAGTCAGATGGCGATCCTTCCCTTCTGAGCTCTGCCGTGCGCCCAAACAGTGGTGTTCTCCCTTATATAGGAAATCAAGCATGCTCAGGAGAAATTACACAATGAATTTTGGGGTCCCTTTTTTGCTGTTACCCTTGTCAAAATAAATAAAATTGGATCTGAAGTAAATTTTTTGTGAAAAAAAGTTAAATGTTAATTAAAAAAAATTCATGTAAAGCACCTCAAGAGTTAATAAACTTCTTGAATATGGTTTTGAGCACCTTGAGGGGTGCAGTTTTTAGAACGATGTCACTTCTGAGTACTTTCTTTCACATAGATCACTCAAAGTGACTTCAAATGTGAAGTGGTCCCTACAAAAAAATGGTATTGTAAATTTTGTTGGAAAAATGAAAAATCGCTGGTCAAATTTTAACCCTTATAACTTCCTAACATATCATAGAACTGGTAGAATTTTCCAAAGAAGAATAGATGAAAATCCTCAAACAACAATTGAACGGCTTTTTTTGTCTAGCTACGAAAAGCTGTGAAACTTTCAAAATTGGGCGCTACAAGGTACTTATCATGCAAAAACCCATTTTCCTTTTTGTAATTTTTAAAATGTAAAAAATGACTATATATATATTTTTTTGCCTAAAGTACAAAGGAAATGGGTCATTTTTAGCTTTAGGCCTTTTAGAGATCATTTAATCTTTAACTGGCTTAACAGTTCACAATAACAGTCATTTTGACCAGGGCTGCCCAAACTGTATCTATTTCTCTTGATTTCTTAACAACTTGATCCATTAATGGATGTTACCATTTTTATTAGATTAGATCTACATGTGGAGTGAAACGTGGCTCTCAAAAGTTTCATATAGGCATAAATAATACCTGGGCATAACCTTTAGGTACAGGAATGGTAACCTCCTTGCACCTTTTTTAACTAGGTGTTGCATGACCTTATGAATAAGTTTCTCTTGCTGTAGCTTGACAATGTTCTTGTGTTTTGGCTTTTGTCATTTGTCCCATCAGCAGCGTATATGCACAGTGTCCAGTGCCTCTTCCCAAATTTGCTTCTCTCATCCTCCTAAGCTTCAGACTTTTGTGTCTTTTGTTCTATGTCAGAGTCTGAAGCTAGGCATCCCCCCTTTTTTTTACAGACTTTTATAAGTTCCCTGAAGAGTCTAGTTTCCAAAATGGTGTCACTTGTGGGGGATTTTCACTGTTTGGCACATCAGGGGCTCTCCAAATGCGACATTGCATCCGCCAATTGTTCCAGCAAATTTTGAATTTAAAAAGTCAGATGGCGATCCTTCCCTTCTGAGCTCTGCCGTGCGCCCAAACAATGGTGTTCTCCCTTATATAGGAAATCAAGCATGCTCAGGAGAAATTACACAATGAATTTTGGGGTCCCTTTTTTGCTGTTACCCTTGTCAAAATAAATAAAATTGGATCTGAAGTAAATTTTTTGTGAAAAAAGTTAAATGTTAATTAAAAAAAATTCATGTAAAGCACCTCAAGAGTTAATAAACTTCTTGAATATGGTTTTGAGCACCTTGACGGGTGCAGTTTTTAGAACGATGTTACTTCTGAGTACTTTCTTTCACATAGATCACTCAAAGTGACTTCAAATGTGAAGTGGTCCCTACAAAAAAATGGTATTGTAAATTTTGTTGGAAAAATGAAAAATCGCTGGTCAAATTTTAACCCTTATAACTTCCTAACATATCATAGAACTGGTAGAATTTTCCAAAGAAGAATGGATGAAAATCCCTCAAACAACAATTGAACGGCTTTTTTTGTCTAGCTACGAAAAGCTGTGAAACTTTCAAAATTGGGTGCTGCAAGGTACTTATGCAAAAACCATTTTCCTTTTTGTAATTTTTAAAATGTAAAAAATGACTATATATATTTTTTTTTGCCTAAAGTACAAAGGAAATGGGTCATTTTTAGCTTTAGGCCTTTTAGAGATCATTTAATCTTTAACTGGCTTAACAGTTCACAATAACAGTCATTTTGACCAGGGCTGCCCAAACTGTATCTGTTTCTCTTGATTTCTTAACAACTTGATCCATTAATGGATGTTACCATTTTTATTAGATTAGATCTACATGTGGAGTGAAACGTGGCTCTCAAAAGTTTCATATAGGCATAACTAATACCTGGGCATAACCTTTAGGTACAGGAATGGTAACTCCTTGCACCTTTTTTAACTAGGTGTTGCATGACCTTATGAATAAGTTTCTCTTGCTGTAGCTTGACAATGTTCTTGTGTTTTGGCTTTTGTCATTTGTCCCATCAGCAGCGTATATGCACAGTGTCCAGTGCCTCTTCCCAAATTTGCTTCTCTCATTCTCCTAAGCTTCAGACTTTTGTGTCTTTTGTTCTATGTCAGAGTCTGATGCTAGGCATCCCCCCTTTTTTTTACAGACTTTTTATAGACTCAGTTAAATTGGTTTTGGAGCTACCACAGCTAGACAAATAATAATTTTTCTGAATAAATTTACAAATTCACACTTTAACTTTCAGTTTTCTATCAGTTCAGTTTATATCTAGTTAATCTGCCATGTTCTGAACCTGTTGCTAGATTTTTCTTTAAGCTATTATGTTCAAACTAATGGACAGAGAACTGCACTCTGTGGAACATTATTTATGCTTCTAAGTGAATGCAAAACATATATTCTTCAATCGACTAAGCAGCCATATCTCTTTGTTGCCCTTCAAAGTTCCTATTGGGTTGTAATTGAGCTTGTCTACCCCTTTAACCAGTCAACAGTATCTGCTTCCAATTCCCTCTGCAGAAACCTAAGACCCATGAGGAACGAGGGTTTTACGAGACTGACATATTGATGACGTCTCTGAAGAATAAATCATAATGTAAGATCTGTGGGGATCCAACACACAAAATTCAAATAAATCAACAGAAATGTGTTCTACCTGGATATAAGCAGTATATGAGGCAGAAAACAGCAGCCCTAAATAGCGAATGTGAGATAAAGTGCCGTACTCAGTAGCGGCCACTAAGGTGGATGGAAGATAAAGTGTAGTACTCGACAATGGCCACTAAGCAATGAATAGGGCTGTTGTGTCCCATATGCTGTTTATATCTGGCCACTGCTAGAGTGAATTTCAGCTGTTGGGGTAGGGTTGCAGACCCCCACTGATCTGATATGTCATCAATATTTCTGTGGAAAGCATCTTTAACTTTGAACCAAAAGATTCACTGATAGGCATCATGGTCACAGGCATACTATTATATATGTCAGTAACATTGAATCTGGCTATAAGCAAAGAATATATAGATACAGATGTAATTTGCTCCAGAGGACCCCTCCACATGTAGCTCCCTTTCAAACTTCACTTACTGAACAGCTACCATCTCTCTCTGCTATGCCCCATGGATAGAAATAGGTTTATTTTTCTAAAGTAGGTGTCTGAGATTAAATTTTATTTGGCCACATGATTGAAGCTTTAAAAAATACCAAAACATTGCAATACTCTCCCCAAGTCCAACAATCCAGCCTTGTTGACAAGCTTCAGTAGTGATGTTACGGCTACATCTTGACCACTGTAGCAAATCACTGAGCTCAGAGACTCTTGCTGCCTACCATCAGCATCACCGATAAGCCCAGTGATTGGTTATGGTGGTCACGCTTACATTAGTCATAACAGCACCACTCTCAATAGAGACCAGGGCAGCGGCGGAGAGGCAGTGCTGAACCTGGGGAGGGTGAGTACTGCTGTGTCTGTTATTTTCAATTGCTGGAAAATCTTTGGCCAAGTTAAATTTAATCTGGAACAGCTCCTTTAAATCTCCTAGACTTTCAAACCAACATAACACTGTCTCTTTCCACGAATTTGAGGTCAACCAAATCCTCTCTATATAGAAATTGTGCTTTAAAGTAGTTCTCAATTTAATTCCTCTCCTTAAGGTTATTTGGCTTTATGCTGTATATACAGTAAGTTGTAATGACACAGTGTTTTTTGACTACGTGTATTATCTAATTATTCTGAGAGAGCTATATTGGAAACCATCTTTTCATGCACTGAGTGGCCAGCTTGTACTAAATTGAGCTTTTATGTAGAAGTCAGTCTGACTAAATAGAGCTGGATCCACAGCAACATGAGCTACCGACAAAACAGGAGGTGTACTTTAAACTACTCCGACTTTCTTTATAGCTAAAATGCAGGTAGGCTCTGAAGAAAATAAAGAGCAAGTAGCATTATCCGACTGGACTTCTGCTACTCATCTGTACTCTTAATGCAACATCATTTTTTACTCTCCTTTTCTGATCAAGTATGATTGTATATGAAGGACACAAAGAGCTTTAGCTTGGCGATGGAATTAGGTGCTCATGTTTTTGTTTAAGCTCCAAATAATCAAGTACTCTTTGAAATTATGATGTCAATGTCCATGGTATCAAAAATCTAGTTATACAAGTCAGTAAAACTGCTTTTAAACTATGTGCTTCAAATAATTTGCATAGTTTTACTGAATATTGTTGTCACGCTGTATAGCAGATATATATATGTGATGTCAGTAATCTATATCAAAAGGGCAACATACTATATAACATGCGCATAGATATATGATAACATAGATTTACCTGACAGAATGTCCAGTGGGTCAAAACGGAATCCGTTATAGCTGTCTCCGGCTAGAGGGTGACCGGGGTCTAAGCTGACCCTAAACTGGGGTCCTAACTAATCCCTCAACCTGGAGGTACTGTTAAAGGTACAGAGGTCCAGGCCACCAGCGTAAACCCTGTCTCCTATCAATCCCTGCCAACTGTATTCTAGTCCTAAGAAGGACCCTGAATACCACCAAAGGGAATGAACAGGTAACGGTTAATGAACAGAAAGACATACAAGAAAGACAAGAAATAAAGTAAATAAAGTCTTACATACAACACTCACACACAGTAGGAACACCTAAGGTCTCAGAGAAAAACTATAAGCTGTAAGAGTAAAAACAACTAAGGAGCTCTTAGCTTAAGTATTCTCAGAACCGATCCAGTCTGCTAGACTACATGAATGCTTTCACGGCGTCTAACACCCAGACTGGCAGGAATATAAAGGAAACTAATTAGAACATAATCAAAAGCAGCCGGGCGAGGCTGCACCTAGCCTTAGCAAAGAGCTAGGTAAAATTAACTCTCTCATTACCAAAAAACAAAGAACCAGCAACTCAGCTGTGAGAAGTCAGAATGTGCAATCGCGACGATCTTTGTGGCGATGCACCCATGACAGTACCCCCCCTTCTACGAGGGGCCTCGGACCCTCAGGGCCAGGTCTGCCCGGGTGAGTTGTGTGAAAGGTCCGAACCAATCGATCTCGTTAACATCAGACGCAGGGACCCACGTCGCCTCCTCAGGACCATACCCCCTCCAATGAACTAAGTACTGAAGGGATCGGCGACTGAGACGTGAGTCAATGATTTTCGACCATGAAATTCCACATTATCATTGACTACCACTGAAGGAGGAGGTAGAGGTGACGGTATGACTGGTGCCACATACTTTTTAAGTAATGACTTGTGAAACACATTATGATTTTTAAACGTAGGAGGGAGGTCCAGACGAAATGCCACAGGATTAATTATGGAACTGATCCTGTACGGCCCGATGAATCTGGGACCCAACCTCCAGGAGGAAACTTTAAGTTTTATATTCCTGGTAGACAACCACACCAGATCGTTCACCTTCAGATCTAGACCAGAAACTCTCCCCTATCAGCCATCCGTTTGTAACGGTTCTCCGTAACCTTCAGTCTTAACTGATCTGGAACTATCAGTCTCCCTGGAAGTCCCACAGGGGTGTCCCCCTGAGCCCCCAATACCTCCCCTCAAGCTCAGAGCATACAGATGACACTACAACTCCCTCCTGAGGAATAGGAACCGGATCATCCATCCTCCCGGTCCCTGGGAAAGTACGAGATAAGGCATCAGGAAGCAACTTTATTGAGCAGTCATATGCGCGATGAGGAGGTAACTCTTTACACCCCTCCTCTGAGAACATCTCCCCAAAGTCCTCCAGAAAAGGAGGCAAAGTCCTAGGCACAACCGCACCGATGACCGTGCTCATGCAGTTATTCTTGCAAAATTCACCGCACTGGCTTATCTTTCTGGATTGCCAATCAATCACTGGGTTATGTTTAGCCAACCAAGGAAGTCCCAACACAATAGGAGTAGGTAGACCCTCCAACACATAACAAGACAATTGCTCTTTATGTATTGCCCCTACTCGAAGATCTATGTTATGAACAGCTTGTACCAAGCTACCTTGACCAAGAGGTCTAGAATCAATAGAGAGTATAGGGACCGGTTTGGCCAATACACTCAGTTGCATACCATGCACCTGGGCAAACCGAGCGTCCACCAGATTAGCCCCGGACCCACTATCAAGAAAAACAGAAATCCTCTCAGTTCTAGTACCAATCACCACCTCCGCAGGCACGAGAAACTGAGAGGGATTTGGGGACGAAATACACACTCCCAGGTTAACTCCTTGGCTCAAAGAGGTCCGGGATGGACACCCCCCAACAAAATGTCCCTCTCTCCCGCAAAAGAAACACCTTCTAGTCTTGCGGCGCACCGCCGATTCCCTCCTACAAAATGATGTCCCTCCCAACTGCATGGGTTCCTCAGAACAGACCAGGGGAACCTCAGTATAAGGGACTTTAGTAGTAGGTGGAGTCATCACGGGGGGCGGAGTTACCTCGCGTCTTCCCCGAAGTCGTCTATCAATGCGAATAGCGAGGGCCATAGCAGCCTCCAGTGATGGAGGAGAATCATACTGAGCCAACACATCTTTTAATTTGTCAGACAACCCTTGACAAAACTGGCTCCTAAGAGCTGGGTCATTCCACTGAGTATCTGTTGCCCATCTACGGAACTCAGAAGAATATTCCTCCGCTGGACGATTTGCTTGCCGTATTTTACGTAACCTTGTTTCAGCAAGGGAGACTCGATCCGGATCATCATATACCAGACCCAGGGCAGTAAAAAATCGATCCACTGACTGGAGATCTGGGGAGCCTGGAGGAATAGAGAACGCCCAAGATTGAGGGTCCCCTTGTAAGAGCGAGATAACAATTCCCACCCTCTGCTCTTCACTCCCAGATGACCGAGGCCGCAGCCGAAAGTACAATTTACATGCCTCCCGGAAAGTAAAAAATTTGTCCCGCCCACCAGTGAACCTATCCGGGAGAGCAACCTTAGGTTCAGATCTGGTTTGCTCCGGGGGGGACAAAACCTTGGACTTAATGTCTGCAAATTCCATGGACAACCCTGCAACTGCCGGGCCAGCTGGGCTTCTGGATCCATGACAGCTGGGGAGAATCTTTAGTTGGGCCGGTGAAAATGTCACGCTGTATAGCAGATATATATATGTGATGTCAGTAATCTATATCAAAAGGGCAACATACTATTAACATGCGCATAGATATATGATAACATAGATTTACCTGACAGAATGTCCAGTGGGTCAAAACGGAATCCGTTATACGCTGTCTCCGGCTAGAGGGTGACCAGGGTCTAAGCTGACCCTAAACTGGGGTCCTAACTAATCCCTCAACCTGGAGGTACTGTTAAAGGTACAGAGGTCCAGGCCACCAGCGTAAACCCTGTCTCCTATCAATCCCTGCCAACTGTATTCTAGTCCTAAGAAGGACCCTGAATACCACCAAAGGGAATGAACAGGTAACGGTTAATGAACAGAAAGACATACAAGAAAGACAAGAAATAAAGTAAATAAAGTCTTACATACAACACTCACACACAGTAGGAACACCTAAGGTCTCAGAGAAAAACTATAAGCTGTAAGAGTAAAAACAACTAAGGAGCTCTTAGCTTAAGTATTCTCAGAACCGATCCAGTCTGCTAGACTACATGAATGCTTTCACCGGCGTCTAACACCCAGACTGGCAGGAATATAAAGGAAACTAATTAGAACATAATCAAAAGCAGCCGGGCGAGGCTGCACCTAGCCTTAGCAAAGAGCTAGGTAAAATTAACTCTCTCATTACCAAAAAACAAAGAACCAGCAACTCAGCTGTGAGAAGTCAGGATGTGCAATCGCGACGATCTTTGTGGCGATGCACCCATGACAATTGTACGTAAAATGAAACGCAGCCAAAGCCTTAACCTCTTTCCTGAACCAGGTATAAGCTGGGCTTTTTTGTACGAAACTAGTTAATAGTGACTAACATGACTACAATACTTCACTAGCATATCGGTGTGGATTGTTTTATGCGGCTGTCAGGACCATGGACAGGGCACATTGATGTGTTGCTGGGAAAACTAATACATACACATTTGTAAATGCATGAAACAGTAATGTATATAATAATATATATCTTGGTGTGTCTAATATTCACCTCATCATTTACAGCTACTATTGTGTAAAATATGTTTGCTTAGTTTTCAAATTTTCTTCCCAACCGGAGAGTGAATGCCACCCACATCACTGCTGTATGATGAAAAATGGGGGGAGCCAGAGGGTATATGTGGGAACTAAGTACACTTTCAACATACAAATTATATAGATTCTATAAAACCTACATACTCAAAAAGAAATCTGCCATCTTCAGGAATCATTTTCTTATTTTATGGCATTGGCCACTTTCTCTTGTTAGTGCAGCTTTCCTCACGAACTGACCAGCACTTCTGTCCATAAAATGGCTGCTGGTGGAGGTGCATGTGACCAGACCAGTCTATCAGCCTCCTCCACAGTCCTTCAGTCTCCTTAAATTGTAAACACCCCATGTGTGTAAGCTTCTTTTCTATTGGAGGAGATTGAAATTCAGTTGAAATTCACCGTAGTGAAATTCTCCCAGTGAACTCAACTCTGCACCATGCAACTTTCTCACGGTGCTAGCGGGATCTCATCAAGGTCACTGCAGTTCAGCCCGACTGGGAACAGAGCCTCAGTGACGTCACCGCTAGTCACTGAGGCTGCGCTCACAGTAGTTTATTCACCAGTGGTTCTCTGCCTGGACGGTTGCATCTTGGCACCATCAGGTTGAAAACTATTTCTCCCCCAGACATGGATTATGGCGTGGGACAGAACAACAGACAGGTATGGTATATTGTTGTTTTTTTATTTTAGTTTTATTACAGGAGAATGAGGGCTTCAGTGGAATTAGGCAAGGTCGTAAGTATGGTTTAATTGAGATTATTAAAGGAGTCTGTGTCATTTTTTCAAATAAAGGACTTTATTGTGGCTGTGTCTTTATTTACCATATAACTATAGGATTAGTAATGGATATGTGTCTTATAGACGCCTCTCCATTACTAACCTTGGGGCTTGATGTTACCTGACAATATAAAGGTGACATCAACCGCCTCAACTATCACCCAACTTGCCACCCCTACAGGCCAAGTGGGAAGAGCGAGGCTAAGTGCCAGAATTGGCGCATCTTAGAGGTGCACTTTTTCTGGGGCGGCTGAGAGCTGATGTTTTTACCCTCGGGGGCCAGTATCCATGGTCCCTTCATTGGCTATTAATATCATCCCACAACTGTCTGCATAGCCTTTGCATTTTTTAGGGTCCCCCATTTTAACAGCCAGTGAAGGCTAAGTATACAGCTGTGAGCTGATATTATTAACCAGGAAAGCTCCATGGTTATTACCCCCTTCCCAGGCTATAAATATTGGCCCCCAGCCGTTGGCATTCCCTCTGCTGGTATGAAAATTACGCGGGAGCCCACGCCATTTTTTTCAGAAAAATAATCTTTCATTAATTAAATACATGTACATTAAGCTGCACGCACACTGTACTAAATGTATTTGTCACTGACATCCATATATCTATCTATTCTATTTGTATTTACTGTGTATTTGTATTTACCCTGTCAGCTCCTGCTGTGATTTTACACTACTGCGGCTGCTGAATTGACGGCTTTCCCATCTATGTATGTAATATACATACATATGTACAGCTCTGGCAAAAATTAAGAGACTACTGCAAAATTTTCAGTTTGTCTAATTTTTCTCTTTATTGGTATATTTTTGAGTAAAATGTAAATTGCTCTTTTATTCTATAAACTACTGACAACATGTCTCCGAATATCCAAGCAATAAATTTTGTATTTATTTTCAGAAAATGACAAATGTTCAAAATAATAAAAAAATGCAGTGCTTGCAGACCTCAAATAATGCTAAGAAAACAAGTTCATAATCATTTAGAAACAACAATACTAATGTTTTAACTCAGGAAGAGTTCAGAAATCAATATCTTGTTAATAACCATGATTTTTAATCACAGCTTTCATGCGTGTTGGCATGCTTTCCTCCAGTCTTTCACACTGTTTTGGGTGACCTTATGCCACTCCTGGTACAAAAATTAAAGCAGTTCTTCATTGTTTGATGGCTTGTGACTATCCATCTTCCTTTTGATTACATTCCAGAGGTTTTCAATGGGGTTCAGGTCTGGAGATTGGTCTGGCCATGACAGGGATTTGATGTGGTGTCCTTCATCCACACATTGATTGATCTCAGCTGTGAGGCATGGCACATTGTCCTGATGGAAAAATCAGTCCTAAGAGTTTGGGAACATTGCCTGAGTAGAAGAAATCAACTGTTTTTTCCAGGATAACCTTGTATGTGCCTTGATTCATATGTCCTTCGCAAATATTAACCTGCTCAATTCCAGCCTTGCTGAAGCATCCACAGATCGTCACTGATCCTACACCCAATTTCACAGTGGGTGCAAGACACTGTGGCTTGTACGCCTCTCCAGGTCTCCGTCTAACCATTAGACTACTAGGTGTTGGGCAAAGCTGAAAATTAGACTCATCAGAGAAGACTACCTTATTCCAGTCCTCTATGGTCCAATCCTTATGGCCTTTGGCAAACTTCAGCCTGGCTCTCCTTTGTTTCTTATTGATGAAAGGCTTTTTTCTAGCTTTACATAACTTGAGCCCTGCCTCTAGGAGCTTGCTACAAACTGTTCTTGCCGTGCACTTCAACCCAGCTGCCATTTATCATTCCTTTTGTAGGTCACTTGATGTATGTCATCCTGTGGTTACTGAGTGACATTCGAATAAGATGACGGTCATCCCTGTCAGTGGAGAGTCGTTTTCGCCCTCTGCGGTCTGTAGCTTTGTTGTCCCCAATGTTTGCTGCTTGACCTTGTTGTAATGGACTGCCCTCTTGGAAATTTTAAGGATGGAAGCAACATGACACTCACTTTATCCCTCTGCTAGTAAAGCCAGAATTGAGCCCTTCTTTTCCTCGCTCAAGACTTTTCTATTCAACTCCTTTGGTATGGTTAAAAGTTATTTTTTCATTCCTCTTACATTTGGAATATTACTAGCACTTGTTTTGCCATCCAGCTTGTCCTATTGCAAGAGGATTGTGAATACCACAGCAGTGTTTTATATACTTTCCTTGGTAAAATAAGATTTGGTTTAGGCAATCACCTAATCAGAAGCATTTTAACTAGAGTGAGGTGGCCTCTGGTTAGAATTCAACTGACACTGCAATGGAATGGCTGTCAGACATGAAGAGAAGCTGATTTTTATAAAACTGTGCAATAGTCTCTTGATTTTTGCCAGAGCTGTATATGTGTCACGGATATATATATATATATATATATATATATATATATATATATATTACAGTACAGACCAAAAGTTTGGACAAACTTTCTCATTTAAAGATTTTTCTGTACTTTCATGACTATGAAAATTGAAAATTCACACTGAAGGCATCAAAACTATGAATTAACCCATATGGAATTATATATTTAACAAAAAAGTGTGTAACAACTGAAATTATGTCTTATATTCTAGGTTCTTCAAAGTAGCAACCTTTTGCTTTGATGACTGCTTTTGCACACTCTTGGCATTCTCTTGATGAGCTTCAAGAGGTAGTCACTGGAAATGGTTTTCACTTCACAGGTGTGCCCTGTCAGGTTTAATAAGTGGGATTTCTGGCCTTATAAATGGGGTTGGGACCATCAGTTGTGTTGTGCAGAAGTCTGGTATATACACAGCTGATAGTCCTACTGAATACACTATTAGAGTTTGTATTATGGCAAGAAAAGAGTAGCTAAGTAAAGAAAAACTAGTGGCCATCATTACTTTAAGAAATGAAGGTCAGTCAGTCCAAAAAATTGGGAAAACTTTGAAAGTGTCCCAAGTGCAGTTGCAAAAACCATCAAGCGCTACAAAGAAACTGGCTCACATGAGGACCGCCCCAGGAAAGGAAGACCAAGAGTCACCTCTGCTTTTGAGGATAAGTTTATCCGAGTCACCAGCCTCAGAAATTGCAGGTTTACAGCAGCTCAGATTAGATACCTGGTCAATGCCACACAGAGTTCAGGCAGCAGACACATCTCTACAACAACTGTTAAGAGGAGACTTTGTGCAGCAGGCCTTCATTGTAAAATAGCTGCTAGGAAACCACTGCTAAGGACAGGCAACAAGCAGAAGAGTTTTGTTTGGGCTAAAGAACACAAGGAATGGACATTAGACCAGTGGAAATCTGTGCTTTGGTCTGATGAGTCCAAATTTGAGATCTTTGGTTCCAACCACCGTGTCTTTGTGCGACGCAGAAAAGGTGAATAGATGGATTCTACATGCCTGGTTCCCACCGTGAAGCATGGAGGAGGAGGTGTGGTGGTGTGGGGGTACTTTGCTAGTGACACTGTTGGGGATTTATTCTGAATTGAAGGCATACTGAAACAGCATGGCTACCACAGCATCTTGCAGCGGCATGCTATTCCATCCGGTTTGCGTTTAGTTGGCCCATCATTTATTTTTCAACAAGACAATGACCCCAAACACACCTCCAGGCTGTGTAAGGGCTATTTGACCAAGAAGGAGAGAGATGGGTGCTACGCCAGATTACCTGGCCTCCACAGTCACCAGACCTGAACCCAATCGAGATGGTTTGGGGTGAGCTGGACTGCAGAGTGAAGGCAAAAGGGCCCACAAGTGCTAAGCATCTCTGGGAACTCCTTCAAGATTGTTGGAAGACCATTTCCAGTGACTACCTCTTGGAGCTCATAAAGAGAATGCCAAGAGTGTGCAAAGCAGTAATCAAAGCAAAAGGTGGCTACTTTGAAGAACCTAGAATATAAGACATAATTTCAGTTGTTAAACACATTTTTGTCAAATATTTAATTCCACATGTGTTAATACATACCGTATTTTTCGGACTATAAGACCCACCGGACCATAAGACGCACCCCAAATTTTCAGAAGGAAAATTGGGAAAAAAATATAATGTGACAAATGGGGGTCCGTCTTACAGTCCGAATTCAGCTTACCAGCGAACGGATCAGCAAAAGTAGAGGAGTGGTCACTGGGGTCGTTCGGTGGTCCAGGCTGGTGCGGTAGTGGTGCTCTGTGGGGTGACTGTGCTCTGTGGGGTGGCTGTGTTCTGTGGGGTGGTTGGGCACTGTGGGGTGGCCATATACTCACAAATCCGGTGGCGGTCCCAATGCAGCTTCCCTGTTATGATTTGGTAGCTGAAGAGAGCAGGCAAAAACGGCAATACACCAGAGAGGTTGGAATCTACTGGATTGCAGTACCCTGACTAACCACCACAACTAAAGGCAGCCGTGGAGCGTTCCTACGTTGGTCCCAGACGCCTCGTCACAGCCTGAGAGGTTAACTACACCTAAAGATAGAAAGAGGAAAGCTATCTGCCCCGGAGCAGATCCCCAAAGAACATAGGAAGCCCCCAAACATGTAATGGCGGTTAGACAAGAGGAAAAACAGACACAGACAGAAAATAGTAAGAGCAAACGTTGGGGCCCAATCTGCCTAGAAAGAAAAAGGATAGGAAGGACACTTACTGCAATCCAAAAAACCCTAAAAAATACCAACTCTACTAATTGCAAAAACACCTGAGATCACACGACCTCTACCACCTAAATTAGTTCTCTGGTGTAACAAAACTAAGCCGCAGCCACTGAAAAAACTGGAAAAGGCAAATGAACAAATAACAGTGGCTCAGATAAATTGAGAGGAGCACAAGCCCCCGGAGGGGACCTGGCTGACCTCCACAGAAGTGCAGGGAACAATGCAAAAAGCAAGCACAAAAATAAAAACAGAAAATATCTTATCTGAGAGCAGGAGAAGAGGCAAGACTCAGCAAGCTTCCAAGTGAACCAGGAACCACAGTTGAGACAAGAACAATTGATCACCGGCAACCATGATGGGAGGGAACCTCCCTTATATAAGACCAGTCTGTAACTCCTGATTGCCAATCCTCATTGAATGGTTCAGTACTGTTTGTAAGCACCAGAGGGAGCTTCTGCTCAGAATTCATTTCTAACACATTCACAACAGTACCCCCCCCTTGAGGAGGGGTCACCGAACCCTCATTTGGGCAACCAGGTCAGTCAGGATGAGCTCTGTGATACGCATGGATCAGTCTCCTAGCATGGATGTCCGAAGCAAACACCCAAGAATTGTCCTCCTGACCATAACCTCTCCACTTAACCAAATACTGGAGTTTCCGTCTAGAAAAACGAGAATCCAATATTTTCTCAACCACATACTCCAGATTGCCCTCAACCAAAACAGGGTCAGGAGGCGCAGCTATAGGAACCACTGGCTAGACAAACCTCTTCAATAAGGACTTGTGGAACACGTTATGGATCTTAAATGTCCCTGGAAGAAGTAAACGAAAGGAAACAGGATTAAGAATCTCCATGATCTTATAAGGTCCAATGAACCTAGGCTTAAACTTAGGAGATGCAACTCTCATAGGGATATTTCTTGAGGACAACCAGACCAAGTCCCCCACTTCAAACCGAGGACCATCAGTCCTATGCCGGTTGGCAAACCGCTGGGCCCTTTCCTGAGAGAGGGACAACCTCTCCACTACCTGGTCCCAAATCCGCTGCATACGCTCCACAACAGAGTCAACACCCGGACAGACAGAAGCCTCCGTCTGTCCCGAAGAAAATCGAGGGTGAAACCCAAAATTGCAGAAAAATGGAGACATCAATATCACGGTGAGGATTGCAAGAGAACTCACCAGTGCAACCTCCCGGAAGAGGAGTGCAGAAGAAAGCTTCAGGCTCCTAGGAACGCAGGGTGAGGAAGGCAGGAGAGAGATGGTTTCAGGGCCTGAATCACCTGACAGTTGAGGGGCGTGGCTTCAGCTCCAGGGAGCTAGAAGCTGAGGGAAAACTCCTAGAAAGGTAACTACGGGACAAAGTTACCCAGGGGCACAGACAGAGACATAAATCTGAACAAGCCAAGGTCAAAGCACGAAAAGACAGTACAGTACAAAGGATGAGACAGAACGGATAGTCGGGGACAGGCAGAGGTCAAAACCAAACAGACAGCGAAGGTATAGAAACAGAATCCAACAAGCAGTATCCAGAGAACAGACCGAGTCAAAACCAAAGTATCAGGCAAACCAGAACACAGCACAAACACACTCAGGGGTCAACACACTCTGCCAAGGGCGAAAGTATAACTGACAGGGATTGGAGCTTCCTAGGGCTATAAGAAGCTCTCCCCGAACCAAGGAGAGGCCACAATAATAAGCCCCAGGTGTGCAGGTAAGAGCTTGCACTGGGATCAAAACCTTAACCCCTAGCGTGCAGGTCAACCCTGCACTGGGATCATGACAGTACCCCCTCTCAACGGGGGGCCTCTGGACCCCCAGGCTTGCCTGGGAACCTGGCATGGAAAGCCCGAACCAGGCGATCCGCATGCATCAAACGGGCCGGCACCCAGGATCTGTCCTCCGGTCCATACCTCTTCCAATGAACCAGGTACTGTACCGACCGCTGCACCAACCTGGAGTCAACGATATGCTCAATCTCATATTCCATGTGTCCCTCAACCAAAACAGGAGGAGCAGCGGACTCGGACTCCCCCGGACTGCCTCAAAAGGTTTCAGTAGGGATTTATGGAAGACGTTAGGGATCTTGAATGAGACTGGAAGACACAACCTGTAAGCCACTGGATTGATCTTTTCCACAATCTTGTATGGGCCAATGAACTTGGGGCCTAACTTGGCTGATGGAACCTTCAACTTAATGTTTCGCGTGGAGAGCCAAACTTTCTCTCCAACCCGAAACATAGGACCTGGTGTTCTTTTCCTGTCAGCGAAAAACTTGTACCTGCCTTGAGACCTGGATATATTCCGCTGGACCTCCGCCCATGTATTCTTTAATCGCTGAACAGACCCTCTGCCCCTGGACACCCAGAATCCAAACGAGAAAACTCACCAAAATGAGGACTAAAACCATAATTGATCAGAAAAGGAGACATACCAGTAGATTGGCTCACCCGACTATTGAAGGCGAATTCCGCCAACGGCAGTACATCACACCAGTCATTCTGTCTTGCAGAAGTCAGACATCTGAGGATCAGTTCCAGAGACTGATTAGTGCGTTCCGTCTGACCATTGCTCTCAGGATGGTATGCAGACGAAAAAGACAGAGACATCCCCAATTTCTTGCAAAAAGCACGCCAAAACTTTGCCACAAACTGCACTCCACGATCAGACACCACATTCAGGGGTACCCCATGCAACCGGATAACATGCTGTACAAACAATCTGGACAAAGTCTCAGCTGAGGGTAGTGCGGATAAGGGTACAAAATGAGCCTGCTTCGAAAACCTGTCCACCACTACCCATACCACCGTATTGCCCTTGGATGGAGGAAGATTAGTAATAAAATCCATGGACAAGTGAGTCCATGGCCTTTCGGGAACTGCCAAGGGCATCAGTTCCCCAGCCGGCCGGCTATGTGAGTTTTTAGAACGAGCGCAGACCCCACAACCAGAAACAAATTTTTTTATGTCAGAGCTAAGAGTGGGCCACCAAAAGATCCTAGCCACCGCCCGACGTGTGGCAGATATACCAGGGTGAGCACTGAGCTTGGATTCATGGAACTCCTGGAGGAGTTTAAGCCGAAGCTGCTCTGGGACAAACAACTTACCCCCTGGCTTGGCAGCAGGGGCCAGAGACTGGCCCCCTCAATCTCCTGTTCCAACTCAGACGAGACCACTGCCAACACAACCCCAGGGTGAAGAGTGGAGGAAGGTGGCTCAGGGGGAGACACCGGATGAAAACTGCGAGATAAGGCATCAGCCTTGATATTCTTTGACCCCGGACGAAACGTAATAGTAAACTGAAAACGGGGAAAATAAAGTGACCAACGGGCCTGTCTGGGTGTTAGTCTCTTAGCAGACTCAATATATGATAAATTTTTGTGGTCGGTAATCACAGTAACCGAGTGACTGGCCCCCTCCAAAAAGTGCCTCCATTCTTCAAACGCTAACTTGAAAGCAAGAAGCTCTCTATTGCCAACATCGTAATTCCTCTCAGCAGCAGAGAATTTCCGGGAAAAAAAAGCACATGGCCTGAGGTTGGTCAGAGTGGCAGGACCTTGGGACAACACAGCACCCACCCCCACCTCAGAGGCGTCCACTTCCACAATAAATGGTTTGGACGGATCTGGCTGTACCAACACCGGAGCAGTCATAAAGCATTTTTTCAGACTAGCAAAGGCCTCTTTTGCGAGCGAGGACCAATTTTTCACATCCGCACCTTTGCATGTTAAATCTGTGAGAGGTTTGACCAACTGCGAAAACCCCCGAATAAATTTGCGGTAGTAATTGGCGAACCCCAAGAAGCGCTGGAGCCCTTTAAGATCTCGAGGTTGTACCCAATCCGCAATGGCCTGCACCTTCTTGGGGTCCATACGAAAACCCTCACAGGACACAATCAATCCCAAAAAAGATAATTCTTGAACAAAAAATGCACACTTCTCCAATTTAGCAAACAGATGATTTTCCCTAAGTCTTTGGAGACAGTTCGTAC
>JARQOD010000001.1:246750509-246790215 GCA_033576555.1 Oophaga sylvatica
AAACGGCAATACACCAGAGAGGTTGGAATCTACTGGACTGCAGTACCCTGACTAACCACCACAACTAAAGGCAGCCGTGGAGCGTTCCTATGTTGGTCCTAGGCGCCTCGTCACAGCCTGAGAGGTTAACTACACCTAAAGATAGAAAGAGGAAAGCTATCTGCCCCGGAGCAGATCCCCAAAGAACATAGGAAGCCCCCAAACATGTAATGGCGGTGAGACAAGAGGAAATACAGACACAGACAGAAAATAGTAAGAGCAAACGTTGGGGCCCAATCTGCCTAGAAAGAAAAAGGATAGGAAGGACACTTACTGCAATCCAAAAAACCCTAAAAATACCAACTCTACTAATTGCAAAAACACCTGAGATCACACGACCTCTACCACCTAAATTAGTTCTCTGGTGTAACAAAACTAAGCCGCAGCCACTGAAAAAACTGGAAAAGGCAAATGAACAAATAACAGTGGCTCAGATAAACTGAGAGGAGCACAAGCCCCCGGAGGGGACCTGGCTGACCTCCACAGAAGTGCAGGGAACAATGCAAAAAGCAAGCACAAAAATAAAAACAGAAAATATCTTATCTGAGAGCAGGAGAAGAGGCAAGACTCAGCAAGCTTCCAAGTGAACCAGGAACCACAGTTGAGACAAGAACAATTGATCACCGGCAACCATGATGGGAGGGAACCTCCCTTATATAAGACCAGTCTGTAACTCCTGATTTCCAATCCTCATTGAATTGTTCAGTACTGTTTGTAACCACCAGAGGGAGCTTCTGCTCAGAATTAATTTCTAACACATTCTCAACACTTCCCTGCGGTGCGGTGGTGGTGTCGGGGCAGCAGCGGGGCTCTGGGCTGCGTTGGGGGCTCCGCCAGCATTTCATCCTAGCCAGAAAGCCCCCCGCAGCTGCGACGCGGTGCCGGGCTGAAGGAAGGCCGCCAGGGGCCTCCGGCAAGATGGCTGCCGCATACTCTCATTCAAATCTCGGCAACGCACACCACCACCGCACCACAGGCTGCATCGGGACCGCCACCGGAGGCCCCTGGCGGCCTTCCTTCAGCCTAGAACCGCGTCGCAGATGCGAAATGCCGGCGGAGCCCCCGACGCAGCACAGAGCCCCGCTGCTGCCCCGACACCACCACCGCATCGCAGCAAAGCTGCATTGGGAGTGCCGCCGCCACCTGACTTTTCGGTATGTTGCGACCATAAGACGCACCCCCATTTAACCCCAAAATTTTTTGGGAAAAAAGTGCGTCTTATGGTCCAAAAATACGGTAGTTTTGATGCCTTCAGTGTGAATTTAAAATTTTCATAGTCATGAAAATACAGAAAAATCTTTAAATGAGAAGGTGCGTCCAAACTTTTGGTCTGTACTGTATATATTTGTTCTATTATATTCTAAACCTGTCACGCTGTGATTTTACTAAACACGGCACATGTATTGCCGGCTTTTATTATATCTTTTACTGAATGTTACAGATTTTTTCCAATTTTAAGAATAATGCTCCTGTTACCGATCACGAATCCGAATGTACTATATTCGTGCCGAATTTATGTTTGGTGATTGTTTTCTGAACATATTCGCTCATCTCTAGTCACATGATTCTCGATTAGCCGCCATTTCATAGATAAAAGTGAGAAAAGCGGCACTAACAAGAGAAAGAGACCAACTCCTTTAATTAATAGTGCACAATGTAATTTAATTATTTTTTAAATAATTACCACAGTGTAATCTTATAGTATTAATGCTGTTAGAGATGAGCAAGGTTATTTGAGTTGATTTTCTGGCCGTGACCAGGCCACAGGTCATTTCATGTTGTACGTCATGACATCACAGATGTGCAACGTGCAATGACCTCCAAAGCCTGGTCACGGCTGGAAGTCCTGGCCTAAAAAGTGAACAGGTCAAAGATGCGACAATGGAAAGAAGAATAATAGACGGCAGGCAGTGCTGCTACCTGTTCACTCTAGGCCTGGACTTAGAGCTGTGAGCAGGCTTGAGAGGTCACTGGCCAATGCAAGGACTCGTTGTTGCAAGAAGTCCCAGCTTAATGTGAACAGACCGGAAGATGTGTCACACAACGGAGAAAAGAGGAGGTGGCCTTGAGGACTGGACTGGAGGCTTTAAGTAGCAAAAGGGTCAGAAAGGTTTGTGGTGATGTGAGTTTAAGTTGCTTTTTTTTACATGTTACATTTATTATGATCTTCTAGGGTCTAAAAGACCCCAGAGCATAATAACTGATATTCAATTAGAAAAGAAGAACTCGCTGCATTTTGAATTTCCAGGAAAATCGGGGGATTGGAGAATTCTAATTTTGTCAGATATGCTTATCTCTAATTGCTATATTAACTACTTTAAAACTGGTCATGTTGTAATGAAAAAACACTTGGCTTATTGACAATCTTTTCTAGCTTGTATCCAAAAGAGATCTAACAGAAGACTTTAACAAAAGTTTTAGAAGATCATTTTATGACTCCTACTAGTATGTAAGTGTTAGGCCGGATCACACATGCGACGAAAACGTCCGTCGCTCGCATGTGAAATCTCAGCTCTGGCGCCGGCACTCGAGGGTGGAGCGAGCGGCTGCATTTAAATACATGCAGCCGCGCACTTCACTCCCGACTACCGCCGCCAGAGCTGGGATTTCACATGCGAGCGACAGACGTTTTCGTCGCATGTGTGATCCCGGCCTTTGGTTTGTCTTCTGTGCCTGTTAATTAGTCTCACAGACTGCACTACTTCCGTATTTTCAAAATGGCAGCAATTAACAGGGGAGCGTGTGATCAGACCTGTCCATCAGCCACCTCCAATTGGAAACTAGCTTTGCAATGGAGACTGATGGACACTGCAAATCAAGTAGCAGCTGACAGATGTACATGGGAAATATGGATACATTTCCATACACTGAAATATCTTTACGGATTTCCTCATCTAGTAAGGCAGTCTTTGGCTCTGTTTTTATGAGCTCTATCTTTGGATCCTTCGGCCATATAGAAAACATGTCTCATTGAAATCAATAGGACGTTTATTCACATTGGTGAAGGGGGATGGGGTATATAGCCTATGAAGGGTTTGTGAGAAAATGTGCAAAAAATGAACCTTCAGTTTAAATAAATATCATTGTTATATGCAGATTTGCAGTCAGTTCTGGGCTTTTGTTTGCAGATCTTCCTTGGAAGCTTATAACAATATGTATCTTGCAGATATAATATTCCATCTCTGTACAGAGTGCGGTTTTAAAAGCAATCAGATCTATTAATTCATTATTCCACTGCATCCTATTACAATAAATCATACAGAGAAGGTAGTGAACTTCTGCTGCTTTGTGACCAACATTCATTGTAAAGATACAGTGGTAACCCATGTATAAGATTTATGATATCCTGCTTCATTTCAAGCATCAAATTGAGGAATGTAAAATTCAGCGCTCACATCCTTCGCTGCACACAAATGTAAGTCTGGGTAGCACAGTACATTCACATCTGATATTACTTGTTACTTCTTGGACATGAGAACACAAGTATACTGATTTTTAGGGTTATTTGCCAAATTAGATAATTAAAGTTTGTTTTTAGAAATAAAAGAGATAAAAGAGTAATGCAAGAAATGTACATGTAAGAGTACGAGCAAGAACGCGGGATGTAGTGACGGGACACAGGCAGAGCAAGGGTTAACAGGTTTATTTACAGGGGAATACTCCACGCAGGGAGGCAAATCGTTAAACAGTCGGGAGATAAAGGGTTAGTCAGGGGAGACAAACGGTACATTAAAGGCAAAGGATATAACAATGGTTCAGATGACGGCAGTTCATTAGCATAGATGTGAGGCATTCCTTAAACTGTAGCTTCTGCTGTGAACTCAATTGTGTCGCAACGGCTGGCGCGGTGTCCTCTCTAGTTGGGTCAGGTAGATAACAATACCCCGTCTTCCGGTAACAGTGGTCGGTCTCCACTGCCCCTTGTCCATATACTGCTGTGGCTATTAAAGGCATGGGCCACAGACCGGTACGAGCCCAACGTGGCTCCTTAACTGTCTTAACTAATGTAGTGAGGTCACAAAGGTCAGGAAAACTATTCTGTGTCCATGTCAGGGTGCGAGTGTCAGTCCTAAGTGGTCTCTCTTAGGCAGCACATGTGCGGTACTCACAGTCATGTACGCACCTGGTATTCTCTGGACACACATCACGTCCCACTCTCTCTGGTCCCTGCTGTTGGTGACAGGCGATGCTGGTCAGCCTGGTGCTGGTACTCCCAGCCAGAGCACTTTTCTCTTGGTCTGCTGTGTCACCCAGCTCGGCTCCGCTCTGGGTGCACGGCTCTGCTCTCCACGGCTCTCAGTGCTGGCACGGCTTTGCTCTGCTGGCACTGCTCTGTTCTGGATGACTCTCTCTGCTGACCCAACTCTGCTCTGCAGACAATGGGTGCTCCTTCAATACAGCCCATTGCCAAGTCAGTCCTCTCAGGTGGGGGATGCAGAGCGAGCTGCTCACCGCTCTGCGCGCTGCTCTCTGCGCTGTTGCCCCTGGCGACAGACTGCAGTCCTTTGCGCGCTTTTTCCTTTTATCTCCATGCTGCTGCGCGCACCTTTCCTGGCTCTCCCTGCCCCCTCCTGTCAGCAGGAAGCTCTGTCACCCTATGGCTTCCCCCAGGCTTCAGGGGAAGGTCTGTCCCTCTCAGCCTTCCCCCCCGGGAACAGAGAATGCAACCCTCTCAGTTCTGGTCCCAGCATGCAGGTTCCCCCAGTCCGGTCTATCTCCTTAAACTCCTCCTCTCTTTTAACTCGCCCTTCCATGGGCGAGGATTCGTCGTGCTCCAGGATGCTCACCTGAGGGCCTACAGCTGCCCACAATTTTCGCAACTTCTCCTGCCTTCCTGGCTCCATCTTCTTCCAGTAAGGCTTGTAGAGGTCACTCCAATTTTCGAGTGAAGTGGTAGGGACTCTAGTCACTTTTCTCACATCTTCTGTCTCATCCAATTTGTCGACATCAGTCACTTTCACACCTTTCTTCTTCTTTTTCCTTTTCTTAGCTTTGCTGCCAGCAGACGGTTCGTCCTTTTCCTTGTCTTCTTCGGAAACCTTAGAGACTTTTTGCTTGGACTCCTCAGTCTGTTGACTACGTACTGGTAATTCTTCTTCAAAGCTCCCTCTCTCTTTGACAGGAGCACTCCCATCAGGACTGAGATTGGATGAATTAAGATCATGTAGACTGGACCCTTTGTTGTCCTCGCTGGGTCCTGGGGGCGTCATTTCCCATTGCTTTTCAGCCACACTATCCGCTTCACCCGGCTGCTTCGTCTCATCCAACCAGTCAAAATCTCTGGGGGTGTCGGGCGGCGAACTTTCCACTTCAGAGCTCGAAGCCAGTGGTTCTTCCTCTTTATAAACGGGATTCATGGAAGTGGGTGTACTGGGTACACTTGGCACTTCTTCCTTTTCTATGGGTTCCCGTAACAGGCAGGGACACGACAGTCTTTGTTGGACCATTCGATTAGACACTTCTTCCCTTTCGGGTTGGTCTGCACGGACAGCACCCTTGGATCCAGTTTGGAGTGTCACCAGACTCGCCTCTTCATATTCTGGAACTGTCAGAGGTAATGTCTCAGAACCTTCTTCCACTTCATAGTCCACCGTTGCTGGCGGGAGTATCTCTGGGCCATCTTGCAGTTCTTCCATTGGATCAGGGTCCCCTGAGCTGACGGCGAGCAAAGTGTCCACTTCAGAGGAATCAAGTGATTCTTCCTTCTCACAAACAGGAACCGTGGGAGTGGGAGTTTCATGGACATCTGGCTCTTTCTTTTCTTCAGGCTGAGTCTCACAGACAGAACCTTCGGATCCAAGTTGGAGCTCCACCAGGCTTGCCTCTACACGCCTGACCAATGCAGCCATCTCACCGTAGACAGTTGACGCCTTCCCCATCTCTTCTCGGCATCCGCTGCCGTGGCTCTGACTGGTTGCGGCTCCTCTCTTTTCGCCATACCACTTCTCCCAGGTACGAAGTTCTCTCCAATTGACAGGACTTTCGGAGGGCTGAGCAAACATTCCCTGTCATCTGTCTTGGGTAGGGCAACTTCAGGACAGGTGTCCCATTCTCCAACACGTCCAACACCCTCATCTGTGTCTGTCTGATGGGTGCCTCAGTCTGGATCGTCGGCCTCTCTGAGAGGCATACCTCTTTTCCTTTCGCTCTTCTTTCCGCAAACTGAGAGCAAATCTTGGGAGAACTGCTGGGGTGCTTCTGATGCTCCACACTGCTCCCCTAACTTCCTTTGGGTTTTGCTGCGAGTCACCTTGGGAATGGCATGGGACTCCAAGACGGCCGTAAGAGCTTCCTCCAGCTTTTCAACTTTTTCCCATACCTTCTGCATTCCTTGCCGTAATTCGTGGGACCACTTCGGCTCTTCCTCATTTGGGCTGGGTACTCTGCAACACCAGACCATCCCTGTCAAGGCTGCAACCCCCTGCTCCTGTTTGCCCATATGTGCCTCTGCCCCAATTTCTGCAAAAGTCATGCAAGGGTTAGCACGCAGGCGTTCACGCAAAGCCTGTCCAAGCTGCGCATCTCTCATGCCTGTCACTAACTGGCCTCACAGCACTATGTCGGGGGTCCTATGCCTATGCCATCTTTCTTAAAAATTGTCATGTGTAACTCCTGTAGCACGTTCATGTACTGTGTCACAGTCTCCCCCTCTCTTTGAACATGCCTAAACAAGCGCGTGCACAACTCCCCTACGTCCGTGGGGTCCCCATGTGTCTCTTCAAGTATTTGCAGTACTTTGTCAAAGGTGTCTCGCTAATGGGGAGGTCGTAGCATGACGGAATCCCTGGCCTCTCCGTCTAGAGCCATCAGGGAAACCTCCGCTGCTAACGCAGGAGCCATTGGGTAAATTCTCATCATTCCCCTGACCCGCTCAATCCAGCTCCATAACAGAACATTGCTCCCTGTGAACTTGGGGAGATTACTTAAAATTGTCTCCAGCGGCATACTGGCCCTTGGAGCACTCCCAACCTCTTGGTCTGCCACCTTTGGGCCCGTAGACTGCATCCTGCAGACTACGCCAAAATGTAAGAGTACGAGCAAGAACGCGGGATGCAGTGACTGGACACAGGCAGAGCAAGTGTTAACATGTTTATTTACAGGGGAATACTCCAAGCAGGGAGGTAAATCGTTAAACAGTCAGGAGATAAAGGGTTAGTCAGGGGAGACAAAAGGTACTGTAAGGTTCTTTGTCTCTGTTGACATGTTCCTTGAAACTCAGTTTTCCGTCGGCCATTTTGCTTTCTGTCTTTCTGCAGCTCTTGCCCTCAGTTAATATGGAGTTTCCAGTTTTCATGTTCCCGCCCTGATTCTTCCCTCTTGCTTCTTAAGCAGCCTCAGCTGAACAATCAGTGCTCCTGAATCAAGCCTCAGTCAGTCTGTGACCTGACTCCTGAAACCTTGGACTTGTACTCCAGCTATTCCCTACTGAGGAACCTTGGAACACTTTTGGACTCTGGAAACCTGCTGTTTGGTGAATCCATGTTTGCAGAGGAATTACGGTACAGAGAAGAGATCCTGAACCTGCTTTGGAGATTTATTGTAGTGCTTGAAGTTACTCTGGCCTGCTGTGTCTCCTGTCGCTGTTCCTGCAAACTGTGTGAACTTTTCAGCATGCTTGTATGAAGTAATACAAGTCATTTCATTTCAACCTATGTCTCCTGTGTTTTCCTCGCACCCAAGCACAAGACGCTATAGGAACTGTACACTATACATGACAAGATTCAGGAGCCAATGTTTAGTGTCTGCTGGGTCTGGGAAAGCCGTGTCTGCTGTGACTGTGGATATCAGATGTCCGTTTAATACCTTATGTGATGACAGTGGTTGTGACTTCTCACAACCATTCCAGGTGAGCGCATTCCCTTAAAATTTTACTCTGGAGTGTTACCACAGGTAAACACTATTGTTTTTTTTTTTTCCTTTCCTCTTCCAGCACTTCTGCCTTAAAAGATCTGGAAGATGGAGGCCCGCATAAAGGAACTTTGCGGAGTGACTGATACAATCCTTTCAGATGTACAGACTTTAAAAACCCGTTTTGCAAGTCTACAGGACCTCACTAATCATAATTTGCAAGTGTTTGGACAGACTACCCAGGAATTGCGAGCCAGGATTGAGGCTCTAGAAGAACGAGCCCAGGCTCCTGCCATAACCCCGAGTTCTGGGATCCCCAAATTACCTCCTTTTCGTTTTGGCGGTGAACGTGAGAAATTCAGGGGATTTATTAATCAATGCAATTTATTTTTCTCTGCACATGCTTCACAATTTCCCACTGAACGATCCAAAGTGCTTACTATAATCATGTTGCTTACCAATAAGGCTTTGATGTGGGCAAACCCTCTGATTGAGACTGAGGATGATTGTTTGAATCACCTTGATGCTTTTATTTCAGCCATGGGGCAGGTGTTTGATGACCCCAATCGAGGTGCAACAGCTGAAGCAGCCATGTTAACTTTGCGCCAAGGTAAGCGTTCAGTAGCCGAATATGCCCTGGATTTCAGGAGATGGGCTCTTGATACCACTTGGGACACTTCCGCTAAAAAATCTATTTTTCGGAAAGGGTTGTCTCCACTGATTAAGGATGAACTTGCTCGTGCCGACCCTCCCACTGCGTTAGGTGACTTTATTAACTATTGTATCCGTATTGATGCTCGTCTGACTGAACGCAGACAAGAGAGATGGTTCGAAAATAATCGCACTAACCTTTTACTACCTCCCTCCTCAGCTAAGGAACCTTTGAGTAGGATCACAAGGGAACCAGAACCTGAACCCATGCAGGTGGACTCTTTACAAAGACGGGTTAGTGATACACGCAAAGAACATCGTATAAAGGAAAATCTATGTTTCTACTGTGGTAAGTCAGGGCACTTCATTATAAACTGCCCCAGCCGTTCTCGTAAGACTACTGCAGCAGTCATTCACTGTGAGTGTTGCGAGAGGAGCTCTGTCATGTCCGAGCCTCAGGCTCCAGAGAGATCTGCTGCAAGAGATCTTGATTTCTCGGACTTAAACTCTGTTAGTTCTGGGGACGATGACGGTATAAACGCTGCAATTTTTCAAGTTTCCTCAGCGGTGTCCCAGCTGAGTTGTAAAAGAAACAATTCTCATTGCTTCCTTTCCATCAAACTCTGGGTTGACTCAGTCTGGGTGTCTAGCTCTGCTATGATCGACTCAGGAGCAAGTGGAAATTTTATGGATATCTCCTTTGCTCTGAAACAGGGGATACGTTCAGTGAAGAAGGCTACTCCAGTACAGATGGAGACTGTGGATGGCTCTCTACTGACTTCTGGACCAGTGGATCAAGAAACAGAGCCTTTGAGGGTCCTTATGGGTAAAGATCATCAGGAGAAAATGTCTTTTTTGCTTATCTCTTCTCCCCACTTTCCCATTATTCTAGGGCTACCATGGCTGCAGGCGCAGAATCCTACGATTAACTGGGAGACCAAGGAATTACACTTTCCGGAGAAACAGATGAGTCAAGAAGTTTCAGCTTGCTCTGTTCCTAAAGGAACCATGTCAGTCCCTGAACTACCAGCTGTATACCAGGACTATGTGGATTTATGTGACAAGAAGAACGCTGATCAGCTTCCTCCTCACCGTCCATATGATTGTCCAATTGAATTATTGCCTGGAGCCGAGATACCTTTTGGTAAGATCTACCCCCTAGCGGGGCCCGAGCTAAAAGCTTTGAAGGATTATATAGACGAAAATTTAGCCAAGGGCTTCATACGCCCCTCTTCATCTCCCGCAGGTGCACCCATCTTCTTTGTGAAGAAGAAAGATGGATCTCTGAGACCCTGCATAGACTATAGGGAACTCAATAAGGTTACTATTAGAAACCGTTATCCATTGCCTTTAATCCCTGAGTTGTTGGAGAGAGTGCGGCATGCCAAAATTTTCTCTAAACTGGATCTCCGTGGGGCCTATAACTTGGTCCGTATTAGACCTGGGGATGAATGGAAGACTGCTTTCAGGTCACGCTATGGACACTTTGAATATCTAGTTATGCCTTTTGGTCTGAGTACCGCACCAGCCACTTTCCAACACTTCGTGAATGATATCTTCAGGGATCTCCTAGATACATTTGTGGTGATTTATCTGGATGATATTCTAATTTTTTCTAACTCCACAGAGGAACATCATGGACATGTGAGAATGGTCTTAGAACGCCTAAGGCAAAACCATCTCTACATCAAACTTGAAAAATGTGAATTCCATAGGACCGAAATTCAATTTCTGGGGTATGTACTATCTACGCAAGGGGTTAGTATGGATGGAAGCAAGACCCAAGCCATCAAGGATTGGCCAATTCCTAGAAATGTGAAGGAGGTGCAGCGTTTCATCGGGTTTGCCAACTTCTATAGACGTTTCATTAAGAATTTTTCTGAGGTAGTGTCACCTATCACCCAACTTACCCGGAAACAGTCTAGGTTCTCCTGGACCCCGCAAGCTCAGGAAGCATTTTCCTGTTTAAAGGATAAATTTACCACCGCACCTATCTTAGTACATCCCAACCCCGAGCTTGCCTTCATAATAGAGGTGGATGCTTCAGACTGTGCCGTTGGAGCTATACTCTCTCAGAGAACAGGTGAGAAGAATGTCTTGCATCCCTGTGCCTTCTTTTCCCAGCAGTTGTCTTCGGCTGAGAGGAACTACGATGTGGGCAATAGAGAATTGTTGGCCATTATTGCCGCCTTCAAGGAATGGAGACACCTTCTTCAGGGAGCTGCACAGCAAATAGTCGTCCTGACAGACCATCGTAACCTTGAATTTATCAGGTCGGCTAAGTGCCTGACTCCTCGCCAGGCTCGCTGGAATCTTTTCCTAAACCAATTTAATTTTGTCATTTCTTATAGACCAGGATCACGCAATGGAAAGGCTGATGCACTCTCTAGGATTCATTCAGCAGAGACATGTCCACTTACTCCTCCTAAGACTATTCTTCCTGACTCTAGATTCCTGGGAGTGATTCATAATCAAGACCTACTTAAGGACATCAAGGAAGCATACCATGCGGATTCTTTGTTGGCTCAACCCCAAGGGACGTAAGTCTTGTCTTTAAGAATGGTGTGTGGATTCAGGGACAACGTCTGTATATACCTGAAACAGTCAGATTGAGAGTATTGCAACTCATCCACGATTCCAAGATAGCCGGGCATAGGGGAATTCTAAAGACACAAGAATTTCTTTCTTGTTTCTTTTGGTGGCCCACTTACAGGAAAGATGTCTTAAACTATGTCACTTCATGTGAAGTCTGTGCAAGATGCAAAACACCTCGCTCCTCACCAACTGGTCTGTTGCAACCTCTTCCCACCCAGTCCCGCCCGTGGGGATCCATTTCTATGGACTTCATTGTGGAGTTACCAACCTCTCAAGGGAAGAACACCATTGTAGTGGTGGTTGACCGTCTAACAAAGGCAGCTCATTTTATCCCTTGTGTCGGCTTACCCACTGCAAAACAGACATCAGACTTGATGATTAAGAATGTGTTTCGCTTACATGGAGTACCAGATGAGGTCATTTCGGATCGAGGGGTGCAATTCACTTCAAGGTTTTGGCAAAATTTCTGTGCAGCATTGGACATTAAAGTAAACCTTTCTTCTGCTTTTCATCCCCAGACTAATGGACAGACAGAACGAACCAATCAGACCCTGGAGCAGTATCTCCGCTGTTTTATCTGCCACCTACAGGATGATTGGGTGGATCTACTTCCACTGGCTGAGTTCTCTTATAACAACTCTCAGAGCGCCTCCACTAAGCAGTCTCCTTTTTACTCCAATCTAGGTTATCATCCTAACATTCTTCCTCGATTTCCCATAGATACGCCCTTGCCGGCAGTGGCTGAAAGAATCACTTCTTTACGAAAGAATATGGATCTTCTAAAGGAAAATCTAGAATTGGCTCAGGAAAGGTACAAGAAAGCAGCAGATAAATTTCGTAAACCTGCACCAGCTTTCAAGGTAGGAGATTTGGTCTGGCTGTCAACCAGAAATCTTAAATTAAAGATTCCATCGTCTAAATTGGGACATAAGTACATTGGACCTTATAAGATCAATAAGATTATAAGTGCTGTTGCTTGTCGTCTTCAACTGCCCAGAACTATGAGAATCCACCCTGTCTTTCATGTATCCCTACTAAAGGCTGCAACACCCAATACGTTTCCTGGACGTTCTTCTCCTTGCCCTGACCCAGTGCTGGTCGATGGTCAGGAAGAATTTATGGTGGAAAGGATTCTAGATTCCAGGTTGTACAGAAATCAGTTGCAATATTTGATTAAATGGCAGGGCTACCCAGTGGAGGACAACTCATGGGAACCAGTCAATAATGTAAATGCTCCTCGCCTGCTCTGCCAGTTTCATCAGAGGTACCCTGACAAGCCTGGTCTGAGGTCATCCGGAGGTTGTCCCTAAGGGGGGAGTAATGTAAGGTTCTTTGTCTCTGTTGACATGTTCCTTGAAACTCAGTTTTCCATCGGCCATTTTGCTTTCTGTCTTTCTGCAGCTCTTGCCCTCAGTTAATATGGAGTTTCCAGTTTTCATGTTCCCGCCCTGATTCTTCCCTCTTGCTTCTTAAGCAGCCTCAGCTGAACAATCAGTGCTCCTGAATCAAGCCTCAGTCAGTCTGTGACCTGACTCCTGAAACCTTGGACTTGTACTCCAGCTATTCCCTACTGAGGAACCTTGGAACACTTTTGGACTCTGGAAACCTGCTGTTTGGTGAATCCATGTTTGCAGAGGAATTACGGTACAGAGAAGAGATCCTGAACCTGCTTTGGAGATTTATTGTAGTGCTTGAAGTTACTCTGGCCTGCTGTGTCTCCTGTTGCTGTTCCTGCAAACTGTGTGAACTTTTCAGCATGCTTGTATGAAGTAATACAAGTCATTTCATTTCAACCTATGTCTCCTGTGTTTTCCTCGCACCCAAGCACAAGACGCTATAGGAACTGTACACTATACATGACAGGTACATTAAAGGCAAAGGATAAAACAATGGTTCAGATGATGGCAGTTTGCTAGCATAGATGTAAGGCAGTCATTAAACTGCATCTCCTGCTGTGAACTCAATTGTGCTGCAACGGCTGGCGCGGTGTCCTCTGTAGTGGGGTCAGGTAGATGACAATACACCGTCTTCCGGTAACAGTGGTCGGTCTCCGGTACCTTCCACTGCCCCTTGTCCATATACTGCTGTGGCTATTAAAGGCACAGGCCACAGACCAGTACGAGTCCAATGTGGCTCCTTAACTGTCTTAACTGATGTAGTGAGGTCACAAAGGTCAGGACAACTATTCTGTGTCCATGTCAGGGTGCGAGTGTCAGTCCTAAGTGGTCTCACTTAGGCAGCACGTGTGCCGTACTCAGTCAGATCGTGTACGGCACCTGGTATTCTCTGACTGTTACTGGACACACACCGCACGTCCCGCTCTCCCTGGTCCCCGCTGTTGGCGGCAGGCGACGCTGGTCTGCCTGGTGCTGGTACTCCCGGCCAGAGCACTCCTCTCTTGGTCTGCTGTGACACCTGACTCGACTCCGCTCTGGGTGTATGGCTCTGCACGGCTCTGCTCCGCATGGCTCTCACTGCTGGCATTGCTTTGCTCTACTGACACGGCTCTCTCTGCTGACACAGCTCTGCTCTGCTGACACGGCACTGTTCTGGATGACTCTCTCTGCTGACACAACTCTGCTCTGCAGACAACGGGGGCTCCTTACATACAGCCTGTCGTCGAGTCAGTCCTCTTAGGTGGGGGATGCAGAGCACGCTGCTTTCTGCACTGTTCCCCCCGATGCCAGACTGCATTCCTTTGAGTGCTTTTTCATTTTATCCCCCTGCTGCTGCACGCTCTTTTCTGGCTCTCCCCGCCCCCTCCTATCAGCAGGAAGCGCCGTCTCCCTAGGGCTTCCCTCATGCTTCAGGGGAAGGTCTGCCCCTCTCAGGCTTACCCCCGGGAACAGAGGATGCAGCCCTTTCAGTTCCGGACCCGGCATACAGGTACCCGGGGTCCAGTCTATCTTCTTACATACACATGTCATGAATTTGTATAGGGCTTATATTGTGACAACTCACAGCAAAATTCATGGAACCACCATCTTCTTGGGTTAGGTAGTCGGCAAAGTATGAATGTTCACTTCAAACATTGGACACAATAGACTCAACCATCATTGTCATTTTAATACAATATGCTACAGTGTTGTACAGATACCAGTAAGGTACGAGTCAGAGGCATGAGGAGAGGTGAGTAGAGAGAGTTCTTTTTATACTTTTGAATATGTTCTTTAATCAGACTTTGCTGAATCTGTAGAACGTCTGCTGCAAAATCATCAACAATTGGGGATTGTTGCAGATTTTTACCTACCCATTTAAATTAATGGGCAAAATTAACCACACACCTGCAACTATTTTTCAACATAAAACAACATGCTGCAAACTTAAAATTTAAAATCAATTGTCAATCTACATGAAGCTACTTTTCTACAGAAATTGGATTGTTAGTTACTACTACTATATTATGCAGAAAATCTGCAGCAGTTTATCTACATATTTTATGGATATTATTTTTTATAAATTTCTTTCATCACTTCATTGTGAAAAAAAATCACTTCACACTGTACAGCAATGAACATATGAATACACATGCCTGGGACAAATAATAAAAGCTGTTAACAAGGTCAGCTATACAATGCACTAAAGGATGAATGTGAAGAGCTCTTAAGAAACATCTTTTAAAATCTTACTGCAAGATGCATACTGTGTATAGCATCTAGCTGATAAAGTTCATGGATTTATGTACTCCATATACAAATGTAAGAGGAGGCAATGGTACCATTGAAGAGTAGAGTTGGGCGAATTTGCTCTGGTCCCTGCTTATTCGGCAAGCTATAGTGCTTACCGAATAAGCTGCAGAGGGAACCCGGTTTCCTGGATCACTCCGGCTGATCAATTGTTAGGCTCCGCAGCTGCATGTGTCGCGGCTGTGTAACAGTCACGACATATGCATGGAGAGCCCAACAAACAGGCTCTCCATGCATGTTTTGTGACTGTCACACAGCCACGACACATACAGTTGTGGAGCCAAACAGCTGATCAGCCAGACCTATAGCCTACCGACTAAGCAGGGAACCGAGCAAATTTGCTCAACTTTATGGAAGAGCCCCGGCGTGATTTGGAATTAGTGAGGGAAGGCCGCCATCTACTGGCTAGATGGAACCATGCAGAATCAACCGGCATCGGAAAAGTTGCAGGGGAAACTAGTTCATGAGCAAGACCTGGTCAGATGCCTTGGATGTCAAAGTTCCTGGATATAAAGGTCCTGTACACTAACTCGAGGGGAAAGTTGGCATCAAGTAGATGAGCAGTGCGAACATGTGCCAGAGATGACGCTGAAGCCAGTGTGACAAGCCTCAGCGAAGAGTGTGCACCTGCAGAGTACTTGCCACTCTTTGATGGAGTCCAGACGACACCCAGCGAGATCTGAAAATCCGACTATTCTTGTCAAGACCAGAGGATCAGATCCATGCAGGTCAAGACCCAGAGCCCAGTTTACGTCTGTCAAGGCCCAAACTCCTGACCTACGCCATTCAAGTTCCAGAGGTCAGATGATGCCAGCTGAGAGCCGAAACCCAGCCCTCTTTTCCCTGGGCCTAGAAATCACCTGCCGATGGTCAAGCAACGAAGTTCCAAAAGGAGACTTTTACCAAAGGAGGACGCTGTGGTGAAACAAAGCAGACACGTATTAGATGGACCATCACTTCCTACACCAATGTACGGTACAGAGGCCGGCCTGGGTTAGGTCAACAGGTATGATGGGGTTTGGCTGGAGTGAAGGAAGCGAAGCATTCCTTGATCGACCTCATTAGGAGAACTTGCGGCATAGGGGGAATACCCTGTGATCCCCGTTAGGGACATTGTACCAAGAGGAGCTAGCATATCAGCTCTCCCAGGAAAAGGTGTATCAACCCTTGTTGAAGAGACACTAGTATAATCTTTTAAGAGACTTCTCAGATTATTTAATTGAACTGTAAAACTTATTCTGTGCTTTGCATGGTATAACCCACTCGTGTTTGTGCTGTTTTCTATTGTTAAACTGCTTCCCTAGTTCCACAAATTCATGCCATGCCGAAAGCCATAAATAGTTTGTTGTGTGTTCCATCTTGTGCTAGTCGTCGTTAGGTAACTTTCTGTTAAAGTAAGAAAACCCCAAATTTGTCACTGAAATAACTGTGGCAGGAGCTAAAACATGTAATCTATAGAAGGCATCTTCCCACCTGAGACAGCTATAGCAGTTTGCTTACAAGGCGTCAGCCAAAATACCTGAACAGGTGCAGAAGTTACATTGAGAGTCACAGGAATCGATTGTTTGTAGTGATTGCCTCAAAAGATTGTGCAAAAAGATATTAAGTTAGGGTAACATCATTTTTGTCTAGGCCATTTTCCTTTTTTTTTCTTCTAAATTTTACCATTAAACCCCATTTCAAAAACGTCTGATTTTCATTAGTAGATATTCAGTAAATTTAAATCGAAAATTATTTTTGCTGGTTTCAAATTATTTCAGTGACCACTGTGGACTTTTGTTAATTTAATAGAAGATACCAACAATTTTGTCATCTATATACACTGCTCAAAAAAATAAAGGGAACACTAAAATTCCACATTCTAGATATCACTGGATGAAATATTCAAGTTGTAAATCTTTATTCATTATATAGTGGAATGTGTTGAGCGCAATAAAACATAAAAATGATCAGTGTAATTCAAAATTAATATCCCATGGAGGTCTGGATTTGGAATGATACTCAAAATCAAAGTGGAAAATCAAATTACAGACTGATCCAACTTCAGTGGAAATGCCTCAAGACAAGGAAATGATGCTCAGTAGTGTGTGTGGCCTCCATGTGCCTGCATGAGCTCCCTTCAAAACCTGGGTATGCTCCTGATGAGGCAGCGGATGGTGTCCTGAGGGATCTCTTCCCAGACCTGGACTAAAGCATCCACCAACTCCTGGACAGTCTGTGGTGCAATGTGACGTTGGTGGATGGAGCGAGACATGATGTCCCATATGTGCTCAATCGGATTCAGGTCTGGAGAACAGGCGGACCAGTCCATAGCTTCAATGCCTTCATCTTGCAGGAACTGCTGACACAATCCAGCCACATGAGGTCTGGCATTGTCCTGCTTTAGGAGGAACCCAGGGCCAACCGCACCAGCTTATGGTCTCACAAGGGGTCTGAGGATCTCATCTCAGTACCTAATGGCAGTCAGGCTACCTCTGGCAAGCACATGGAGGGCTGTGCGGCCCTCCAAAGAAATGCCGCCCCACACCATTACTGACCCACTGCCAAACCGGTCATGCTGAAGGATGTTGCAGGCAGATCGCTCTCCACGGCGTCTCCAGACTCTGTCATGTCTGTCACATGTGCTCAGTGTGAACCTGCTTTCATCTGTGAAGAGCACAGGGTGCAAGTGGCGAATTTGCCAATCCTGGTGTTCTATGGCAAATGCCAAGCGTCCTGCACGGTGTTGGGCTGTGAGCACACCCCACATCTGTGGACGTCGGGCACTCAGACCATCCTCCTTGAGTTGGTTTCTAACCGTCTGTGCAGACACATGCACATTTGTGGCCTGCTGGAGGTAATGTTGCAGGGCTCTGGCAATACTCCTCCTGTTCCTCCTTGCACAAAGGCGGAGGAAGCGGTCCTGCTGCTGGGTTGTTGCCCTCCTACGGCCCCCTCCACGTCTCCTGGTGTACTGGCCTGTCTCCTGGTAGCGCCTCCAGCCTCTGGACACTACGCTGATAGACACAGCAAACCTTCTTGCCACAGCTCGCATTGATGTGCCATCCTGGATGAGCTGCACTACCTGAGCCACTTGTGTGGATTGTAGAGTCCGTATCATGCTACCATGATTGTGAAAGCACATCCAACATTCAAAAGTGACCAAAACATCAGCCACAAAGCATTGGTACTTAGATGTGGTCTGTGGTCCCCACCTGCAGAACCACTCCTTTATTGAGCGTGTCTTAATAATTGCCAATAATTTCCATCTGTTGTCTATTCCATTTGCACAACAGCATGTGAAATTGATTGTCAATCAGTGTTGCTTCCTAAGTGGACAGTTTGATTTCACAGAAGTTTGATTTACTTGGAGTTGTTTTCTGTTGTTTAAGTGTTCCCTTTATTTTTTTGAGCAGTGTATATGTAGTGCCCGCATCTCTGCCTGCAGTCCCTCTCTCACTGCAGAGACATCAGCATACTCACTGCAAAGGATCCCGTCCTGACCCTTCTGGGTCTGCTGCCCTTCCTCTTTCTTAAAGGGGCTATGTGCATTCCTTTAAAGTGTCCCCAGCCAATGGCTGGAGGTCTCTTTCTATTTTCCAACATGGAGGTACCTGTGGAATGTTGTGAGTTTGTTCCTAACATGCTTATCAGTACTCAGGTCCCTGTACTTTTATCCGAGTCTGCTGCACCTGCCAGTGCTCACCTCAACGGCAGCAGAGCCAACTGCACCTGCCAATGCCCACCTTAATGGCAGCAGAGCCTGCTGCACCGACCAGTGCTCACCTCCATTGCAGCAGAGCCATCTTCACCCGCCAGTGCTCACCTCAACAGCAGCAGAGCCAGCTGCACCTGCCAGTGCCCACCTTAATGGCAGCAGAGCCTGCTGCACCCACCAGTGCTCACCTCAATTGCAGCAGAGCCATCTTCACTCACCAGTGCTCCCCTCAATGGCACCAGAGCCAGCTGCACCCGCCAGTGCTCACCTCAATGGCAGCAGAGCCAGCTGCACCCGCCAGTGCTCACCTCAATGGCAGCAGAGCCAGCTGCTCCCGCCAGTGCTCATCTGTCTGTTAGACTGTCCAGTCTGCACCTGCGGTTCCAGTCATCTTCTTCACCTGTCTGCATCTGTTGGACTTTTCCCCGGGCCATTCCAGCTATCCACTCCTAGGGGTCAGCCACCATCTACCCAAGGTCAATCCAGGAATAGCACCTGGATCATCTCCCTTGTCTCCACGGGCTGCTGTGCCATTAGCTGCTGCGTGTCCATGATCGGATTGGGTGAAGCTCCTAGTAATGGCCTTCCAGGTCGTACTTGGGCTTTGGCACAGTGGTTCCCTCACCCAGCCAGTTACAATATATACAGTGAAGAGCAAAAAAGTAACAATGTTTTTAACTTTTGACTTTAAGGCTCGATATCTCATTATCCACTTCTGCTTTGAACTTGAGACTGCTATCATTTTATAGACCATCTCAACCAAGAAAAAGGAAGCACCAAGCGTATAAAAAAAATATATACTTTATTGACAAAATACACTCTACATAATAAAATAGAATTTAAAACCAAGGAGAAATATCAGTCAGTGTCACAACACCAGGGTAAGTATGATCTCCATAGATCCCAATATATAATATCACAGTTCTGTGGTGCACTACTAGTGGAGCTCAAAACAAGGTACATACAATATGCGCATGGAGACACAGGACAGTTGCTACATTAAAAATAGAGATAGCAACAGTGACAGCAATAAATCGCCATATAAACAGTTTACAATATATTATGGAACTTTCCAGAGTAAAATAATGGCACTATATTAGAAAGACTTCCATTGTGCAACAAACCAGCCAGAGTCCCAATCTCAAAAGCATGCAAAGACCCCAAATAGCAGTAGACCCAAAAGTAAATAGTCACATGCTACCTGGTGCTGAGAGGTGACTAAACCCAACATGAGTTTCACGCCAGCTTCTTTGGGGGGACATTATTTTAATATTTTTAGGATAATTGCTTGAAGTTCACCTTTAAATATTGTTTAGACATTTTATTCATAAGAGAATAACATATTAGGTTCACAAATAGCTACTAATACAGACAAAAAACGGACAAAGGTACAGGTTCGGGGTACAGGCCTGGGCATACAGACCCAGGGAAACTGGTTCAGGCAAGATTAGAAACAGAACAGCACCTGGCAACTCAGTAGTTGCACATATTCTGAAATAGAATGTAGCTAGGCACCTCTCAAAAAGTACCAATGCCTCTCAGCAATAGGCTAGGGACACATTAGGAATGCGCGCACTGTTTTTTTAAGAAGTAGGAGGTGCATTCCCTGGGGTCTTACGCAAGCAGAGCACCAGGAGCTCACTGCACACAGCAAGCAGAGGACGAGGAGCTCACTGCATGGCCTGGGGTGGTGAGTACGTCGGTGTCACTGCACAGTGGGGGATGGGTAGCTATGCAGGGAGCAGGCAGTGGTGTTACACATATGAACATAGAAGATGTATACTAAACTAACTTACTTTACATTGGAGTTATTAAGTTTATACCCGTCATACTAAAGCATTTCTATGAAGAAGGCTGGAGATTAGAAAGTTTACATCTTATTTTGCTGAGAAACAGGTACTCGGGATTCTTTGAGACAAAAGTAGCCTTTATAAAATTTGTAATACAATAGCTAAAATTATGGACAGTACAAGGTGCTTGGCACCCAAGACAGAAAAAATGAATGACCATCAAGTTCAATGTCAGTTGTAGAATTGTTGAAGTTGTATTTCAGCATTACTTTAACTTTTTTCCACCGCTCTCACTCATTAAAACATACCGTAAATTGAAAACACAAAGGAATCACCAGCCAAAAAGAGGTCAATAAAATAATAATAATTGTAATAATAAAATGAAAATATTTAAAATAGAAGCTGGTTATGGACTAATTAACATGGACAGTCGGAATTTATTATTTAACCACAACAAGAACTGCACAACACGACCATATGTCCAAAATATATAAATAGATTTTTATTAGGTATTAAAAAATACACATCTAGTATTGAAGTTAAAAGAACAATGTATTTATTTATTATTATTTACAAACAAATCAAAGATACCACTAGGTGTTGGTATATAAGAGGAAATCCTCAACACATGGTGTGAAACAACCAACACACAATGCATGAATCGAGAATGCAACAGCCGAAACGCTCATTGGGGAGGGTGTCTATCCGGGAGACCAGGAGCCGTACAAATTGTAAGTGATTATTGTTATTTAACTCGTACCTATTGCATTAAGGCTGTCTATTCACTGGCCCTGGTCTTGTCATGGGTGTATCGCCACGAGGATCGTCGCGATTACACACTCTGACTTCTCACAGCTGAGTTGCTGTTTCTTTGTGTTTGGTAATGAGGGAAATAATTTTACCTAGCTCTTTGCTAAGACTAGGTCCAGCCTCGCCCGGCTGCTTTTGATTATGTTCTAATTAGATTCCTTCATATACCTGCCAGTCTGCTTGTTAGATGCCGGTGAAAGCATTCATGTAGTCTAGCAGACTGGATCGGTTCTGAGAATACTTAAGCTAAGAGTTCCTTAGTTGTTTTTACTCTTATAGCTTATAGTTTATCTCTGAGACCTTAGGTGTTCCTACTGTGTGTGAGTGTTGTATGTAAGACTTTATTTACTTTATTTCTTGTCTTTCTTGTATGTCTTTCTGTTCATTAACCGTTACCTGTTCATTCCCTTTGGTGGTAATCAGGGTCCTTCTTAGGACTAGATTACAGTTGGCAGGGATTGATAGGAGACAGGGTTTACGCTGGTGGCCTGGACCTCTGTACCTTTAACAGTACCTCCAGGTAGAGGGATTAGTTAGGACCCCAGTTTAGGGTCAGCATAGACCCCGGTCACCCTCTAGCCGGAGACAGCGTATAACGGATTCCGTATTGACCCACTGGACATTCTGTCAGGTAATTCTATGTTATCATATATCTATGCGCATGTTATATAGTATGTTGCCCTTTTGATATAGATTACTGACATCACATATATATATATCTGCTATACAGCGTGACATTTTCACCGGCCAATACTAAAGATTCTCCCCAGCTGTCATGGATCCAGTAGCCCAGCTGGCCCGGCAGTTGCAGGGGTTGTCCATGGAGTTTGCAGACATTAAGTCCAAGGTTTTGTCCCCCCCGGAGCAAACCAGATCTGAACCTAAGGTTGCTCTCCCGGACAGGTTCACTGGTGGGCGGGACAAATTTTTTACCTTCCGGGAGGCATGTAAATTGTACTTTCGGCTGCGGCCTCGGTCATCTGGGAGTGAAGAGCAGAGGGTGGGAATTGTTATCTCTCTCTTACAAGGGGACCCTCAATCTTGGGCGTTCTCTATTCCTCCAGGCTCCCCAGATCTCCAGTCAGTGGATCGATTTTTTACTGTCCTGGGTCTGGTATATGATGATCCGGATCGAGTTTCCCTTGCTGAAACAAAGTTACGTAAAATACGGCAAGGAAATCGTCCAGCGGAGGAATATTCTTCTGAGTTCCGTAGATGGGCAACAGATACTCAGTGGAATGACCCAGCTCTTAGGAGCCAGTTTTGTCAAGGGTTGTCTGACAAATTAAAAGATGTGTTGGCTCAGTATGATTCTCCTCCATCACTGGAGGCTGCTATGGCCCTGGCTATTCGCATGGATAGACGAATTCGGGGAAGACGCGAGGTAACTCCGCCTCCCGTGATGACTCCACCTACTACTAAAGTCCCTTATACTGAGGTTCCCCTGGTCTGTTCTGAGGAACCCATGCAGTTGGGAGGGACATCTTTTTGTAGGAGGGAATCGGCGGTGCACCGCAAGACTAGAAGGTGTTTCTTTTGCGGGAGAGAGGGACATTTTGTTGGGGGGTGTCCATCCCGGGCCTCTTTGAGCAAAGGAGTTAACCTGGGAGTGTGTATTTCGTCCCCAAATCCCTCTCAGTTTCTCGTGCCTGCGGAGGTGGTGATTGGTACTAGAACTGAGAGGATTTCTGTTTTTCTTGATAGTGGGTCCGGGGCTAATCTGGTGGACGCTCGGTTTGCCCAGCTGCATGGTATGCAACTGAGTGTATTGGCCAAACCGGTCCCTATAGTCTCTATTGATTCTAGACCTCTCGGTCAAGGTAGCTTGGTACAAGCTGTTCATAACATAGATCTTCGAGTAGGGGCAATACATAAAGAGCAATTGTCTTGTTATGTGTTGGAGGGTCTACCCACTCCTATTGTGTTGGGACTTCCTTGGTTGGCTAAACATAACCCAGTGATTGATTGGCAATCCGGAAAGATAAGCCAGTGGGGTGAATTTTGCAGGAATAACTGCATGAGCACGGTCATCGGTGCGGTTGTGCCTAGGACTTTGTCTCCTTTTCTGGAGGACTTTGGGGAGATGTTCTCAGAGGAGGGGTGTAAAGAGTTACCTCCTCATCGCGCATATGACTGCTCAATAAAGTTGCTTCCTGATGCCTTATCTCGTACTTTCCCAGGGGCCGGGAAGACGGATGATCCGGTTCCTATTCCTCAGGAGGGAGTTGTAGTGTCAGCTGTATGCTCTGAGCTTGAGGGGGAGGTATTGGGGCTCAGGGGGACACCCCTGGGGGACTTCCAGGGAGACTGATAGTTCCAGATCGGTTAAGACTGAAGGTTACGGGAACCGTTACAAACGATGGCTGATAGGGGGAGAGTTTCTGGTCTAGATCTGAAGGTGAACGATCTGGTTTGGTTGTCTACCAGGAATATAAAACTTAAAGTTTCCTCCTGGAGGTTGGGTCCCAGATTCATCGGGCCGTACAGGATCAGTTCCATAATTAATCCTGTGGCATTTCGTCTGGACCTCCCTCCTACGTTTAAAATTCATAATGTGTTTCACAAGTCATTACTTAAAAAGTATGTGGCACCAGTCATACCATCACCTCTACCTCCTCCTTCAGTGGTGGTCAATGATAACGTGGAATTTCATGGGTCGAAAATCATTGACTCACGTCTCAGTCGCCGATCCCTTCAGTACTTGGTTCATTGGGGGGGGTATGGTCCTGCGGAGAGGACGTGGGTCCCTGCGTCTGATGTTAACGCAGATCGATTGGTTCGGACCTTTCACACAACTCACCCGGGCAGACCTGGCCCTGAGGGTCCGGAGTCCCCTCGTAGAGGGGGGGTACTGTCATGGGTGTATCGCCACGAGGATCGTCGCGATTACACACTCTGACTTCTCACAGCTGAGTTGCTGTTTCTTTGTGTTTGGTAATGAGGGAGTTAATTTTACCTAGCTCTTTGCTAAGACAAGGTCCAGCCTCGCCCGGCTGCTTTTGATTATGTTCTAATTAGATTCCTTCATATACCTGACCAGTCTGCTTGTTAGATGCCGGTGAAAGCATTCATGTAGTCTAGCAGACTGGATCGGTTCTGAGAATACTTAAGCTAAGAGTTCCTTAGTTGTTTTTACTCTTATAGCTTATAGTTTATCTCTGAGACCTTAGGTGTTCCTACTGTGTGTGAGTGTTGTATGTAAGACTTTATTTACTTTATTTCTTGTCTTTCTTGTATGTCTTTCTGTTCATTAACCGTTACCTGTTCATTCCCTTTGGTGGTAATCAGGGTCCTTCTTAGGACTAGATTACAGTTGGCAGGGATTGATAGGAGACAGGGTTTACGCTGGTGGCCTGGACCTCTGTACCTTTAACAGTACCTCCAGGTAGAGGGATTAGTTAGGACCCCAGTTTAGGGTCAGCATAGACCCCGGTCACCCTCTAGCCGGAGACAGCGTATAACGGATTCCGTATTGACCCACTGGACATTCTGTCAGGTAATTCTATGTTATCATATATCTATGCGCATGTTATATAGTATGTTGCCCTTTTGATATAGATTACTGACATCACATATATATATAATCTGCTATACAGCATGACAGGTCTATACACATTCTCGATTCATGCATTTTGTGTTGGTTGTTTCACGCCATGTGTTGAGGATTTCCTCTTATATACCGACACCTGTGGTGCAGTGATGCAATTCATTTTTCACATCTCATGTTTGCAAGTTATAGCGCTACAGTGTGCTTCCTCTTTTTCTTGAGTGTGCATGAGTTGGTGACTCTAGGTTAAGCACCTGTTCACATTATGTCTATGTTTGTATGTGCCAGTCAGTTTTTTTTATATGTATTCATTTACCTTCTGACTGAGCACTCCACCTGTTGGTCACAGGCATTTTAATTATAGCAGGGCTACTACTCCTCCACATAGATGTAGATTTCAGTCTAGAGAAAGGATTCATATGTTCTCATACAGATAAAGACTTTTCTAAGCGAGGATTGGCATTAGTTAAACCTGGAAAATGAGGGGCGCCTTAATGTGGCTTCTAGGTACACATAAATTGGCCATTTTATGCACTAAGCCTTCTCAATTTTTCATATTTCTAAGGCAGTGATGCAATTCATTTTTCATATCTCATGTTTGCAAGCTATAGCGCTACAGTGTGCTTCCTTATTTTCTTGAGTGTGCATGAGAAGCCGGTCATCTCCCCGCTACTCGCAGTGGAAGTACCCTGACTGGCGGCCTCCACGTAAACCCCAGCAGCAGCCCCCTTGTACACCCCACCAGCAGCAGCCTCTATATACCTCAGCAGCAGCCTCCACATATACCCCAGAAGCAGCAGCCTCCATATATACCCCAGCAGCAGCCTCCATATATACCCAAGCAGCAGCCCCCACATATACCCCAGAAGCAGCAGCCTCCACATATACCCCAGCAGCAGCCTCTATATATACCCCTGCAGCAGCCTCTATATACACCCCAGCAGCAGCCTCTATATACACCCCAGCAGCAGCCTCTATATACACCCTAGCAGCCTCTATATACACCCCAGCAGCAGCCTCTATATACACCCCAGCAGCCAAGTTCTATGAGCAATAACATTTAATGATAATGTATATATTTTACCCGGAAAATCCTGTGTATTCATTGCATTATTCTTAAATCTTCATAAATAAACTACATACATATTCTAGAATACCCGATGCGTTAGAATCGGGCCACCATCTAGTATTAGATAAATAATAAAGTTCCAGCAGGCCCGCAGCCATTGGGAGGCTGGACATGTGAGTCACATGGGAGAAGGTCCTGGAAGTATAAATGTAAGGTCCTGTGGGGCTTTGGATATGTATGAAAGGAGATGAGAAAAAAATGAGAAAAACGGGAGGGATGAGAACAAAGAAAAAAAAATATTTCATAAAATAAAGTGTAAAAAACAATATTATTAAAAAATAATATTGTTAAATGGAATAAAGACTATAAGGTGTTGGTAATAAAAAATAAATGGATGTAAAGGAGTGAAGGTGTAAAATGTAATACATGGAGTGGATGTAAATACGTAGAATGATAATGATGTACTGAATATAAATATTAAGGGGTGTGAGGGGAAAGGTGAAATAAAAATCAGTGATATAAAGAAAAAATATGTGGAAAATGTATATGTATGTGTAGAAAAGATATATATAAAAGAAAAATACATTTGTGAGAATAATGATCTATACATAATAGGGATAATACAAATAAAGAAATATATATACATATCAACATGTATGTATAAATTTATATACAAGCATCATAATAAAAATAAAAGGAAACATTAAAAAGAAAAAATATGTAAATAATAATATAAAGAAAACATCTTGAAAAAAAAGAAGTTATAATTGAAATATTGTCATTCTCCATGTAGAGAGATATGGAAGAGATCCCATCGATTGGAGTGGACATCAGCAAGAGAATTGACCACAGAGCAAAGAGGAACAATGCCAAGAAAGAAGAAAAAGGCAGCAGGAATATAAGAATTCAAATATAATGCATGGAAGAAACTGGATATAATGTAATAATGGCAATTGTTACTAAATATGCATAATAAATATGATTATAAAGTATAAAACATGTCCGTGCATATATATATATGATAAGTGAAAAATGATGTGAATAAAATAATGTGCTCACATGATAAAAGATAAATAAGGATTACATTAAAAAGACAATAATAATTATCAGGTTAAGAAAGAATAAAAACTACTGGATAACTGGGTGGTCAGAGAAATGGAGTGAAACTGATATTTTCATTTAGGCCATGGGGATATACAGTATTGAGCATCCACATCCATTTAGTTTCTCTTTTTGCTAAATTTTGGCTAATATTGCCTCCGCATATAGTAGGTGCAGTTTTGTCAATACCTCTCACTCTCAAAACTGATGGGTCACAGTTGTGGAATAATTTGAAATGTTTCGGTATTGTTTTTAGGGTAGAAATGTCTTCCTCATTAAGTGCAGCAGTGATGCCGTTGACATGCTCCCATACTATCTTCAATTGTCGAGTCATGAGGCCGATTATAGATTTTTGGCATAATATATAACTGCTTTTGTTTCGCAGTTGATAACGTGATTAATAGTGAAGGTCTTAGCTCCTGCAGAATTTTCAAATGTGTTGAGTCTGTCGATGTTAGGACAGGCAACACAATGATCACACTGGAAACTGCCTTTCCTTTGTTGGAATTGAGTCAAAAAGGTTTTTGTGTCATTCTGTTAGTGGCTTCTCACTAATTTGTTTCGTAGGTTATTTGAACGACGAAAGGTAATACTCATTTCACTTGGAAGATATTGGGCTAGCATCTGATCTGCTAAAAGAATGGGCCACACTTTAAGTGAGTTTCTCATTAATTGGGACTGAGCATGATAGTTAGTGATAAAACGAACATGAGTTGATGGTGATGGCTTATAAGAGGAATACAATAAGTCATTACTTGTAGAGTGTTTTGCTCTACTGAAAGCTCTTTTTATGCTGCGGTGACTATAGCCACGATTGATAAATCTCTCCTGTCTGAGTCGTAAGAATTGACCCACAGGTATGGAACGGATTAGAGCTGCGGGATGAGAGGAGGATGCATGCAATAGCGCATTAGTTGCTGTAGGTTTCCTGAAGATATCAGTCTGAAGGATGTTGTATTTGTCTTGTTTGACTACTACATCCAAAAATTCAATGCGGTTGATGTCATGCTTGTCAAATGTATATTCAAATTGTTTTTTTAAAATGAGGCAAAAATTCATCCAGGGTTTTGACTGTGCCTTGCCAGATGAAAAAAATATATATGTACCATGTCCAGAAAAGGACATGGTAGATTTATTGATGCCTATCAGAAAGAAAGAGTTTCCTCTCTTATAGCCCCAGGAGTTGTTGGCGTATGATGGTGCATAGGGTGCACCCATAGCTGTGCCCTGGAGCTGTAGGTAGAAGGACCCCTTAAAAATGAAAAAACTCGAGTAATTCAGTAATAAAATCGATCATGGTAGTAGAGTTATCCTGACATCATGAGAAAAGGCTTGGCAGCATGTACACCATCAATATGCTTAATGCAGGTATACAATGATTCAACATCAAATGTAACCAGCAATGTGTCACCATCAAGGTGAAGACCATCAATCTTTTTAAGGAAATCGCCCATGTCCAGGGTGAAAGAGGGAAGACATTCGACCAATGGTTGAAGATTAAAATCAATAAATTTACCAACGCATTCTAGGAAATTTTGGTACCAGAGACGATCGGTCTCCCAGGGAGGTCAAATTGCCCCCCTTGTCTGCAGGTTTAATTATGACATCTGAGAGATTTCTCAATTTGTCTAGACTTTGCCTTTCTTTAAAGCTCAGGTTACCAGTTTTTATATGTCGTGGTATCTTTTTAAATTCCTCACTCACAGTTTTAACAAAAAGATCGATATTTGTGCAGGTTGAAAAGGGAGGACATTTTTTAGAATGAGATAAAATACTGGGAGAATCTTACCTCCTTCAGGCGTGGAGTGTTCTTTGGTGAGTTTCTTTTAAGATTTGTAGTGCCTCCTGTTCCTTGTCTTTTGGAAATAGGTTACAATATATTTTTGTCATGAAAATGCTTCTTAAATATTAAGGATCTTGCAAATATATGCAAGTCCTTAGTTGCAGAGAATGGGTCAAAGTTGGCATCAGGAAAAAAAGACAGTCCTTTCTTAACCCCTTAACGACCGCCGATACGCCTTTTAACGGCGGTCATTAAGGGTACTTAAACACAGCGCCGTTAATTAACGCGTTGAAAAGTGAATAGCGCCCCCCAGAGGCGCATTTTCTCCGGGGTCTCGGCTACCGGGGGTAGCCGAGACCCCAGAGAACATGAATCGGGTCGGTTTTTACCGACACCGATGTTGCGATCGCCGTTATTAACCCTATAACGGCGACCGCAACAAAAAAAAAAAAAAATTGTGCCATTTAATTTCTCTGTCCTCTGATGTCATCGGACATCAGAGGACAGAGAAAAAGGGTCCCCAGGACCCCCATGTGGCCCCCAATAAGATCCATGTGGCCCCCGGGCCCTCCGGTGTCCCCCGGTGCCGGCGCCGTTAAGACAATGGCGGGCGCATGCCCAGTGCGCCCGCCGCTATGTGCCGCTGTGCTGGTGGGGGATGGGCAAATATTCTCTGGGGTCTCGGCTACCGGGGGTAGCCGAGACCCCAGAGAACATGATCCGGGTCTGTATTCACCGATCCCGGTGTTGCGATCGCGGCTATGCAAGCATAGCCGCGATCGCAAAAAAAAAAAAAAAAAATGATTTCTCTCCCCTCTGATGTGATCGCACATCAGAGGGGAGAAAATGAGGGTCCCCCGGTCCCCCGATCGCCCCCCCATATACTTACCGGTGTCCTCCGTCCTCCCGCAGGCCCCAGGATCCCGGCTTCTTCTCCCTGCAAAAAAAAAATGGCGGGCGCATGCGCAGTGCGCCCGCCGATCGGCTTTGGCGGCAGATTCAAATTTTTTTCATTCATTCTCATAAAAGTACATTTTGATCACTGTGATAAACTATCACAGTGATCAAAATAAAAAAAACAGTACATAACCCCCCCATTTATCACCCCCTTAGTTAGGGACATATAATAAAAAGTAGAAATTATATTTATTTTCATTTTTCTGTTAGGGTTAGGGTTATAATTAGGGTTAGGGTTATAATTAGGGTTAAGGTTATAATTAGGGTTAGGGTTAGCATTAGGCTGGTTTCACACATCCGGTGTGCGCCTGACGGCGCCCCCGGCATTTAGCCGCAGCGCCGCATCAGAAAATCTGATGCGCCGCATGCGTTTTTTTTGCATTGACTTGCATTAGCGCCGGATGGCGCCGCATGTCAATGCGTTGCATGCGGTTTTGTCCGGATGCGGCGCAAATGTACATTGCGGCGGCCGGACAAAACCTGCATGTAACGTTTTTTGTTTTGCCGGATGGTTTCTGATGTCTCCGGGCATCAGAAACCATCCGGCAAAAAAACGCATGCGGCCGCCGGCGGCGCATCAGGTTTTCTGATGCGGCGCTGCGGCAAAATGCCGGGGGCGCCGACAGGCGCCCGCCGGAAGTGTGAAGCAGCCTAGGGTAAGGGTTATAATTAGCGTTAGGGTTAGGCTGGGTTCATACTGCGTTATGGCAGTCCGTTAGACGGACTGCGTTACACCGCGGTATAACGCGGTGTAACGCAGTCCGTTAACGCTGCCATTCACCCCCATTTGAGGGCGCATCGCGACGCATGCCGTAAAGCGGCATGCGTTTGCGACGTGCCATCATTCAGTGACGGAGCCTCGGACGCGGGCTGCAGCGTTTGGGCTCTGTCACCGCTAGCGCAGATGAATCATCTGCTGATTCCTCTGCGCTAGTGGGTATAGCATAATGCGATCGCGTTATGCTATACCATTACCAGCCCGTCAACGCTATGTGTTGAACGGGCTGGTAAAACGCAAAATGAACCTAGCCTTAGGGTTAGGGTTATAATTAGGGTTAGAATTAGGGTTAGGGTTACAATTAGGGTTAGGGTTATAATTAAGGTTATAATTAAGGTTAGGGTTACAATTAGGGTTGGAATTAGGGTTGGGATTTAGGTTAGGATTAGGGTTGGGATTAGGGTTAGGGGTGGTTGGGATTAGGGTTGGAGCTAGAATTGAGGGATTTCCACTATTTAGGCACATCAGGGGTCTCCAAACACGATGTGGCGTTCAAAAAGTCAAATGGCGCTCCCTCCCTTCCGAGCCCTGCCGTGCGCCAAAACAGTGGTTTACCCCAACATATGGGGTATCAGCGTACTCAGGACAAATTGCACACCAATTTTGGGTTCTAATTTCTCCGATTACCCTTGGGAAAATAAAAAATAGCTGGCTAAAAAAAATCATTTTTGAGAAAAAAAATGATTTTTCATTTTCACGGCTCTGCGTTTATAAATTTCTGTGAAGCACTAGGGGGTTCAAAGTGCTCACCACACATCTAGATAAGCTCCTTAAGGGGTCTAGTTACCAAAATGGGGTCACTTGTGGGGGGTTTCCACTGTTTAGGCTCATCTGGGGCACTGCAAACGGAACATGACCCCCCCCAACGTCTGCATTTCAAAACGTTATTACTTCCTTTCCAAGCCCTGCTGTGTGCCAAAACAGATCCCCCCCCCACATATTTGGTATCAGCGTACTCAGGACAAATTGGACAACAACTTTTGGGGTCCAATTTCCTTGTGAAAAATCAAAATTTGGGACTAAAAAATCATTTTTGTGGAAAATTGATTTTTTTTTTCACACCCAGGCATTATAAACTTTTGTGAAACACTTGGAGGTTCAAAGTGCTCACCACAGATCTAGATAAGTTCCTTATGGGGTCTAGTTTCCAAAATGGGGTCACTTGTGGGGGTTTTCCACTGTTTAGGCTCATCTGGGGCACTGCAAACGGAACATGACCCCCACCAACGTCTGCATTCCAAAACGTTATTACTTCCTTTCCAAGCCCTGCTGTGCGCCAAAACAGTTTCCCCCCCCCCACATATTTGGTATCAGCGTACTCAGGACAAATTGGACAACAACTTTTGGGGTCCAATTTCCTTGTGAAAAATCAAAAATTTGGGACTAAAAAATCATTTTTGTGGAAAATTGTTTTTTTTTTTTTTTTCACACCCAGGCATTATAAACTTTTGTGAAACACTTGGGGGTTCAAAGTGCTCACAGCGGATCTAGATAAGTTCCATAGGTGGTCTAGTTTCCAAAATGGTGTTACTTGTGGGGGGTTTCCACTGTTTAGGCGCATCAGGGGCTCTCCAAACGCGACATGGTGTCCAATCTCAATTCCAGCCAATTTTGTTTGAAAAAGTCAAACGGTGCTGCTTCCATTCCAAGCCCTGCCGTGCGCCCAAACAGTGGTCCCCCCCCATATATGGGGTATCAGCATACTCAGGACAAATTGTACAACAACTTTTGTTGTCCAATTTCTCCTGTTACCCTTGTGAAAATAAAAAATTGGGGACTAAACGATCAGGTTTGTGGAAAAAATATGATTTTTTATTTTCACGCCCGGGCGTTATAAACTTCTGTGAAGCACTTGGGGCTTCAAAGTGCTCACCACACATCTAGATAAGTTCCTTAGGGGGTCTAGTTTCCAAAATGGGGTCACTTGTGGGGGGTTTCCACTGTTTAGACACATCAGGGCCTCTACAAATGCGACATGACGTCCAGCCAATTCCGCGTTGAAAAAGTCAAACGGAGCTCCTTCCCTTGCGACCTCTGCCGTGCGCCCAAAAAGTGGTTTACCCCAACATATGGGGTATCGGCATGCTCAGGACAAATTGCACAAAAACTGTTGGGGTCTTGTTACCCTTGGGAAAATAAAAATTGGGGTGAAAAGATCATTTTTGTGGAAAAAATATGATTTTTTATTTTCACGCTCTACGTTATAAACTTGTGTGAATCACTTGGAGGTTCAAAGTGCTCACCACACATCTAGATAAGTTCCTTAGGGGGTCTAGTTTCCAAAATGGGGTCACTTGTTGGGGGTTTCCACTGTTTAGGCACATCAGGGGCTCTCTAAACGCGACATGGCATCCAGCCAATTCTGCGTTGAAAAAGTCAAACAGCGCTCCTTCCCTTGCGACCTCTGCCGTGCGCCCAAAAAGTGGTTTACCCCCACATATGGGGTATCAGCATGCTCAGGACAAATTGCACAAAAACTTTTGCGGTCTTATTACCGTTGGGAAATTAAAAATTGGGGTGAAAAGATCATTTTTGTGGAAAAATTTTTTTTTTTTTTCACGGCTCTAGGTTATAAACTTGTGTGAAGCACTTGGAGGTTCAAAGTTCTCACCACACATCTAGATAAGTTCCTTAAGGGGTCTTGTATCCAAAATGGGGTCACTTGTGGGGTGTTTCCACTGTTTAGGCACATCAGGGGCTATCTAAACGCGACATGGCATTCAGCCAATTCTGCGTTGAAAAAGTCAAACGCGCTCCTTCCCTTGCGACCTCTGCCACGCGCCCAAAAAGTGGTTTACCCCCAATATGGGGTATCGAAGTATTCAGAAGAAATTGCACAACAAATTTTGTGGTTCATTTTTTCTTTTAACACTTGTGAAAATAAAAAAACTTGGTTCCGAAGTAAAGCTTTTGCAAAAAAAGTTAAATGTCAATTTTTTCCTTCCACATTGCTTCAGCTCCTGTGAAGCACTTGAAGGGTTAATAAACTTCTTGAATGTGGTTTTGAGCACCTTGAGGGGTGCAGTTTTTAGAATGGTGTCACTTTTGGGTATTTTCTATCATATAGACCCCTCAAAATGACTTCAAATGTGATGTGGTCCCTAAAAAAAAAATGGTGTTGTAAAAATGAGAAATCGCTGGTCAACTTTTAACCCTTATAACTTCGTAACAAAAAAAAATTTTGGTCCCAAAATTGTGCTGATGTAAAGTAGACATGTGGGAAATGTTATTTATTAAGAAATTTGTGTGACATATCTCTCTGATTTAAGGGCATAAAAATTTAAAGTTTGAAAATTGTTAAATTTTCAAAATTTTCGCCATATTTCCATTTTTTCATAAATAAACACAAGTCATATCAAAGAAATTTTACCACTAACGTGAAGTACAATATGTCACGAAAAAACAGTCTCAGAATCAGCGGGATTCGTTAAAGCGTTCAGAGTTATAACCTCATAAAGTGACAGTGGTCAGAATTGTAAAAATTGGCCTGGTCATTAAGCTGCAAAATGGCTCTGTCCTTAAGGGGTTAAGGACCTCTAAGTCTACGTTTGACAACAAATGGGAACTTAAATTGATTACCTTATTACATTTGTCATCAGGAGAATGTTCAAGGTTGCGTCTATGAGGTAAATTACATAGGGTTCTTACACGTTTGTATGAATCTTTGAAAGATACAAAGATGAAGTGGAGGCATCGGAGATCCATCGCCAAGAGATGGAACCGAAGAGATGGATGTATTGCGGATCCAGGTAGGATCTGATGTAGGGGATCTTTTCCATTGGTAGATATTATTTGTTGGTAAATCTTTTGTGTCCCTTTTGTGTACTTTTGATTTCAGCATCTGTGCAAATTGCTAACTTTGAGTGCTCAAAGTCCAAACCCCCAATGCGTTTGTGCCATAACAATGTGACCCTCCTTATCTCCTAATCCCATCTTTGATATAGTTAGTATTTGAATATTTCTAATTGCTATTATTAGGGCTCATAGAAGAACTGATATATTTTGGCTGAGAAGTACAGAAAACAGTACAGTGCCTTTTTTGGAACAATATTTTCTTTTTACCATCATTAAACACTTTGATTAAACCAATATAAGTTTAGCAGGTCTTCCTTCATTTTGCTTCTCCATCAAATTTACTGTCATTCCTGAAAAGGTTGCTAACGATTTGCCATTCTGAAGAGATTGTACCTTTATGATGTATGATATAAAATCCGTAGTTATTCCAACAAATTTAAGAATTTAGCTGCAATCTGCTGCCAGATTTAAGAATGATCTTTTTATCTTTCTACAATAGATTGTAAAAAGAATACAGAAAAACACCCTCAATATAAATAAACTCTGTTGTGTGTGTAAACTTAAATCAGTTTACAATGTTGTCTCAGGTTATAACTTACACCATCCTTGACTCCCGAGCTGGATATATTCCATTTGATAAGAATGCCCAAAATTAGTAATGGTTTCATCTGCCAATAATGTGCTGCTCTTATGTTATTGTCCTAAAGCATTGACGTAAGGCAAGGAATAGCAGCATTATTTCTTAATACAATACTGCAGCTCAGTAAACTGATGCATGCATAGTACACCTGTCTTCTGGGACTGGAGCTGTTACTAAGAGCCACGGAACAAAACAAAGGGATGATAACAGTGTTCAATCAATACAGACGTAAGGGTGAAAGGATGACTAACCTATGACCAAATCACTGAGCCATTCAACCCTCAGCGTGCAACAGCCTTAATACTAAGCTTAGTTTTACATTTTCAAGGAGCATGAAAGGGCCTGTTTCATTTATAGTGTCTCAGGCAATCATTTCTAAAGGCAGGGGTGAAATTTGCCTTGACAGGGATGCTTCAAGAATAATCACAAAGAGAAATATGTTCTTTACCACAGTCAGTAAAATACTGTCTCTTCCTTCAGAATTTTAGTAATGAGTTTTCGGGTACTGCATAGTTACGGGGCCTTTTTTTGTGCTAAATATTTTGAAAAATCAGTTGTTTCTACATTTGAAAGCAACTTGGAATGAGATACACATTGATTATCATAGACAGTTGAATAATGTCAGCATTATCTCACAAGATTCAATAGTATTTAATTAATTTATAATATCAATCCCTGATAAAATAATGTATTACATATATTACTATATCAAGAGCATTACAAAAAGTCAATGTTTAATGTTAACAGCAGAGTGAGTAGATCGATTCACGCGGATTCAAACAGTTTGAGATTCAATGCTCCCAAAAAAAAAGAACTTGCCCTTTACCATTTACCACATTGCTGAAGTGTCAGAAAGCTAGCTAATGTCTTTTTTCATGGCAGTGTGGTCATTCTCATAATGACCCCCAGCTATGACATCTTACAGATTATAATACTTTAAACAGTGGTGAAAAGTTCCTAGGCCAACCGAGATCCGTGGTTCCCAGTGAAGCACAGTTTGCATGGCAGTCGTTTTTTATTTCTACAGTCACTATATAAGTTTCTCTCTTCTGTAGTGTTTAAGTTCTTATGATCAGTGGATTTCACTATCTCTCTCCTGCAATTACTAAGCTCTTATGGTCAGTGCTAGCCTCTATCTCTCACCTCTAAAGGGTAAGCTCTTAGGTCACCGTGGTCCTCTCTATATTCTGTGATTCTCTTTCTGTTCTTTAGTGTGTATACTCTTATGGTCAGCGGCATTCTATCTCTCTCTCTCTCATCTTTAAAGGATAAGCCCTTACGGTTAGTGATGAGCGCTCGTTATTTGAGTGGAGCAAACTGAAATGCTCAGGTGCCCCATCAGAGTAACAAGTATAATGGAAGTCAATGGGAAACTCAAGCATATATTTCCAGCTGCCCCCCTGGAGGTCTTGAGGAAGTTTAAAAATTGCTGAAAACGATGGAAACAACACTGAAATGCCATGTGAACAGCATACGGAAGACCCCTGGAAGCATTGTAATGCAGGAATTCAGATGCAGCGAAACAGATAAGGCCTCTTTTACACATCCGTTTTTTGCCATCCGGCAGGATCCGACATGTTTTGGAAAAAACTGATCCGTTATTTTATTTCGCCGGATCCGTTTTTTTCTGATTGACTTGCATTAGCGCCGGATCGCGCCGCATGTGCTTGAGTTTAGTCCGTTTTTTGCCAGATGCATATAAAATGTCTTTTCCGGCGGCCGGACACAACGCATGTTGAAACTTTTTTGTGTCCGGCGAAAAAAACGGACAGCAGCGGATGCAGCTCAACCGGCTCTTCGGTACAATGCAAGTCAATGGGAGATTCCGGCCACCGGATCAGTCTTTAGCCTGATCCAGCCACCGCATCCGTTTATAAGATCTGAGCATGCCAGTGTCTCTCTCTCTCTCTCTTCCCTCTCCCTCTCCTTGTTCCAGGCATGCGCAGACTGCATTTTTCAGGTTCAAAAGTTCAGGACGGATTCAATAAAAATCGTTGCATTTTTTTTTACCTTCGCTGGACCCGTCTTTTAATATTGGGAGTCCAAACAGGGGAAAAAAGGAGTTGGTACCCCACCCCCGGAACAAAAACTTTAAAAAAAAAAAAAAAAAAAAAAAAAAGCCTTTTTTTTAAAAAAGAATTTTTTTTGGGTTTTTTGGGGGGGTTTAGGGTTGGATTTGAGAAGTTTTTTTTTTTGGGGTTAGGGGTTTGGTTTTTGGTAAAATTTTTTTGGTTTTTGGGGAAAAAATGGAAATTGGGGAAATTTAAAAAAATTTTAATTTTTTAAATTTAAATTTTTTTTTTAAAAGGGGTTTTTAAAAATGTTTTAAAATTTAAGTTATTAAATAAATTTTAAAATTTTTTTTTTTTGTTGGAATTTAAAGGTTTTTTGAAATTTTTTAAATTTTTTTTAAAATTTTTTTTTGGCCCCCCCCCTTGGGGAATTTTGGGGGTTATTGGAAAAAAAAAAAAGGGGAAATTTTAAAAAATTTAAATACTGAAAACTACATTAAGAAAATTTTAAAACCCTTTTGGTGCTTCAAGGAACAAACAACTGGAAGAAAAAATGGAATTTTAGTTTTTCCAAAAAAAATTTTCTTTGCATCAAAAATTTTTTTATTTTTACAGGGGAAAGGTAAAAAAGGTCCTAAAATTTTTTTAGCAATTTCTCCAAACACAGAAACCCATAGTGGGGTTTAACCACGTTTGGGGGGTAAGGGCCAAAGGGAAAAGCGCCCCTTTTACTTTTTAATGGAAAAAAAAGCAAAAAGGGGGAGGGGGGTTTTCCCCTTGCCAAACATGGAGTCCCCCACAAAGTGACCCCATTTTGGAAAAAACCCCCCCAAGGAAAATTTTTTTTTGATGAATAGTGGCATTGAACCCCCAGGTGCTTCACAAATTATCCTAAAAAAAAGAAAACGAAAAAAAAAGTCCATTTTAATGGGAAAAAAAAAGCCAAAATTTTGGGAAAAATTTACACAAAACCCCCCAAAATTTGGGCATAAACCCCCTTTTGGGGAAAGCGGGCCCGAAGGGGGAAAGGGCGCCATTTGACTTTTTGAATGGAAAATTTTTTGGGAATTTTAGTGGTTTTCCTTTTTTGGATTTGGGAGTCCCCCTTTCCTAAAATTGGGCCCCCACAAGGACCCCATTTTGGAAGCAGACCCCCAAGGAAATTTTTTAGATTCATAGGGACACTTAAACCCCCCCGGGGTTCATAAATTTTTCTGTAAAAAAAAGAAAGTATTTTTTTTCACAAAAAATTTTTTTTTTGGGTTTTTTTTTTTTTTCACATGGGGGAAAGGGGAAAATGGTTTCAATTTTTTTTGGGGAATGATCTAGTACAAAAACTAATTTGGGGGGAATAAACCCGTTTGGTGCAAGCAGGGCCCAGAAGGGGGAAGGGCGCCCTTTTTTTCTTATTAATGAAAATTAGCTCCCAATTTTGGGACCCCCCAAGAACGTTTGACAGCCCCCCTGTGCCTAAACAGTGAAAAAAAAAAAAAACACCAAAATTTGGGAAAACCCAAAACCCCTTTGGAACATCTAATGTTTTTTAGCACTCTGAACCCCCAATGCTTCACGAAGTTTAACGCAAGCAGTGAAAAAACAAATGATTTTTTTTCCTAAAAATGTTTTTTTTTTCCCGCTATTTTTTTTTTCACAAGGGTAAAGGGAAAAAAGGACCACAAAATTTTTTTTAAATTTTCCTGAGTACACCAAAAACCCCATTTGTGGGGGAAACCCCTTTTTTTGGGGGGCATGGGGACCAAAGGGAAGGCGCAGATTTTAGGGGAAAGTTTGCGGGAACCCTGGCCCCTTTGCAGAGCCCCGATTGCCAAAATAAAAAACCCCCCCCCAAAATGCCCCCCTTTTGGGGAAAAAAACCCCCCCCAAAGGGGTTATCTAGAGTGTAGTGAGCATTTTTTAACCCCAATGCTTCACAAAGTTTATAAAGCGGCAGGAAAAAAAAAAAAAAATTTTTGTTCTAAAAAATCATTTTTATAGCCCGCTATTTTTTTTTTCCCCCGAGTAACAGGGAAAATTTTGGGCCCCCAAAAATGTTGCCATTTTTTTTCCGATTCGTGAGCCCCATATTTGGGGGGGGAAAATGTTGGGGGAAAAGGGGGGCCCAAAAAGGGGGGAAGGAGGCCATTTGATTTTTAAAAAAAATTACCCAAAATTTTGGGGACACCATGTCGTTTTGGAGGACCCTTTGCCTAAATTTTTTTGGGGCTCCCCCACAAATGCCCCCCCTTTTTGGGAAAAAACCCCCAAAAAGGGAATTTTCAAGCCGTGAGCATTTTTTTCCCCCGGGGGCTTCACGAAGTTTATAACGCAGACCGTGAAAATAAAAAATCATTTTTTTCCTCAAAAAAGATTTTTTTTAAAACCCCCCAATTTTTTTATTTTCAAAAGGGTAACGGAGACATTGGCCCCCAAATTTTTTTTTCAGTTTGCAGTACAGTCCCCCCCTATTGGGGGGGGACCATTTGGGGACAGTTGGGGGTCAAAAGGGAAGTATGACGTTTTGAAAGCTGCTTGAAGGAAGGGTTTCTGGCTATGTTCATTTCAACCCATGATTCCAAAAAAGTAAAACCCCCCCCTGCCCCTTTTGGAAAAGACCCCAAAAAGGAACCCCTCAGAGTGGGTAAGCACTTTGAATCTCCCCGAATTTTTTAACGCACAGCCGTGAAAGTAAAAAACTTTTTTTTTTTTAAAAAAATCATTTTTTTTTGTCCCCAATTTTTTTCCCAAGGGGAAAGGAAAATTAACCCCCCAAAAAAATTTTCAATTTTCCTGGTAGCATACCCCACAGTGGGGGAAACCACTGTTTGGGAACTCGGGGGGCGGATAAAAGGGGCACGTTTGCTTTTGAACCAAAAAATTTTAGAAATAATGGGGCGCCAGTCGCGTATGG
>JARQOD010000001.1:246790315-246829801 GCA_033576555.1 Oophaga sylvatica
TGTGGGGGGGGAAACTGTTTGGGCGCACGGCAGGGCTTGGAAAAGAAGCACTAACGTTTTGGAATGCAAACATTGATGGGGGTCATGTTCCGTTTGTAGTGCCCCAGATGAGCCTAAACAGTGGAAACCCCCCACAAGTGACCCCATTTTGGAAGCTAGACCCCCTAAGGAACTTATCTAGATCTTTGGTGAGCACTTTGAACCCCCAAGTGCTTCACACAAGTTTATAATGCCCGGGTATGAAAATAAAAAATCCTATTTTTTTCCCACAAAAATTATCTCTTAGTCACTAATTTTTTATTTTCCCATAGGTAACAGGAGAAATTGGACCACAAAATTTGTTGTCCAATTTGTCCTGAGTACGCTGATACCCCATATGTGGGGGGGAACCACTGTTTGGGGCATGGCAGAGCTCGGAATGGAAGGAGCACTATTTGACTTTTTCCAACCAAAATTGGCTGGAATTGAGATTGGACGCCATGTTGCATTTGGAGAGCCCCTGATGTGCCTAAACAGTGGAAACCCCCCACAAGTGACCCCATTTGGGAAACTAGACCCCCTAAGGAACTTATCTAGATCTTTGGTGAGCAATTTGAACCCCCAAGTGCTTCACACAAGTTTATAACGTAGAGCCGTAAAATTAAAAAATTATATTTTTTCCACAAAATTGATCTTTTCACCCCAATTTTTATTTTCCCAAGGGAAACAAGACTCCAAAAGTTATTGTGCAATTTGTCCTGAGTGCGCTGATACCCCATATGTGGGGGTAAACCACTGTTTGGGTGCATGGCAGAGTTTGGAAGGGAAGGAGCGCCGTTTGACTTTTTCAACGCAGAATTGGCTGGATGCCATGTCGTGTTTGGAGAGCTCCTGATCTGCCTAAACAGTGGAAACCCCCACAAATGACACCATTTTGGAAACTAGACCCCTCAAGGAACTTATCTAGATGTGTGGTGAGCACTTTGGACCCCAAAGTGCTTCACAGAAGTTTATAACGTACAGCCGTAAAATAAAAAAATTCTTTTTTTTTTTTTACAAAAATGATTTTTTAGCCCCCAATATTTTATTTTCACAAGGGTAGCAGGAGAAATTGGACCCCAAAAGTTGTTGTCCAATTTGTCCTGAGTATGCTGATACCCAATATGTGGGAGTAAACTACTGTATGGGCGCACGTCGGGGCTCGGAAGGGAAGTAGTGACGTTTTGGATTGCAGACTTTGATGGAATGGTCTGGGGGAGTCATGTCGCATTTGGAGAGCCCCTGATGCGCCTAAACAGTGGAAACCCCCCACAAGTGACCCCATTTTGGAAAATAGACCCCACAAGGAACTTATCTAGATGTGTGGTGAGCACTTTGAACCCCGAAGTGCTTCACAGAAGTTTATAACGTACAGCCGTAAAATAAAAAATCCTTTTTTTTTTTTACAAAAATGATTTTTTCGCCCCCAATATTTTATTTTCACAAGGGTAACAGGAGAAATTGGACCCCAAAAGTTGTTGTCCAATTTGTCCTGAGTATGCTGATACCCAATATGTGGGAGTAAACTACTGTATGGGCGCACGTCAGGGCTCGGAAGGGAAGTAGTGACGTTTTGGATTGCAGACTTTGATGGAATGGTCTGGGGGAGTCATGTCGCATTTGGAGAGCCCCTGATGCGCCTAAACAGTGGAAACCCCCCACAAGTTACCCCATTTTGGAAAATAGACCCCACAAGGAACTTATCTAGATGTGTGGTGAGCACTTTGAACCCCGAAGTGCTTCACAGAAGTTTATAACGTACAGCCGTAAAAATAAAAAATCCTTTTTTTTTTACAAAAATGATTTTTTTCGCCCCCAATATTTTATTTTCACAAGGGTAACAGGAGAAATTGGACCCCAAAAGTTGTTGTCCAATTTGTCCTGAGTACGCTGATACCCAATATGTGGGAGTAAACTACTGTATGGGCACACTTCGGGGCTCGGAAGGGAAGTAGTGACGTTTTGGATTGCAGACTTTGATGGAATGGTCTGGGGGCGTCATGTCGCATTTGGAGAACCCCTGATGCGCCTAAACAGTGGAAACCCCCCACAAGTGACCCCATTTTGGAAAATAGACCCCACAAGGAACTTATCTAGATGTGTGGTGAGCATTTTGAACCCCGAAGTGCTTCACAGAAGTTTATAACGTACAGCCGTAAAAATAAAAAATCCTTTTTTTTTTTACAAAAATGATTTTTTCGCCCCCAATATTTTATTTTCACAAGGGTAACAGGAGAAATTGGACCCCAAAAGTTGTTGTCCAAATTGTCCTGAGTACGCTGATACCCAATATGTGGGAGAAAACTACTGTATGGGCACACGTCGGGGCTCGGAAGGGAAGTAGTGACGTTTTGGATTGCAGACTTTGATGGAATGGTCCAAGAAAAAATATACCCATGGTCGTAGAAACTTATCACAATCAAGCGGGACACTTTGGGTGGAAAAAACTAGAAGCTCTAATCTGCAACTGTTTCTTCTGGATAGGTGTTTGACAGTCCATCGAACAATGGTGTGGGGAGTGCGACCCATATATTCTTAAAAGGAAAAATCCTATCAGTCAAAAGTCTCCCTTGCAGCCAATCGTCACTAAGCAAACTCTGGAGCAAGTGGCTTTAGACCATGTGCAGTTATCCCCAAGTTGATCAGGATATAACTATGCTCAAACCATAGTCAAGCATTATTCCCGCTTCCTAGTGGTCATTCCAATGAAAGACAAAATGGCAGGAATTGCTGCAAAGGCTTTCCATGGTATTCTGTAGACCCCATGGATACTTAGATCAAGTGTTTACAGACAGAGGTCCGGCCTTCGAGGCAGAAGTCTTCCAGGAATTTTGCTCCATATATGGGTGTAAGAAGATCAGAACCACGCCATACCACCCACAAGGCAATAATCTTTGCGAAAAATTTAATCGTCTGGTCATCAATCTATTACACATCCTACTATTGGAAGAAGGGAACCAATGGCCTGAGAAGTTGCCTGTTTGATAGAAATGTACAATCATATCCCAAGGAGCTTAATACAGTAGGATATGCCCCAGCTAACATGATGCATGCAATGCTAGGTAAAATTCCCATTTACTTGGACATGTGAGTCCTAACTCCTGAAACTATATCTAGCCAATTAGATTTGGAACACAGAAAGACTATTGCAGTATCAAAAGGTTCAGCAATATGTAGAACAGAGTCTAGCTCAAGCTAGACAGAGCCAGGGGAAACTTTAATAGGGACATGCTGGCAACCCCCCTATCACAAGTCAATAAGTGTTGAAGAAACCACAAGTTTGGTGACCAATGGGAGGCCCAGTCTTACACTATTCTACCATCTTACCATGACAACAGCAAAGTGCGTACATCTGCAAAGATGGCGGAAAAATGTGTACTACTGTACCCTGAGACAATTTGAAAATATGTTCAGCCCAATTGAGTGAAATATTTGAAACTAGGGAAGTCCCTGACCAAATAGAAGAGGATGACACAATGATTCACACCATCCTAGGTGAATTTCCCCATTCTAGGCTGAAAATCAACAATGCGGTAGTAGTCCCAGTGATGATGTTTCCACAATGGTCCTTACCAGAAACACCAAACCCTTCTGAAGGAGAGGAGCAGTTGAAACCCGCCCTAACCCTTTGCATACACAAAGGCCAGAAAATTTCCCCCTTCCAGTTGTCAGCCTGCTCTACTTGGGGTAAGTTCAAAAAGTTCAAAAAATTACAGAAAGGTTAACAAAATCACACACAAGGACGCTTATCCTCTACCGCACATAGAACAGTCTCTCGCAGCGTTAAAATCGGCCACGCACTTCTCCACTCTTGACTTACCCAGCGGGTACTGGCAGGTTCCCGTAGCTGAGGCTAACAAAGATTGCTTTCACTACTCCAAGGGGCTATGTGAATTTACCTGCATGTCTTTCGGATTGTGCAATGCACCTGGGACATTCCAGAGGCTTATGGAATGTTGCCTTAGACATAAAAACTTTGAGACGGTGCTACTGTACATTTAAGATGTCGTATATTCCTGGACCTAAGAACACCTGCAACACCTTGCAGAGGTCTTTGAGGCATTATCCAACTTCGGTTTAAGGGTAAAACCATCTAAATAATAATAATAATAATAATAATCTTTATTTATATAGTGCCATCATATTCCGCAGCGCTTTACAGTTTAACAGTTTCAAAACACAAGTCATAAGTAACAACGTTAACAATACAATAATTAAAGCAAAATAAGATGACCATGCTCGTGAGAGCTTACAATCTACAATGAGGTGGGGGAGATACAAAGTACAGGTGTGTATATACAATGGTGCATTTACAATGATGGTCCAGCCATCTTGAGGGAGTGAGGGATGGATGGAGATAGTGAATGGGCTACACGCACACACACACTTACACATAGAATGACTGATTAGTGAATGTGATAGGCCGCTCTGAACAGATGTGTTTTGAGGGAGCGCCTGAAACCATGCAAATTGTGGATAGTCCTAATTTCTTGGGGTAGAGCATTCCAGAGGATTGGCACAGCGCGGGAGAAGTCTTAGAGTCGGGAGTGGGAGGTACGGATTAGTGCAGAAGTTAGTCGAAAGTCATCTGCAGAGCGCAGCAGTCGGTTAGGCCGATGGATAGAAATGAGAGAGGAGATGTAGGGGGTGCTGCACTGTGGAGAGCTTTGTGGGTGAGAACCAGTACTTTGAATTGGATCCTGTAATGAATGGGCAGTCAGTGTAAGGACTGGCGAAGAGCGGACGAGTCCGAGTACCGATTAGCCAGATGGATGACCCTGGCTGCTGCATTAAGGATGGACTGGAGAGGGGATAGTCGAGTAATTGGGAGGCCAAGTAATAGAGCGTTGCAGTAGTCCAGGCGGGAGTGGATCAATGCTACAGTGAGGGTTTTTGTTGTTTCCATGGTGAGAAAAGGGCGGTTTCTAGAGATGTTCTTTAGGTGTAGGCGGCAAGAGCGGGCAAGAGATTGTATATGGGAGGTGAAGGAGAGATTGGTGTCAAACATAACACCCAGACAGCGAGCCTGCTGCCGGGGTGTTATTATGGTGCCGCCCAAGGAGAGGGAAATGTCAGATTTAGGGAGGTTAGTAGACGGCGGGAGCAGAAGAAGTTTAGTTTTGGAGAGGTTAAGTTTCAGAAAGAGAGCGGACATGATGTTGGAGACTGCGGACAGACAGTCAGTGGCGTTCTGTAGTACAGCGGGGGTAACGTCAGGAGATGACGTGTATAGTTGTGTGTCATCAGCATAAAGATGGTACTGAAAGCCAAATCTGCTGATGGTCTGTCAATTGGGGCCCTATAGAGAGAGAAGAGAAGGGGGCCAAGGACTGAGCCCTGGGGTACACCGACAGCGAGAGGAAGAGGAGATGATGTGAAGCCAGAGAACGAAACACTGAAGGAGCGGTCAGAAAGATAGGAGGAGAACCAGGAGAGAACAGTGTCCTTAATATCTAGTGACTGGAGCCTAGACAGTAGGAGACGGTGGTCAACCGTGTCGAAAGCTGCAGAAAGGTCGAGAAGAATGAGCAGAGAGTGGTCACCGTTACGTTTTGCTGTCAGAAGGTCATTGGTCACTTTGATGAGTGCAGTTTCAGTCGAATGTAGGGGTCGGAAGCCGGACTGTGAAGGGTCTAGGAGGGAGTGAGTGGAGAGGTAACGGGTAAGGCGGGAGTAGACTAGGCGCTCCAAAAGTTTAGAGATGAAGGGGAGATTGGAGACCAGTCTGTAGTTGTTTGTGCAGGAAGGGTCGAGAGCAGGTTTCTTTAGTAGTGGAGTAATGATGGAGTGTTTGAAGGAGGATGGGAAAATGCCAGAGGAGAGTGAGAGATTAAAGATTGTAGTTAGGTGAGTTGTGACAACTGGAGAGAGAGACTGGAGGAGGTGTGAGGGAATGGGGTCGGTAGTGCATGTAGTCGGACGAGAGGAAGAGAGGAGTTTGGAGACTTCTTCTTCTGTGATGGGATCAAATGTGGAAATTGAGCCAGTGGAAAAGCAGGGAGGGATGGGAGTCACAGCACTTGGTGGTTGAGAGCAGATTTCCTGACGGATAGTATCTATTTTTTCTATAAAGTGGGAGGCCAGGTCGTCAGCACAAATGTCTGTGATAGGGGCTTGTGCTTTTGGCCTGAGGAGGGAGTGAAAAGTGTCAAAAAGTTTCTTGGGGTTGTTGGCTAGTGAGGAGATCAGGGTGGTGAAGTAGGTCTGTTTGGCGAGGTGAAGGGCAGCATTATAAGTTCTTAACATGAATTTAAAGTGGATGAAGTCTTCTGGTGTGCGTGTTTTTCTCCAAAGGCGTTCAGCACTCCTAGAGCATCGCTGAAGAAGTTGAGTTTGCAATGTGAGCCAGGGCTGTTTTACTGTGTGTTTGGAAGTTCTGAGGGTGAGCGGTGCTACTTGGTCAAGGTGCTTCTAAGAGTGTCATTGTAGTGATGAACAGCCAGATCAGGACAGGAAAAAGAGGAGATTGGGGACAGCGATGAGTGTAGGGAGTCTGAAAGTGACTGAGGGTTAATGGCTTGTAGATTTCTGAATGTATGGTAGGTAGGAGTGCACTGGGGTGGTCGAGGATTTGTGAGGATGAAGGAGAGAATGTTGTGGTCAGAGAGTGGAAGCGGTGAGTTATTTATGTGGGAGATTGAACAGAGGCGGACAAAGACCAGGTCAAGGGTGTTACCATCCTTGTGTGTCTCAGAGGTTGAAAGCTGTGAGAGGCCTAGAGAAGTGGTTAGTGATAGAAGCTGAGATGCAGATGTGGAAGTAGGACTGTTAATGGGGATGTTGAAGTCTCCAAAGATAATGCCATCTACTAAAGCTCAAAGTACAGTATCTAAGTCATATCATTGGCACAGAAGGAGTCGCACCAGACCCAGACAAAGTGACTGCCATCAGAGACTGGCAGGTACCCACCACCATCAGAGAGGTCTGAAAATTTGTGAGGCTAGTGAGCTACTATATGTTTTATTAAGGACTTTACTAAATTGGCAGCCTCCTTCAAGACCTCCTAGTGTGCCAGAGCAAAAAGACGAGGAATAAAAAGCAAGCACTCTCCGAATGAGAAATTTTGGCTTATCCAGACAATGATCAGCCAGTTATCCTCCTCACCAATGCAAACAACATGGGGCTATGGGCTGTTCTATCTCAAGAACAGCAGGGTACAGAGAAAGTCTTTTCCTATGTGAGTCGGAAGCTTCACCCTAATGAGAGGAACTTTGACAATTATAGCTCCTTCAAACTAGTATTCTTGGTGATCATTTGGGCAGTGACTGAGAGGTTTAAACACTTTTTGGCCTTTTCCAAATTTACCATCTACACGGACAGCAATCCATTGACATATCTGGAAATTGCTAGGCATAGGAACAGAAATGGATGGCTTAGTTATCCAATTATGAGTTCATCATTAAATACCGAGTTGGTGTTAAAAATACAAATGCAGACGCCTTTTCCCACATGCTGAATCCCCCTGATCCAGAAGATCTGGTGGGCCTGGAGAAGATGGAGATTTTGTCATTCCACAGCCAGAGTGTCTTCCAGGGCTCCAACCGCATGACAGGGAAGAGCCTAGCCATCCAAGGAGTGTCCCTTAACCCCTTCACCCCCAAGGGTGGTTTGCACGTTAATGACCGGGCCAATTTTTACAATTCTGACCACTGTCTCTTTATGAGGTTATAACTCTGGAACGCTTCAACGGATCTTCGCGATTCTGAGACTGTTTTCTCGTGACATATTGTACTTCATGTTAGTGGTAAAATTTCTTCGATATAACTTGCGTTTATTTTTGAAAAAACGCAAATATGGCGAAAATTTTAAAAATTTTGCAATTTTCAAACTTTGAATTTTTTTTCCCTTAAAACAGAGAAATATGTCACACAAAATAGTTAAGAAATAACATTTCCCACATGTCTACTTTACATCAGCACAATTTTGGAACCAAAATTTTTCTTTGTTAGGAAATTAGAAGGGTTAAAAGTTGACCAGCGATTTCTCATTTTTACAACAAAATTTACAAAGCCATTTTTTTAGGGACCACCTCACATTTGAAGTCACTTTGACGGGTCTATATGGCAGAAAATACCCAAAAGTGACACCATTATAAAAACTGCACCCCTCAAGGTACTCAAAACTACATTCAAGAAGTTTATTAACCCTTCAGGTGCTTCACAGGAGCTGAAGCAACGTGGATGGAAAAAATTAATATTTAACTTTTTAGCCACAAAAATGATCTTTTACAAACTTTTTTTTATTTTCACAAGGGTAAAAGGAGAAAATGGACAGATAAAGTTGTTGTGCAATTTCTCCTGAGTACGCCAATACCCCATATGTGGGGGAAAACCACTGTTTGGGCACACGGCAGAGCTCGTAAGGGAAGGAGCGCCGTTTGACTTTTTCAAACTAAAATTGGCTGGAATTGAGATTGGACGCCATGTCGTGTTTGGAGAGCCCCTGATACGCCTAAACAGTGGAAACCCCCCACAAGTGACACCATTTTGGAAACTAGACCCCCTAAGGAACTTATCTAGATCTGTTGTGAGCACTTTGAACCCCAAAGTGTTTCACAAAAGTTTATAATGCCTGGGTGTGAAAAAAAAAAAAAAACAATTTTCCACAAAAATGATTTTTTAGTCCCAAATTTTTGATTTTTCCCAAGGAAATTGGACCCCAAAACTTGTTGTCCAATTTGTCCTGAGTACGCTGATACCCCATATGTGGGGGGGGAAACTGTTTGGGCGCACGGCAGGGCTTGGAAAAGAAGCACTAACGTTTTGGAATGCAAACATTGATGGGGGTCATGTTCCGTTTGTAGTGCCCCAGATGAGCCTAAACAGTGGAAACCCCCCACAAGTGACCCCATTTTGGAAGCTAGACCCCCAAGGAACTTATCTAGATCTTTGGTGAGCACTTTGAACCCCCAAGTGCTTCACACAAGTTTATAATGCCCGGGTATGAAAATAAAAAATCCTATTTTTTTTCCCACAAAAATTATCTCTTAATTATCTTTTAATTTTTTATTTTCCCATAGGTAACAGGAGAAATTGGACCACAAAATTTGTTGTCCAATTTGTCCTGAGTACGCTGATACCCCATATGTGGGGGGAACCACTGTTTGGGCGCATGGCAGAGCTCGGAATGGAAGGAGCACTATTTGACTTTTCCAACCAAAATTGGCTGGAATTGAGATTGGACGCCATGTTGCATTTGGAGAGCCCCTGATGTGCCTAAACAGTGGAAACCCCCCACAAGTGACCCCATTTGGGAAACTAGACCCCCTAAGGAACTTATCTAGATCTTTGGTGAGCAATTTGAACCCCAAGTGCTTCACACAAGTTTATAACGTAGAGCCGTAAAATTAAAAAATTATATTTTTTCCACAAAATTGATCTTTTCACCCCAATTTTTATTTTCCCAAGGGAAACAAGACTCCAAAAGTTATTGTGCAATTTGTCCTGAGTGCGCTGATACCCCATATGTGGGGGTAAACCACTGTTTGGGTGCATGGCAGATTTGGAAGGGAAGGAGCGCCGTTTGACTTTTTCAACGCAGAATTGGCTGGATGCCATGTCGTGTTTGGAGAGCTCCTGATCTGCCTAAACAGTGGAAACCCCCCACAAATGACACCATTTTGGAAACTAGACCCCTCAAGGAACTTATCTAGATGTGTGGTGAGCACTTTGAACCCCAAAGTGCTTCACAGAAGTTTATAACGTACAGCCGTAAAATAAAAAAATTCTTTTTTTTTTTTTACAAAAATGATTTTTTAGCCCCCAATATTTTATTTTCACAAGGGTAGCAGGAGAAATTGGACCCCAAAAGTTGTTGTCCAATTTGTCCTGAGTATGCTGATACCTAATATGTGGGAGTAAACTACTGTATGGGCGCACGTCGGGGCTCGGAAGGGAAGTAGTGACGTTTTGGATTGCAGACTTTGATGGAATGGTCTGGGGGAGTCATGTCGCATTTGGAGAGCCCCTGATGCGCCTAAACAGTGGAAACCCCCCACAAGTGACCCATTTTGGAAAATAGACCCCACAAGGAACTTATCTAGATGTGTGGTGAGCACTTTGAACCCCGAAGTGCTTCACAGAAGTTTATAACGTACAGCCCTAAAAATAAAAAAATCCTTTTTTTTTTTACAAAAATGATTTTTTCGCCCCCAATATTTTATTTTCACAAGGGTAACAGGAGAAATTGGACCCCAAAAGTTGTTGTCCAATTTGTCTTGAGTATGCTGATACCCAATATGTGGGAGTAAACTACTGTATGGGCGCACGTCGGGGCTCGGAAGGGAAGTAGTGACGTTTTGGATTGCAGACTTTGATGGAATGGTCTGGGGGAGTCATGTCGCATTTGGAGAGCCCCTGATGCGCCTAAACAGTGGAAACCCCCCACAAGTTACCCCATTTTGGAAAATAGACCCCACAAGGAACTTTATCTAGATATGTGGTGAGCACTTTGAACCCGAAGTGCTTCACAGAAGTTTATAACGTACAGCCGTAAAAATAAAAAATCCTTTTTTTTTTTTACAAAAATGATTTTTTCGCCCCCAATATTTTATTTTCAAAGGGTAACAGGAGAAATTGGACCCCAAAAGTTGTTGTCCAATTTGTCCTGAGTACGCTGATACCCAATATGTGGGAGTAAACTACTGTATGGGCACACGTCGGGGCTCGGAAGGGAAGTAGTGACGTTTTGGATTGCAGACTTTGATGGAATGGTCTGGGGGCGTCATGTCGCATTTGGAGAACCCCTGATGCGCCTAAACAGTGGAAACCCCCCACAAGTGACCCCATTTTGGAAAATAGACCCCACAAGGAACTTATCTAGATGTGTGGTGAGCACTTTGAACCCCGAAGTGCTTCACAGAAGTTTATAACGTACAGCCGTAAAAATAAAAAATCCTTTTTTTTTTACAAAAATAATTTTTTCGCCCCCAATATTTTATTTTCACAAGGGTAACAGGAGAAATTGGACCCCAAAAGTTGTTGTCCAAATTGTCCTGAGTACGCTGATACCCAATATGTGGGAGAAAACTACTGTATGGGCACACGTCGGGGCTCGGAAGGGAAGTAGTGACGTTTTGGATTGCAGACTTTGATGGAATGGTCTGGGGGCGTCATGTCGCATTTGGAGAGCCCCTGATGCGCCTAAACAGTGGAAACCCCCCACAAGTGACCCCATTTTGGAAAATAGACCCCACAAGGAACTTATCTAGAAGTGTGGTGAGCGCTATGAAGCCCCAAGTACTTCACAGAAGTTTTATAACATACAGCCGTAAAAACAAAAAAATTATTTTTTTTTTACAAAAATGATTTTGTCGCCCCCAGTTTTTTATTTTCCCAAGGGTAACAGGAGAAATAGGCCAAATTGCACAATAACTCTTGGGGTCCAGAGTATGCTGATACCCCATATGTGGGGTAAACTACTGTTTGGGCGCATGGCAGAGCTCAGAAGTGAAGGAGCACCGTTTGACTTTTTCAACGCAGAATTGGCTGGAATTGAGATCAGACGCCATGTCACATTTCGAGAGCTCCTGATGTGCCTAAACAGCAGAAACCCCCCAATTCTAACTCCAACCCTAACCTCAAACACCAATAACCCTAGTCCCAACCCTAACCACAAACCTAACCCTAACACACCCATAACCCTAATCCCAACCCTAATCCTAACGTTAGCGCCAACCCTAACCCTAATACTAACGTTAGCGCCAACCCTAACCCTAACTTTAGCCGCAACCCTAACCCTAACGGGAAAATGGAAATAAATACATTTTTTTAATTTTATTATTTTTCCCTAACTAAGGGGGTGATAAAGGGGGTTTGATTTACTATTTATAGCGGGTTTTTGTGATTGGCAGCTGTCACGCTAAAAGACGCTTTTTATTGCAAAAAATAGTTTTTTGCATCACCACATTTTGAGAGCTATAATTTTTGCATATTTTTGCCCACAGAGTCATGTGAGGTCTTATTTTTTGCGGGACGAGTTGACGTTTTTATTTGTACCATTTTTGAGCACGTGACATTTTTTGATCGCTTTTTATTTCGATTTTTGGGTGGTTAGAATGAACAAAAATCAGCAATTCATGAATTTCTTTTGGGGGAGGCGTTTACACCGTTCCGCGTGTGGTAAAATTGATAAAGAAGTTTTATTCTTCGGGTCAGTACGATTATGGCGATACCTCATTTATATCATTCTTTTAGGTTTTGGCGCTTTTATAGAATGAAAACAATTTTATATAAAAAATCATTATTTTTGCATCGCTTTATTCTGCGAGCTATAACTTTTTTATTTTTTCGCTCATGATGCTGTGTGATGGTTCGTTTTTTGCGGGACAAGATGACGTTTTCAGTGGTACCATGTTTATTTATTTCGGTATTTTTGATCGCGTGTTATTTCACTTTTTGTTCGGCGGTATGATGATAAAGCATTGATTTTTTGCTTCGTTTTTTTTTTTTTTTAAGGGGTTCACTAAAGGGGTTAACTAGTGGGACAGTTTTATAGGGGGGGTCGTTACGGACGCGGCGATACCAAATATGTGTACTTTTATTGTTTTGTTTTTTTTATTTACAGGAAAAAATGAATTTATTGGGGAATATTTTTTTTTTTTTTTATGATTTTTTTTTACACTTTTTATTTTTACTTTTTTTACTTTTTTACTTTGTCCCAGGGTGGGACATCACAGTGTTTTATCAGATCGCTGGTGTGACAGTGTGCACAGCACTCTGTCACACCAGCGATCGCTCTGGCATCGCTGCAGGCTTCCCCAGCGCCTGCTCTCAGCAGGCACTGAGGAAGCCGCCTCCCTGCAGGACCCCGGCGCCATCTTGGATCCGGGGACCTGGAGGGAGGATGGACCCTCGGAACAGCGCGACACATCGTGCTGCTCTGAGGGTCTCAGGGGAGCGCGCAGGGAGCCCCCTGCCTGCGCGATCCTCCCCTGTGCCCCGGGTACACCGCGATCATGTTTGATCGCGGTGTGTGCCAAGGGTTAATGTGCCGGGAGCGGTCCGTGACCGCTCGTGACACACAGTCATGGGTGTCAGCTGTGATAATCAGCTGACACCCGGCGGCGATCAGCTGCACTCCCCCCGGGAGCGCAGCTGATCGACCATGACGTACTATTCCGTCCATGGGAATTAGGTCCAGGGTCACATGGACGGAATAGTACATCTGATGGCAGAGAGGGGTTAATCTGCTACCCCACCATGGTTGGGAAAAAACGCAGAGCAGTGACCCAGCTATATGCTTTGTCAAAGAACTCCTCAGTGCAGCAAATTCATCTCCAGCTCCCGATGCACCTGCGAACATCCAACATTTGTGGAAAGAGAGAAGTTGTTCATTTATGAAGGCAAATTGGTCCGAAGAGCCATAACTCACATACGCATGAGCTGGTATGGCAGATTGTGGTTCCAAGAAAAAATATACCCATGGTCGTAGAAACTTATCACAATCAAGCGGGACACTTTGGGTGGAAAAAGCTAGAAGCTCTAATCTGCAAATGTTTCTTCTGGATAGGTGTTTGACAGTCCATCGAACAATGGTGTGGGGAGTGCGACCCATGTATTCTTAGAAGGAAAAATCCTATCAGTCAAAAGTCTCCCTTGCAGCCAATCGTCACTAAGCAAACTCTGGAGCAAGTGGCTTTAGACCATGTGCAGTTATCCCCAAGTTGATCAGGATATAACTATGCTCAAACCATAGTCAAGCATTATTCCCGCTTCCTAGTGGTCATTCCAATGAAAGACAAAATGGCACGAATTGCTGCAAAGGCTTTCCATGTGTATTCTGTAGACCCCATGGATACTTAGATCAAGTGTTTACAGACAGAGGTCCGGCCTTCGAGGCAGAAGTCTTCCAGGAATTTTGCTCCATATATGGGTGTAAGAAGATCAGAACCACGCCATACCACCCACAAGGCAATGATCTTTGCGAAAAATTTAATCGTCTGGTCATCAATCTATTACACATCCTACTATTGGAAGAAGGGAACCAATGGCCTGAGAAGTTGCCTGTTTGATAGAAATGTACAATCATATCCCAAGGAGCTCAATACAGTAGGATATGCCCCAGCTAACATGATGCATGCAATGCTAGGTAAAATTCCCATTTACTTGGACATGAGAGTCCTAACTCCTGAAACTATATCTAGCCAATTAGATTTGAACACAGAAAGACTATTGCAGTATCAAAAGGTTCAGCAATATGTAGAACAGAGTCTAGCTCAAGCTAGACAGAGCCAGGAGAAACTTTAATAGGGACATGCTGGCAACCCCCCTATCACAAGTGAATAAGTGTTGAAGAAACCACAAGTTTGGTGACCAATGGGAGGCCCAGTCTTACACTATTCTACCATCTTACCATGACAACAGCAAAGTGCGTACATCTGCAAAGATGGCGGAAAAATGTGTACTACTGTACCCTGAGACAATTTGAAAATATGTTCAGCCCAATTGAGTGAAATATTTGAAACTAGGGAAGTCCCTGACCAAATAGAAGAGGATGACACAATGATTCACACCATCCTAGGTGAATTTCCTCATTCTAGGCTGAAAATCAACAATGCGGTAGTAGTCCCAGTGATGATGTTTCCACAATGGTCCTTACCAGAAACACCAAACCCTTCTGAAGGAGAGGAGCAGTTGAAACCCGCCCCTAACCCTTTGCATACACAAAGGCCAGAAAATTTCCCCCTTCCAGTTGTCAGCCTGCTCTACTTGGGGTAAGTTCAAAAAGTGGTTGAATGTTGTCTCTTCCTATTATGCTCAAATCACAGTGTAGTACACAGGGACAAACCTCTTCTCTCTATAGGAATGATTCACAGAGCAAGGAACGCCCATAAGTAGATTTGATTTGCATATATGTTGAACGATGCTTTTTGTAACTTTACCAAAAATGTTGAAAAAGAAGATGTGCCCACATGGACTGTGAGATTTCATTACGCTTTCTTCCACTGCAAAAGCTCTTGTAAGGACTTACGAACTGGAAAGGAGCACGGTACATCATGCCTTTTTCAAGGAGCAATCCAAAACAGCCAGTGCAATGAATTATATATCATGGTCTGTGTGCCCTGCAGCTGCACTCCGGGATGTTGAGGAGTGGTTTTGGGCTGTAATCCACAACTAGATTAATACGACTGTTTATATATGTTCACGTTAATGCTATTTTGATTTATTGTGACTGACCATTGGCTAAGTAGCCAAAGGTCGTTCTACTCTTCACTAGGGGGGAATGTGGTGCCCGTGTCTGTAGCACCACAAAATGCCTGCTTGTGTAATATAATTTATCTGTATTGACAGTTATGGTGAGGGCTAAGTTTTCTGCTGTTATAATTGCATCCACACATTGTTACCCGATCCCTTACTGTGCGCGTCTGTGCAATTTTGCCAAACCAGGGAAGTATGCATGATCCCTCAGAGGGGAAGATTGGCTTGAGAAGTTGTAGTTTTTGAGGAAGAAGTAGCTTCATGGAGGTTCTGGATGCAGAGAAAAAGCAGAGAATTGTTTACAAGAGGTATAATTAGCAGCAGGAAGGCTACAGATCCTCATAGCAGAGAAAATGAACCCTCGCAATGTAGGTCTGAACAAAACCCTTTATGTGAACTGTATGGAAGCTTTAGGAACTGTTTGCAGAATTTCAGTAAAAGGTACCAACTGATCATTACCCTGTCTAATACTGATTATTCTCTGCTGCACCATTCCTGCTCCAACTCCCCTGGGAGCTAGCCCTAGTTTGGAAAGGGTTAATCATCTGGCACTGTCCATCACCACTTAACTCCCAGGGACCCTCATCAGTGCCCGGCCATACCACCCCGAATATCCCAACTGGCATCACAAACCTTTTAATTATATTTATTATTCACCCCACAATTGACAAAGATTGGTGTGCGCCCCCAGGTCGGACTCGACCAGCACTCGGAACTGCCATGTCCAAATACCGTTACCGCAGCGGGCCGGCCGGGGTGGCACATATTCTCATCTCACGTGCACATTGGTACTTTCCTGCACAATGTATTTCACACTTTTAGAACAAGACTAAACTCATCACCATTGTTTCCTACATCCATCTTTGGAAGAAATTGCAGAAAGCAGAATAGTCACTTTCAATCAAGCTACTTCTGAAATGTATTTTCAGTGAGATCAGAAGCACATATGATAATTCAGTTTACTTTGCTGAAACTACGTTTATAACAGAAAATTAATTTTACATGTAATAAGTTTGCACATATTGGTAACTGATTAAAATTGGCAACTAAGGACAAATCTAATTCCTCATGGCAGCAGTAGTTTATAATAAAATGAAAATTTCACAAGCTAAAGCACTTGACAAGTTTTAGACTTAAAAAATAAGACATACCGTATATAGTCATGTATAAGCCGACCCGTGTATAAGCCGACCCCCTTAAATTTGCCACAAAAAACTGGGAATACTTATTGACTCGCGTATAAGCCTAGGGTGAAAAATTATTATGCCCCCATATGCTCCATAGATTATGCCCCCATATGATGCTCCACAGAATGCTCATATGTGCACCCCCATATGCTGCACAGATTATGTCCCCATATGCTCCACAGATTATGCTCCCATATGCTGCAACAGATTATGCCCCCATATGCTTCACAGATTATGCCCCATATGCTCCACAGATTATGCCCCATATGCTGCACAGATTATGCCCAATATGCTCCACAGATTATGCCCCCATATGCTCCACAGATTATGCCCCCCATATGCTCCACAGATTATGCCCCCATATGCTCCACAGATAATGCCCCCATATGTTCCACAGATTATGCCCCCATATGCTCCACAGATTATGCCCCATATGCTCCACAAATTATGCCCCATATGCTCCACAGATTATGCCCCATAGTATAGGTCCCTTATGCTGCTGCGCTGCTGCAAAAGAAAAAAAAATGACATACTCACCTCTCGTCGTTGGGGGCCAGGTGCCGGTGTCCTGAGCAGGCGGTGACACCAGCGCGCTATGGGGGACAGGTGCCGGTGTCACTGCTCGCTCAGGACCCCGGCACCTGAAATATTTACCTGTCACTGGACTGGTCCACCGCTGCGCTGCTCCCTCTTCCGTGTCCTCGGCAGTGAATGATCAGGCAGAAGCACATATGATAATTCAGTTTACTTTGCTGAAATTTTATGTTTATAACAGAAAATTAATTTTACATGTAATAAGTTTGCACATATTGGTAACTGATTAAAATTGGCAACTAAGGACAAATCTAATTCCTCATGGCAGCAGTAGTTTATAATAAAATGAGAATTTCACAAGCTAAAGCACTTGACAAGTTTTAGACTTAAAAAATAAGGCATACCGTATATACTCATGTATAAGCCGACCCGTGTATGAGCCGACCCCCCTAATTTTGCCACAAAAAACTGGGAATATTTATTGACTTGCGTATAAGCCTAGGGTGAAACATGATTATGCCCCCATATGCTCCATAGATTATGCCCCCATATGATGCTCCACAGATTATGCCCCCATATGCTGCACAGATTATGTCCCCATATGCTGCACAGATTATGCCCATATGCTGCACAGATTATGCTCCCATATGCTGCAACAGATTATGCCCCCATATGCTGCACAAATTATGCCCAATATGCTCCACAGATTATGCCCCCATATGCTCCACAGATTATGCCCCCATATGCTCCACAGATTATGCCCCCATATGTTCCACAGATTATGCCCCCATATGTTCCACAGATTATGCCCCCATATGCTGCACAGATTATGTCTCCATATGCTGCACAGATTATGCCCCATATACTGCACAGATTATGCTCCCATATGCTGCAACAGATTATGCCCCCATATGCTGCACAGATTATGCCCCATATGCTCCACAGATTATGCCCCATATGCTGCACAAATTATGCCCAATATGCTCCACAGATTATGCCCCCATATGCTCCACAGATTATGCCCCCATATGCTGCACAGATTATGCCCCCATATGTTCCACAGATTATGCCCCCATATGTTCCACAGATTATGCCCCATATGCTCCACAGATTATGCCCCATATGCTCCTCAGATTATGCCCCATATGCTCCACAGATTATGCCCCATATGCTCCTCAGATTATGCCCCATAGTATAGGTCCTTTATGCTGCCGCGCTGCTGCAAAAGAAAAAAAAATGACATACTCACCTCTCGTCGCTGGGGGACAGGTGCCGGTGTCCTGAGCAGGCGGTGACACCGGCACGCTATGGGGACAGGTGCCGGTGTCACCGCTCGCTCAGGACCCCGGCACCTGAGATATTTATCTGTCACCGGACTGGTCCACCGCTGCGCTGCTCCCTCTTCCGTGTCCTAGGCAGTGAATGATCAGGCAGAGGGCGCTGCGTGCACTAACGACGTCATCGCGCCCTCTGCCTGAACATTCATAGCCAGAGGAGTCGGACGAGGGAGCAGCACAGTGGTGGTCCGGGGACAGGTAAATATCGCTATACTCACCCCTCCGCAGTCGTGTCTCTGCAGCCTCTCCTCTTCTCCCGGCGGTCTCCGCAGCGGTCACATGGTACCGCTCATTAAAGTCATGAATATGTGCATATTCATGACTTTAATGAGCGGTACCATGTGACCGCTGCAGGAAGAAGCCAGAGATCATGGGAGAAGCAGGGGGGCTGCAGAGATGCGCCGGCGGAGGGGTGAGTATGATCCGAGACCCCCGCTCCTCCGCCGACCCCCGTATATGACTCGCGCATAAGCCAAGAGGGGGACTTTCAGCCCTAAAAAATGGGCTGAAAATCTCGGCTTATACACGATTATATACGGTAGCTACATTTCTATTTTTCCTGCTCACTATACAGTATGTGTGACATAAGGTTTTGGATATTAGGACTTCAGTCACATTTGAATTTTCAGGTTTTTTCATCTGTTGGATTGAAATGTATCATAGAATCATAGAATGGTAAAGTTGGAAGGGACCTCCTGGGTCATCTGGTCCAACCCCCTGCTCAAAGCAGGATTTACTAAATCATCCCAGACAGATGTATGTCCAGCCTCTGTTTGAAGATGTCCATTGAAGGAGAGCTCACCACCTCTCGTGGCAGCCTGTTCCACTCATTGATCATCCTGTCAAAAAGTTTTTTCTAATATCTAATCTGTGTCTCCTCCAATTCAGTTTCATCCCATTGCTTCTAGGCTTTCCTTGTGCAAATGAGAATAAAGATGATCCCGCTACACAGTGACAGCCCTTGAGATATTTGTAGACAGCTATTAAGTCTCCTCTTAGTCTTCTTTTTTGCACGCTAAACATTCCCAAATCCTGCAACCATTCCTCATAGGTCATGGTTTGAAAACCGGTCATCATTCTGGTCACTCTTCTCTGAACTTGCTCCAGTTTGTTGATGTCTTTTTTAAAATGTGGTGCCCAAAACTAGACACAGTATTCCAGATGAGGTCTGACCAAAGAGGAGTAGAGGGCAATAATGACTTCACGTGATCTAGACTGTATGCTTCTGTTAATACATCCCAGAATTGTACTTGCCTTTTTTGCTGCAGCATCACACTGTTGACTCATGTTCAGTCTGTGATCTATTAGTATACCCAAGTATTTTTCACATGTGCTGTTTCTTAACCCTATTCGTCTCATTCTGTACAGTATATGCTTTTTCATTTTTATTGCCCAGATGTAGTACTCTGCATTTTTCCTTATTAAAAAACCATTCTGTTAGTTGCTGCCCACTGCTCCAGTTTATTTATATCTTTTGGAATCCTCTCTCTCTTCTCTAGTATTAGCTATCCCTCCTAGCTTTTTGTCATCAGCAAATTTAATCAGTTTACCCTTAATTCTTTCATCTAAATCATTGATAAAGATGTTGAACAATACAGGGCCAAGGACATAACCCGGTGGCACCCCACTTGAGACATTCTTCCAACTGGATGTGCAGCCATTTACGACCACTCTTTAGGTCCGATCACTAAGCCAGTTATGAACAGTTGCCTTGTCCATTCCATACTTAGTCATTTTTTCAATAAGAATTTTGTGAGATACTTTGTCAAATGCTTTGCTGAAGTCAAGATATATTATATCTATAGCATTTCCCTGATCCACCCAGTCAGTGATTCTGTCATAGAAGGAAATTAAAATAGTCTGATATGACCTATTAGTTACAAACCAATGATGACTCTGATTAAGCACTTCATTCTTATCCAGGTAATTACATACATGTTGTTTAATAATTTGTTCAAAGATCTTTCCTGGTATAGAAGTCAAACTCACTGGCCTATAGTTCCCTGGGTCTACCTTCTTCCCCTTTTTGAAGATAGTGACAACATTTGCTCTTCTCCAGTCTTCTGGGACTTCTTCTGTTCTCCAAGAATTTTCAAAGATTATGGAGAGTGGTTCAAAAATTTATTTTGCTATCTCCTTCAGTACTCTGGGGTGTAATTCATCTGGACCTGGAGACTTGAATTCATTTATGTTAGCTAAGTGTTTCCTCACTAGCTTTCTCCTTATAGATATCCTGGATTCTCATATTTCTTAAATAAGGACAATGAAGATCAGTTGATGTTATATTTCCTTTCTGAGAGAAAACAGATGCAAAATAGGAATTTAAAAGTTCGGCCTTCTCAACATCCTTTCTTACCATTTCATCATTTTCATCCTGTAAAAATCCTATAGCATCTTTGACTTTTCTTTTACTTTTGACATATCTCCAAAATCCTTTTTTATTGGTTTTGACGTCTCTTGCAAGCCTTAATTCATTGTCAGCTTTAGCTAATCTTATTCTTGCCCTGCAGGTTCTGCAGACAGCATTATATTCTTCGTTAGCCATGCCTCCCTCTTTCCATTTGATAAATATTTCTTTCTTCCTTTTTAGCATGTGTTTAATTTCTGTGCTCATCCATCCTGGTTTCCTTAAATGCTTCCTATTCTTCCCTCTTTTCAGAATTGTAGGTCTAATCTCTTTTAAGAGTTTAAAGGGTTAACTGGGACTTAGCCCCTTATAAAAAAAATTAGCAAAGAATTTACATGCATGTAGTTGCAAACTATCTGCCTGCTCTTCCTGGCGCCGATTTCTGCTAGCTCAGAGCACTCACGGACCACTCGTGCCAGTTATTCTACGACTTCTGATAACATCACATCAACAGAGCAGCTTCTTTTTTCTGCTCTGCTCTGTTGATGGGTTGTCTCTGCCAATGTCATGCTGTTTGACAGCCGGCTCCCCACTGCCTAACTGCAGGGAGCAGGCTGTCAATCATGATGTTGGCAGTGATGCCCTGTTAACAGAGTAGACTGTAAGAAAAAGAGCTACTCAGCTGATATGAGGTCTAGTAAAGCAGCAGAATTGTTGTCAGGAGCGGTCTGTGACTGCTCTGAGTTGCCAGAGATCGATGCCGGCCACAACAGGCAGGTACTCATAGCTGTTTGTAAGATCTTATTCTTATAGGAAAAAATAAGCAAAGTCCTGAATAACCCCTCTAAGGTTTGTAAGCATATGAGATATCGGTGAAACGATGGTTCAACTGACAGCTATTACTCCTGATTCTCTCATACATAGAAATGCTTAGCTTGGTCTAGAGGATCTCTCTTTTATAAGAATTGTTCTAACATTACAAGGTCATAACTGTTACTTTTAAGGCCTTTATATCTTTGATATAAAGCCCATGGTCAGCTTATGTTAATGGCTACACTAAACGACGTTTGGGCATGGGGATACCATGACTGCAGATGGTTCTCGTTCGGCACGGATGGTCAGCGTGGTTGTTGATGCCAGCCGCCCTTTATGTCTCCACTACTGACATCACATGAAGTATTTCTCTTCTCTCTTCTCGTTTAGTGTAGCCACTAAGATTAGCTGGCATGGGTGTTGCTATGACTTTAGTGGCCACTTCCGGTTCATCAGTGATTGGTTCCGGTCCCTTTTTAAAACCCTGCACTACACATCTCGGTATGCCCCCTGACGAAGGCATCGCCGAAACCCACGTCGGGGTCGACGTGCGTGTGCTGGGCCCCTTCTACTGTTTTCTCCTATGGTGTTTCAGTGAGGTATGCATCTTTTTGTTTTACCATAATTGTTATACACAAATTTTTATCTCTTTGTGGTGTACAAAGATATACATCTTTCCTGTAACAAGATTCAAAGCGGTTGAGTGTGGATATGTCTTACTTCAGGAGAAACATGAAAACATGTTATAACTTAATCAGGCCCAATGGCACCAATGAATGGGGAACCACTATATCAAACGAATGGCCATATCTTTTGTTGGGATTGTTCAAAGTTGAAATTTTTGGTATGTGATTCTTCAGTTTTTGTTTTAGTCTTTGCCTGATGAAGAGACCTGAGTAGTCTCGAAAGCTTGCAATTTGTTATCATCTTTTCAGTTAGCCATTAAAAGGTATAAACCACTGAGGACTCTCAATTCTAAATATTTTTCTATCTCTTTATGGTATTATCCTTGTGTAACATGCGCTATATATCCTCCTAACACCAAACTATGGGGTTTTGCATCTGGGGGTTTATGGTCTGGATGATATTTTATTTATTATGGCTATAGACCAATTGTAATTAAGAATATTCATATTGGCCATTATATCAGTACACTGCGTCCCTGTTGTGTATACTGTGTCTATGCACTTTGTGTGTGTTTTTCTCCTTCCCTGTTCATTTGTTTCTATTACTGTATGTGTGAATATACTGTATGTGTGTATATAGATCATTGCATATATCAAGAGGGACCATTCCCTTCCTGAGTTCTGGTGCTGCTGCTACCTGTATGATATATTGGCTGTATATAGCTAGCCGCAGGTGTAATTGGAATACAGGCCACACATTTTTTGGTGTGATATCTCCATGCCATCTCATATCTGTGCGTGCTCAAAGTTTGGGCAGTGTACACCATTTTTTTTGTATTGCAATGGGTGTGACTGTACTTATATACAGCACTATGTTGCATTATTTTAAAACACAGGCCACATTTTACAGTGGGGTCTATCTGTGACATGCCTCATACATCCGTGTGCCAAAAATTGAGGCATTTTTGGCCTAACTTCCTTTTTTTGGGCAGTCTGTCACTTTCGTTATATCCAGCAGTCTTTTTTTATCCAAAATAAAAATTAATACAGGCTGAAGCCTGGTGTATCTGTGGTGGAAAAATCTTTTCTTGGCAGGCATACATTGCATAGTTCTGTCTGCTATCCTGGTTCAACTCATTTTTTATTGTTTTCAAACAGTAAGAAAAAACATAACCCCAAAAAATTATTACAGTCTGTGATCTCAGGCTGAGGCCTGGTGTATCTGTGGTGGAGAAATCTTCGCTTTGCAGGTATACTGATCACATATAATTTTTTCCAAATAAATCCATTTGTATTGAGCTTTTTAAATATTTCAGTAGTACATTTAAAATGGGCAAGGCAATGGGCAAGGGACGGGGAAGTGGACGTGATGCTGATGGCCAAGCTGAAAGTGAGCCGCAGCAAAGACCCACATCTTCGCGCTTGACCTTCCTGTACCAGTTTCTAGGGGACACCACTATTGAAGCCAGAGCAGTGTGAAATGGTTGTTGGTTGGATAGCGGATAATGCTTCCAGTCACTTAGCCACCACCACCATGTCTTCCACACGGTCAAGTCTGATAAGCCGTGAGTGTGGACCGGCTATTACTCACCCTGATCCTCCTTCCTCCCACGATGCTGAATGCCCTGAGACAACTGATCCCACACTCGGACACTCCGAAGAGCTGTTCAGTTTTCTATTTGGAGATTCGTGCCCCTCGCCCTCACCACTTGAAGCGGGGAAAGATGATATTCCATGTAGCGATGCACAAATCTTTGAGCAGCAACGGTCACAAGAGGTGGACGATGATGAGACACAATTGCCGGAAAGTCAGAAGAAGTAACAGCGCGCGGATGTGGAAGACAAGGTGGTGGATGACATAGTAACTGACCCAACATGGCAGGATTGCATGCAGAGCGAGGACAGCAGCACACATGGAGAAGGAGGCATATCACCCCAACAGGCATGATGAAGCAGTGTGTTGGTCACAGACAGAAGGCGTGCATCTGTTCCCAGTAAAACCAACAGGACAGAAGTTGCCATTCCAACTGTTAGATCTTCCCGAGTCTGGTTATTTTTTAAAGACTCTATTTTTGACAATTTTACTCCCCCAGGGGAAATGTTTTCCAGCCCATACACAAAGTGTATGGGCATTCCAAGTGTAGGAGACCCGCTCCGTTAAATTGGGCCTAGTTTTGAATCAGGCCTTCCTCCACGTCTCATCAGTCGCTGCCAGTAGATAACCAGAGTTAACATGTTCCGTGCTTCTCCAGCCAGTGTCGAATTCCTAACAAGGGTGGGTGTTTTTGCTGGGCGTAAAATAGTTGTTATGGAAAAGGTGGACGTGTACCCCACAGGGGAAAATGTTGGCCAGCCAACACACTTAGGGTATGGGCACTACAAGTCCCGCTCCTTTTTTATGGCACATTTTTTTTGGATAAGATACCCTCCTCCATGTTTCTTCCTAGGGGGGATTGGTCTTATTGGGGTGCATATGACTTGGTAGCAGGGCAGGCCTTGCAGTCGATGCAAAAAAAACAGAATGGGAGGACAAAATGTATAATGTGAAGTGGATTTTACTTGGCACATCCAGTTTGTGGGTTCAAAGGCTTAATGGGGTGCATATGACTTGGTAGCAGGGCAGGCCTTGCAGTCAATGCATAAGAAAACAGAATGGGAGGACAAAATGATTAATGTGAAGTGGAATTTCATGGGCCCATCCACTATGTGGATTCAAAGGCTTATTGGTGTGCATATGACTTGGTAGCAGGGCAGGCCTTGCATTCAATGCAACATTTTTAATGGAAGCCCTCCTGGACATCTAGTGAAAGGGGTATTGGGGTGCATCGCAATTCTTGGCAGCCCATCCACTCACAGCATAGGCTATAAAAGTTTAGGAGAACCACTGTTTAATAATGGCCCTTTAAGCAAATTAATGCTACCTGATGCCCTTGTAAAAATAGGCTCTGTGACTTAAAGAGTCCCTCCTTCATAAATGAAACAAGATGTGTCTGCTTATGTGTCACACACCACATGGCCAGCTAGGGTTGTTAAATGTTACAATGACATTTCCCAGTGATTGCATTAGTTTTGGTTGAAAGCAATATTGAAAAACGCTGCGTCTCTACATAGCCCAAGTGATGGAGGAACAATTTGGACTGGGGTTATTTTGCCTTATATACATATCATTAACCTGGAAAGGATGTATCTTTACATATTTCCCAGCAAAATCTGTTTTTATTTTGTTTTGGTATGTTTTTTGGTGCACCGGTAAAAATTGCATAAAACTCAGAGAACATTGTTTAAAGCTGTGATCTAGGAGTCAGGAATGCTTCCTGGGGTGATCCCCATGATGTCCCCATGTCATTTGAGCAGTGTTTCCATCATTTTCAGATGCATTTAGACCTTAAAAGGACCCCCGGAGGGGATCACAGCAAAAATACTTGGGTATCCCATAGACTTACATTGGGCTCGTTGTTCTGTTTGAGTACCCGAGTATTCCAATCTGCTTCACCCGAACAACGAGCGCCCAAGCATTTTTGTGCTCGTTCATTACTAGACTTTACCAGTAATTAAGGTCAAATTGACAGACAATGCAGCTATGTACAAGAGGAAACTCGTAGTGGTTGTGAGTTTGCTCTCACATTCAGGTATACCATGCTATGGCTTAGATATTGCCACAAAGGATCAAAAAAAGAACTCCAGTAGGAGTTGTAGTTTGTGATGACTGTCCCAGGTGGTGGTAACCTGTAACAGATAGGGCAGTCATGGCATAGGGTCATGTCAGCAGCCTGCTATTCTACAGGAAAATTGGGATCCTGACTGTGTGTGCTTTTAGCTTAACAATACACCACTGCAGACCGCATGTTGTCACTTGACCAGGCAGGCCAGGATTTGATAAAGTAGAGATGAGACCAAACTCCAAAAATAAATTTCTCTTTACTTACAATGGTTACGAAAAGTATTCAGACCCCCTTTAAATTTTTCACTCTTTGTTTCATTGCAGCCATTTGGTAAATTCAAAAAAGTTCATTTTTTTCTCAGTAATGTGCACTCTGCACCCCATCTTGACTGAAGAAAAAACAGAAATGTAGAAATTTTTGCAAATTTATTAAAAAAGAAATACTGAAACATTAGCTTCTCCACTCCATTACAGACCAAGCCACTGCAAAATAAAGGGCCATCATTAGTATGTGGTCACAACAGATGGTGGAGCGTAAAGGCTGATTGTGCATCAACCTGTAAAGTTTAAGTGATAATGTTGTTTGAGAGGGACAAGTAGCTACATCGCAAGCTTCTGAAAGCGAATGACAAGTCACATGTCAAGAATAGTGATGAGCGCATTTGTTTGGAAAATGATCACCAAACATAAATTTAGCACGAATATGGCACATTCGAATTCGTGATTGGAAACCCGAGCAAATTTTTATAAAATCGGTAAAAATCGGTAACATTTGGTAAAAGTGTGGGAAAATATTTGCGTTGCCACAAAAAATATTTTCAGCACTTCAGCAACGATAATGGTGGTGTATCATGAGCGTTTAGCACGTGTTTGATGAGGGGAGGGGGTTTTTAGAGCCCCGAGCTGCGGCGTTCTTGTAAACACAGCACAGCAGTCATTTTTTTCCTAACTTTATGTGTGCACATTGCGGCTAGCCAAACAGGGCGCAGGAAACATCCACAATGTCCTGACACATGACTTGTGTCATTGGCTGCTGAAATCACATGTCCCTCTCCATATAAATAGTGGACATCTTGTTTTAGCACCATTCTGACACTAACAGCGCAGAGAGGCTGCTCCTGACGCAGACACTGTTAACAGCAAGATTTTAGCTAGTTAGTTAGGTGGTTGTATATCAGCCAGATAGTGTAGCTAGATAGAGTCCAGTGTGGCTGTAAAATTTACCTTCCGGAATGTTTTTTTTTTTTTTTGGCCATTACTGAGGTTTACAGATAAAGCCAGCAGGGCACATGTCCTACAAGTGTGTAGTGCACTGCTTCTATTGTGCTCCATGCACAAGTATAGCATTCTAAATAATATTTTTTCAGTAGCTAAATGTGAAAAAGCCTGCTGTATCCCACATTTCAGCTAGATAGAAAGGTGGTTGCATATCAGTCAGATAATGTAGCTAGATAGTATTCAGTGTGGCTGTAAAATTTACTTTCCAAAATTTTTTTGTTTTTGGCCTTCACTGAGGTTCACAGACAAAGCCAGAATGGCGCATGTCCTACAAGTGTGTTGTGCACTGCTTTTATTGTGCTCCATGCACAAGCATTCTAAATAATATTTTTTCAGCAGCTAAATGTGAAAATGCATGCTGTGTCTCACCTTGTCATTTAGTGCTGTGGTGATATGAAACTGTCAGCAGACCTAACACACATTGAAAAAAAATCTAATTTTTTTCTGTTACTGAATGTGAAACAGCCATTAAAAAAAAATTTGAATATTTTATTTTGCTGAATGAGATACAGCCCGCCGTATCCCACATTGCCATGTTGTGGCAATGTTATTAATCTGTCTGCAGACCTAACAATGAAAAAAAGGAAAAAAAATGGGTGGAATGAAAAAAGTTAAAAAAGTGCTTTATTACTAGTTATTAAAAAACACATAATCCAAACAGGTATCCAAGCAGCTCCACATGTAGCAAATAGAGCAGATCAACGCGTTTCGACGTTAGTCTTTCTCAAGATCTTGTCTGGATTATGTGTTTTTTTCGTTTTTACTGGATTTTTCCTTTTTTTCTTTGTACTTCTAGTTACTCTGCCATATCCGTGCGAGGAATTGAATTCAGTTGCATCTATCCGCTGCTATTGGGGTTAGCTGACATCCTCTTTTTTTTATTATGTCTGCAGACCTAACGCACATTAAAAAAAAGTTCTAATTTTTTCTTTTGCTGAATGTGATACAGCCCGCCGTATCCCACATTGTCATTTTGTGGCGGTGATATGAAGTTGTCTGCAGACCTCAAGCATAATAAAATATTTATTTTTTTCTGTTGATAAATGTGATGCAGCCCGCTATATCCAACCTTTTACTTTAGTGGTGTTGAAATTTTTCTTTGTGCAGAGCTGTTGCACATTAAAATTAATTAATTTTATTTTTTACAATGTGACACAGCAGCTGACATCTGAGTTTGAAAGTGTTTTGAGTCTATCTTCTAGATTATGTGCTTCTTGGGTTTCCAATTTCTCATGGGCATCTTTTATACCTAGCTTGAGACGAGCATCTGTTACACCTATCTTCTGACGAGCATCAAACGGTCTCTGGTAATTTGTGTTGGGAAGATGAGTATTAGTTGTAGGCTGGGTCCTGGATCTTGTACTTCCCATAGCCACCCTGTTCTTGATCCTGTTGTACGCTACCATTCCCGCCCCCAAAAATTCTTCTGTTACTAACTTCATACAGTAGGGGACATGGCACTTTTAAACTGTTTCGAGCATCCACTCAATCTTATACAGGCCTTATCAACAGGCCGAAAACAATTCTTCTGTTACAAACGTCATACAGAAGGGAACATGTCACTTTTAAATTGTTTGGAGCATCTAGTCAATCTTATACAGGCTTTATCGACATGTCCAAAAAATTCTTCTGTTACTAATGTCATACCATACAGTAGGGGACATGTCACTTTTAAATTGCTTGGAACATCCACTCAATCTTATACAGGCCTAATTGACAGGCCCAAAATAATTCTTCTGTTACTAACGTTATACAGTAGGGGACATGTCACTTGGAAATTGTTTGGAGCATCCACTCAATCTTATACAGGCCTTATCGACAGGCCCAAAAAAATTGTTCTATTATTAATGTCATAAAGTGGTGGACATGTCACTTGGAAATTGTTTGTAGCATCCACTCAATCTTAAACAGGCCTTATCGACAGTCCTAAAAAAAATTCTTCTGTTGCTAACGTCATACAGCAGGGGACATATCACTTTTAAATTGTTTGCAGGTTATCTTCTAGATTATGTGCATCTTTGGCATCCAATTTCTCACGGGCATCTTTTATACCTAGCTTTAGACACACATCTGTCACACCTATCTTCTGAAGAGCATCAAACGGTCTCTGGTAATTGGTGTTGGGTAGATGAGTTTTAGTTGTAGGCTGGATCCTGGATCTTGTACTTCCCATAGCCGCCCTGTTATTGATCCTGTTGTACATTCCCATTCCCGCCCCCAAAAAATCTTTTGTTACTAACGTCGTACAGTAGGGGACATGTCACTTTTAAAATCTTTGGAGCATCCACTTAATCTTATACAGGCCTTATCGACAGGCCCCCCAAAAATCTTCTGTTACTAACATCATACAGTAGGAGATCTGTCACTTTTAAACTGTTTCGCGCATCCTCTCAATGTTATACAGGCCTTATCAACAGGCCCAAAACATTTCTTCTGTTACTAACATCATACAGTAGGGGACATGTTACTTTTAAATTGTTTGGAGCATGTAGTCAATCTTATGCAGGGCTCATCGACACTGAAACAATTCTTTCTGCTGTGAGTAACGTGATTAATCATGCCATATTTCACCTTCTAATTTTGTGCCACTGAAATTCAGCTGTATGCATAGGTTGTGCAGAGTAAAAAATCTATATAAAACTTGCTAATAGTGTGCTCCTAGCACACTGTCTGAGCAACATGACTGGAAAAAAGTGAGGTCATGGAGGAAGGGGGATTAGGCGTGGTGCTCGAGGTGTACATGGGGTAGATGTTAATGTTTCTGCAAGCAGCAGTGACCCACTAACTTGACGTCCTATGCAAAGACAACTGACAACTTCTGTTACTGGATGCTGTAGTTTTTAGAGTGCTGCATAGTTCTTGCATAATTGCAGTCTCTGATATCTTTACTGGTTCTTATATGCCTGCTGTTGCTGCTGCTGGAGATGTTAACAATAATTTGTGAAAATGTGAACAGTCCTGCATGCGTGTCCATCTGCTGGGTTGGGTGTAGTGGAAGACCTGTCGGTTCCTATTATACTATTTTTTACTGTGGTTAAATTGTTTCCACTTTGTTAGTGGTTAGTAACTCTCTACTAATCGGTCTCCCTCTTACCAAACTCTCACCTCTCCAATCTGTCTTGAATGCTGCAGCCAGAATCATATTCCTCACCAATCGTTATACTGATGCCTCTACCTTGTGCCAGTCATTACACTGGTTACCCAGCCATTCCAGAATCCAGTACAAACTTATTACCCTCACCCACAAAACACTCCATGGCTCAGCACCACATCTCCTCCCTTGTCCCAGCCTACCATCCTACCCGTGCCCTCCATTCTGCTAATGACTTGTGTTTAGCATCCTCAATAATCAGAACCTCCCACTCACGTCTCCAAGACTTTTCACGTGCTGTGCCAATTATTTGGAATGCATTACCCAGGTTAATATGATTAATCCCCAATCTGCACAGTTTAAAGCGTGCCCTAAAAACGCATTTGTTCAGACTGGCATACCGCATCAACGCATTAATCTAACTTTCCCTGTTGGCCCATTCAAAAAAATTTCTACCATAATCAGGTACCTCGTATTATGTTCTCACCCGCTTTAAGCATTTAATAGCCCTCTGTGTCTGTACTGTTACATACTTTGGCTGGTTCATGCAGAATTACATGAACACCCGATTCGAACACTATGGCTAGTCCGAGCAATGAAAGCAATTGTTACCATCTACCTTTCATGTCTCCCCTTTTCCTCATAGATTGTAAGCTTGCGAGCAGGGCCCTCATTCCTCTTGGTATCTACTTTGATCTGTTTATTGTTATGCTGTAATGTCTATTGTCTGTACAAGTCCCCTCTATAAATGAAAAGTGCTGCGGAATATGTTGACGCTATAGAAATAAAATTATAATTATTATTATTAGTGTCTGACACTAATTTTTGTAAATGTGTAGATTCCGTGTTGGGTCTCCTTCATGTGTGTTGCCTCGACTGCCTTTGAGTGAACTACCTGTGTTACTATCCAGGGGTGTAACTACCACGGTAGCAGCAGTCGACACTCTGCCTTCTGATCGCGTCCCTGCGATGTCATCGTGGGGCCCGATCTCTGTCATGATGACCCCCAGGTCATCAAGCTACAGAAAGCTTCTGAGACCATTCTCACAGCATGGTCTCAGAAGCTTTCACCATAGGTATAATGCACTGCAATGCTGGAGCATTGCAATGTATTATACCTGCAATCAAAGTAAAAAAAGTGAAAGTCCCATAAAGGGATTGGGTAAAGAAGGAAACATTTTTAAAAAAATATGTAAAAAATATTAAAAAATAATAAAAGTAGTTAAAAAAATCCACATTTTTATGTAAAAAAAATTAAATAGACCAAAAAAGTACACGTTTGGTATCGCCGCGTCCATAAAAGTCCCTTCTATAAAAGTGAACGTAGTAAAAAAGTAGCATATTATACTTTTTCCAAGCAGTATCATCATACCATTTGGAAAAAGTGGAATAAAATGCGATAAAAAAAGAATAAAATAGTTAAAAATAGTATCACTGGAAGCGCCATCTTGTCCCGCAAAAAACAAGCCCTCACATGACTCTGTCGGCTGAAATATGGAAAAATTATAGCTCTCAAAATGCGGCGATGCAAAAACTTCTTACAAAAAAAGTGTCTTTTAGTGTGTGACAGCTGCCAAATATTAAAACTTGCTATAAAAACCTGCTATAAATAGTTAACCAAATCCCCCTTTATCACCCCCTTAGGAAAAAATAATAAAATAAAAAAAAATATTTATTTCCATTTTCCCATTAGGGTTGGGATTGGGGTTAGGTCTAGGGTTACGGATAGGGTTAGTGCTAGGGTTGGGGCTGGAGTTAGGGTTAGGGTTGGGTCTGGGGTTAGGGATAGGGTTGGAGCTAAAGTTAGGGTTATGGTTAGGGTTGGGATTAGGGTTAGGGTTGGATTAGTGTTCGGGTTGGAATTAGGGTTAGGGGTGTGTTAGGTTTGTGTTTAGGGTTATTGTTAGGATTGGGGGTGTGTTGGGGTTAGGGATGGAGTTAGAATTGGGGGGTTTCCACTGTTTAGGCACTTCAGGGGTTCTCCAAACGCAACATGGCGTCCGCTCTTGATTCCATCAAATTTGTCATCTGTGTCACTGTCATTCCTCCTTTCAATGACCGCTGCTCCGTTCCAATCAACAACGGACTGGTCATCTGGAAATACTGGCAAATGCCAGACAGGTAGTCTTGACAACACTCATAACAGTATCGACATCTCAAAAAGTGTGGACTGTGAGCCCTCGCGGGCAGGGTCCTCTCTCCTTCTGTACTTGTGTGTCCCTTGTCTCGCACATGTTTATTGTACTTGTCTATATTTCCCCTTTTCACATGTAAAGCGCCATGGAATAAATGGCGCTATATAAATGTATAATAATAATAATATTCTTGACAATAGTAGCAGAATAGAGAGCTGGCGGCTCCTTGGTCCACTACCATTACTTCACTTGGGCCCAGCCTGTTGTCTTCCAGAAGCCAGAGCAAGGTTGGGGACACAGGCGGAATATCGCAGAGGATGCAGTCAGAGCAAAGCAGGGGATGCAGGCAGAGCAAGGCAGGCAGAGCAAGGCAGGGGATGCAGGCGGAACAATGCAGGGGATGCATGTAGAGCTAGGCAGGGGATGCATGTGGCACAAGGGCAGGCCAGAAAACCTAGATATACCTCTGGCAACAGTTAACAGCCGCCAGCCAATCACAGGCCAGCAGCTGACGTCAGGGTGCACGTCATCGACGTTTGACGTCACTGTCATACGCCTAAACAACGCTGTGCGCCTCAGCCAAATCGTGGGTGAGGACATCGCTGGAGCTCGGCCAGGTAAGGAAAAACTTTTATTTTTGTAAAGCCGCGGTATGACGCACATTATACCGGTATGGGGGTGCATTATATTACTATAGTGGGTAGGAGGGAAGGGGATGCAATATATTGCTATGGGGCTCCTGCATTTTATACTCCTATGGGGCTGCTGCATTATACTATATATGACTATGGGGTGCATAATACTTCTATGAAGTACTATGGGGTGCATTATACTTTATGGATGACTGTGGAGATGCATTTGATTGTACTACATGGATGACTATGAACTGTGCAGTATATTATATAGAGGACTATGGGGTGCATTATATTATATGGAGCACTATGGGTGTGCATTATACTTCTTATATGGATCCCCATGGCTTCTATGTAAGCCCCTGATGAGTATCTATTCTATTATTTCTAAACACTTTTTCGGTGATTAGTTTGTATCTCCGTTTATACTGCACCTACATACACAAATGATACACCATTTGAAAGGTAAACTTGCACCCTTCAGCAAGAAAATAGCCAAACAAACCCACATCCATGATTTGATCACAAAATACAGTTTAAACATTAATTTTCATAAACCTGCAGTAAGGAAAAATGACCTTCATGTGGCACCACACTACCCCAAAGCATACTACCGCAAAGCTGCTTACAGACATCACAGACAAATCCAAACATTTGCCTTGGGGGCTTTCCAGCTTGCCGAACTGCTTGCCCAGCCTATTTCAGCCAAATTGGAGGATTGCACACTCCACTGCAGGTGAGTCACATATGCAAACACATTTTTGAACATGCACTGCCTATTGAATTGCACACTTGCTCCGTTCATACTCCACCCACACAAACACATGATACACCATTTGAAAGGTCAAATGACCTGCATGTGGCAACACACTACCCCAAAGCACAGTACCACAAAGCTGCTCACAGACATCACAAACAAATCCAAACATTTGCCTTGGGGTCTTTCCAGCTTGCCCAAGTGCTTGCCCAGTCTATTTCAGGCACATTGGAGGATTGCACACTTCAATGCTGGTGAGTCACATATGCAAACACATTTGTAAACATGCACTGCTTTTTCGCTGATTACTTCACCCCACACACACAAATGATACACCATTTGAAAAGTAAACTTGCCCCCTTCAGCAAGAAAAGAGCCAAACAAACCACACATTCATGATTTTATCACTAAATACAGTTTAAACATTCATTTTCATAAACCTGCAGAAAGAAACAATGACCTGCAGGTGGCACCTCAACCTGAAGACATTTTTTGGCCTCTACTTATCAAACCAATTTATTGTATTACCAATCTACATATATAAATTCCTGTCTGTGTTCATCATCTCATGAAATGCATCTACATTTGACCAGCTTGTTTTTTCTGAAATTGTCTACACCCCCGATGATCAATGTGCGAAAATTTTGCATGGGCCAAGCTAGTAATGTTTTTTTTTTTATACATTACAGAACAACGACAGTACAGGGGACAAATATATACAAGGATAGGGCACCGGATAGTTACGCCACTGAGGTCAGACTATACAACATTGCAACAAAGTTATAGTGTGCAAAATGCATAGGGAAAATGTGAATTTGGGTGGAAAATATTTTGGCATGGGGGGCCCATTTTAAAGTTTGCACTGGGACCCTTAACTTTGCAGTTATGCCACTTTTACTATCCTTACATTTTCCTGACAATAGTAATCTGCGAAACTGATATGTGTGCCACCTACGTTTGGCTGAGCATCACTTTCAATTATTTGGGGGGTTTTATCACTTGTATAGCACCTATAATTCCACATTCACTTTACTGACTTTACTGGCACTGTCATCACTGGGACTCACATTCTAAATTTACTATCTGTATGTCTTTGTAGTGTGGGTAGAAAAAAAATTACTGGGAGTAAACACTCGCAAACAAGGGTAGAATATACAATCTCTTTGCAGATGCTATCCTTGGTGGGATAATAACACAGGACTACGGTGCTGCAAGACTGCTATTGTTTTTGCATTGACAACGGAACGTTTCTGTGGTTGGAAGGTTATCACTGCGATTCAAACTGTGTGCCTCACTGCTGTGTTGGAGAAAACCATTGTCAAGATTGATACTGCAGCATGTTTTGATACTACTTTTGTATTGTTGCTAGGACATACTGTCAACCCAGTAGTCAGCATTGTTTGGAATCATAACTATACGGATAACAATCATGTTGCAGATAGTGCTGCAAGAAGGCGCTCATGAGTCGGTCTATTTCATGAGGTCCAACTCCACAGTGTGTTGGTGGTGGTATAACACTCAAGTTTTCTTCCTCCATGGCCTCCTGACTACCACAGACAAAATAGATTGTGTCAGGTGCCGGGATTCTCCTACTGCACAGGGTGGATCCCAGGCTTTGTCTCCCTCTGCAGTCTCCCATTCTTCTTCAACCACAGTGGAGCCTGCTCAGCAGAGATGTCGGTCTCAGCGTCTTGCTCAGACTCATGCTGTTCATCTGGTTACTGCTGGCTCTCCAGTTACAGCTATATTAACTAGCAATAGGCGGCAGCGAACAGACATTCCTGGGTCTAAGTTCAAAAATCACTTCACTGAACATGCTAGTGAGGCGACCTCCATTGGTGGTCAGTTGTCAGCTGCTCGGATGACTTGACAGTTCCTGATTGGTCCACAAGCAAAGTCCAGTCAGACTGGACTTGAACAGGAACATATAAAAGGTCCTCTGGTGCGCGTGTCGGCGTGCTATGATAACATGTTTGATTCGTTGGTGGAAAGCAGAAGCGTTACCACCCTCTGTGCACATGTCCTGCTACCAGCAGTTGTGTGTGTGCTTGGACAAGCAGTGTTGGGTGGGAACTCCTGCTTGAGCCTAGCACCTGCACAGGGCGACAGCGTTGCATTTACATGTTTCACAAACCGTGTGACAGGGCAGGCTCAATCACCAGCATTCAGGGGGGTGAGTCATAGGGACCCCAACTAGCATCTTTTCTATTATGCTCCTGTGAAGTCTAATAGGGCACAACCTAGAGTGCTATCTCTTTGTGTCCTGCTCTGTGGAGTAACAGAGTCAGAGACTTTGCACTCTGTTCACACCGAGTGACGTTTAACTCGGTGTGATTACGGTGCTTGCTCGCAGCTTCGCTCGGCCATTGTTTCCTAGCAGCGGTTCCTCTATCATTGCATGGTGGACCCTGGGTTGCGATCACACCTTCTCATAATTTATATTTTGTGCGATCCGCGAACCCTAACAGAGGGAATCATTATCGTCTTCATCTCCTAACTGTTGCGTGTCCATCACCTCTTACTTCTCGTCCTTTTCGTGGTCCTTCTCCATTTGTTCCTCCCATTGCAAATGTCTGTGAGTCGACAGACCTGAAGTTTTAGTTATTGTTAACCCTAAAGGTATCCTTCTCTTCTTCCTCCTCTTCCCCCAGGACCACCACCATCACCTGCTCACCCACACTATTTAAAGTGTGCTCCAGTATGTAGATGACAGTAATAAGGATGCTGATGATGGCATCATCACTGCTAACCATCTTAGTAGCCATTAAGAAAACATACAGAACGATGCAGATGCCCTTCATCTGTATCCACTATGCAAGTGTGAATTGCACCACGTCCGTACTGAGTTGTGCCAGGCTATGAAAAATGTTATCCTGCACCAGGTCTCGGTGATACTGCCACAATCACTGCAATATGTACATAGTTTAATTCCAAGGTGTGGTCATATCGCATATCAACTGGTTAACTGGTATTCCGAATGATTTTGTTTCCAACTGAAGTGGAACGGTAGAAGTCAGCACAACAGTGGTTTCTGCAGCAGCGCATCCAGGCTGGGACAATGGTGGAGGAATTCTACTTTATTGCAATTGATGATACTTTGTTGGTGTCTGCCACTAAATTTTGTAAAAGTGTAGACTCCTGGTTGGGTCTCCTTCACACGTGTTGCCTGTAGCAGTAGGCTTCCAAGACCGTCAGGCCTCCATTTCCTTGGACTCAACTATCCGTGTTACTATCCTTACATTTTTCTGAAAAATGGTAGTCTAGAAAACTGATATTTGTGCCACCTGAGTGTGGCTTAGCATGAAAGCAGGTAGAGGTGTTGCATGTGGTATCAGGGCTCCCAGCAAAGGGGCCCTACACCGATCCCTCACCCACCTCATCTTACTGTGATGTTCAACTGAAAGATGTAAATGTTGTCCCAGACCCCGATACCTCATACCTGGCTGATTGCTGCAGTGCCATGCTAAAATTTGTACTGTGGGAGAATTGAGGCCGCTTTCCTGGTGTCTGTCCCTCATTTGATGTGTTTTGGCACCCTTTGGGGCCATTAAAAGGTCTTGTTCTTGCGTTTGTTTTTGCCCCCACTGAGGCGAATGACGTTTGGTTATGTTTGGCGAATATTCAATGAACTAATAGGCGAAAATTGCAAATTCGGTGAACGTAATCTGAACTGAATATTTTCACTAATCTCTAGTCAAGAGGAGTACAAATCTAGATAAAGTTATGAGACTTATTACTGAATGTCTCAATAACTGTGAAGGATATGGTAGAACCTATCTAAGTAAGGACAAATTAAACTGTCATGTGCATACAATGCTTATTGGTACATGTGAAGAGTGAGGATTAGCCCATTAACTTTAATCCCATAGACTAGCTATTGTTCAAAAAACACTTAAAAAATGAATATTGAACCCAAACTGAGAACATGTCAAGTGAATGCCTCTACTGGTTGTAGCTGTTCTCGTTGCACAAAGTACAGTATTAGGCAATTGGTTTTGCCTTATAGCTCATGGGTGTAAAAATAAATAATACCATACTTAAAGCTCTTATAAAACACCTGTTACAGAGTTCATTAAAAAGGTGTTCTCTTAAACAGGGAGTTTTAGTAATAATTTAAATACAAATGTCCAACCTAAACTCATCATTTTTCTTAATTTTTTAGTAGATAAAGCATTTAAATCACTTTTTTGCTCAATTTACTTAATTTTTCTAAAAGGGCAAAATATTTTCTTAGGCACGGTTTCCCATTACACCCTAAATGCCATTGCTGTCTAATAAAAGCATATCTGAAATAGAAGTCAGGGAATAATTTATTTTTATGAGTGTATAATAAAATCTGGAGGATGCAATTAAATTGAGGGATCGTTTGTAAATAATATCAGAAGACGTATGAAATGTGCAACAATTGTGCATCTTCTATACAATATACTACTTCTCAACTCTTGTAAGATAGAATGAGATATTTTTAAAATGTTGAAAATGACCACTTGGTGATAATTTACAGTAAATACATGTATTATAAGAAATACTAAACATTAAAATGAGTATTAGGGTGGTACCAAGAAATATAACAGTGATTTACGAAATCGCAAACATGCAACACAATACAGACTGAAATAAGTAAACTACAGTAGTAGACAGAGACCAAACATTGCATCTACTTTTGTAAGTTGCTTGTTGTAGGATGATCCATCATGTTACAAAGCAAGTAACAGTTCAAGCTCATTTTGCAAACATGATCATGAGTAGTGTTGAGCGATAGTGCTCGATATCTAAAAATATCGTATCGAAATTGTATCGCCGATAGCACTAAATATCGTCGATATCCGATTTCGATACCGGAAGTCCCATGTAAGTCTATGGGAACAAAATATCGCAACAAAAAAAACCCTTTCTTTCGTTGTAAACACAAAATATACACACATAGAATACATATATATATATATATATATATATATACATGTCATTGTGACATATATATACATATATTTATAGTTTATACACTTCTACATAGTAAAATAGACTCTGATTCAATTGCCGGGTAAAGCCGTGACATACCCCATAGAAGTCGACGGGCTCGGTGCCGAGTACCCCCAAAACCTCTGGCTCTGTGCGACTCAACTTGGGCGTCACAAACAGGATTCTGTAGCTCGCTATAAGCGAGTCCTGTGTGCCTGAATTAAACTGGTTTTGTGCTTGAGAATTGCTAAAATCATCAGAGAATGTATTTGCCATTTTTCCGCCATATCTGCGTCACGACGAGGCACTGGTGAAGAAGAAGGGCGTGCTCTTCATGGGTGTACACTCACTCAGTGACGCGAAAACGATGGCTCTAAATGGTACTGCAATGTAAGATCGTGCCCCACAGCTCTTCAGTTCCGCCTCCTCATCCTCCTCAGTGTGCGGAAACTAACACGAAGGTCCCGCCTCCCTACAAAAGAGGGGCCCTCTCCAGATGCTAATGACACATGTGACTTGGCAGAGATGGCTAATGGACACGAGCAGAAGTGTGAAGGGATGGAGCAGTCAGACTCAGAGCTCTCCCCCCACGGAAGCGACCCGATCGCCACGGAACCACCATTGGGCACCCGGCCTGGAAACCCTCCTACGTTGCAAGAAGCGGAGGATACCCTAAGAGGCCTGGCCCGGCATCGGGAGGAGGTCGCCAGGATGGAAGCGAGCTGGCGTGCCCTAAAACTAAACTTGGAGCTGCGCCAATCCCTCTTACCTGAAGTGTCTGTACCGGAAGGTGAGGCACCCGTTCTAGTAGAGGAGTCCTTGCAATGTGATCCGGTTGACGTTGTCGCAGTGGAGGCACCCGTTCGTGCAAAAAACGCTGCACCGGCAGCACCCCAGATCCCGCTGTCTGCCCC